>JAFEMH010000918.1:75000-582111 GCA_022495995.1 Adenophora triphylla var. japonica
TGTTTTACCTCGGCCTTGGCAAATAGGCCGAGGTGAATGATTCTGTTTCCTCGTCATTTGGTGATTGGCCGACAAGTATATATGTCGGGGTAAATGATTTTGTTTCCTCGTCACAGTGATAAAATGCCGAGGTAAGAACTTTTCTCCCCTCGTCACTTGCGACATGACGGCCCAAGCATGATGACATAAGGCCGAGGTAAACGTTCCTCAGCATACGAGGGAGACCTTACTCGGCCCTGATACTTGGTTATTAGATAATATTCATGGCCAATCCAATTGGGCCCAGCTCGAGCGAGCCCATGTTCGTATCTCGGTTTATACCGTTCAGTGGCCCCCGACTTTCTAGCTCGGCTTAGGACGAGTAGAAAGTCACCTCGTCCTCGGCTATGGGATACGAACAGGTTTGCCACGTGTCCTCGGTGTTGCTTCCTGTAATTGACGGTTGCTATTCTGATGATTACCTGGGGCCCCCCAGTCTTGTCACGCCTCGAAAACTGTTATATGCATTTAATTCTTGGGGCGCCTTACCCGTTTTTTCTCTTTACCCATGGGTTTGACCCGATTAAGGGGTTATAAAAGGCTAAAACCCTTTCATTTCAATATTTACAAACCCCATTTATTCGAGATCAAAGGCAAGGTTCAGGCGACGAAACATTCCGGCGATCTCTATCTGTTCGAACCCAGTTTCCGGCGAACTCGATTATTCCGGCGACGTTGCTTTCTGTTGCGATTCCATTTATTCCTTCACACTCAGGTATGAAATTCTTTCCCCTTTCTGCATTTCGCTTTTGATTTCAAGTTTTCTAGGGTGTTTGGGAAGAATTTTGAATGTGTCAAGAAAAACGAACCGCCATTGTTGAAGAATGGAGCTTTTCTTCATGAATTCAAATTTTAAACTTTCAAAACTTTCAATCTTTGATTTTCTTATGGGTCTTGTTGAACACTTTTGAATATTGAACGAACTCCCCCTTTAATCTTTGATTCCCCTTAGACATGGCTCGTTCTTGGGATCATTCCCCCCGATTCCGTTATGAATATCACACTGGCAATCTAAGGGTCTATCGGAGAGAGAGGGGACCTTGGATGATGCTGACCTTGGATGAAATAAGCAAGCAATTAAGAGGTTATGGCCGGACTCGGTTATTCCTTCAATACCCAGATTCCACAAGAATAGATAGGATTGAGTCCGGTTCACCCAACGTTATAGTTTTTGAGGATAGGGCTGAGATGATGGAGCACATCGAACTATTCTACCCGGCCTCCAATCGCGAAATGCATGAGCGTCTGAGAGGTACGGCTCCCTCCTCGGCCTTATGACATGACGAGGAGGGGAAACTCCCTTCCCCGTCCTAAAATCAGCCATTGACGAGGTAACTAACTTTGTCCCCTCGTCTTTATGCAGATATAACGGGAAGAGAAGGAGTACCCTCCTCGTCTACTCAAATAGTTGACGCCTTCGTGGAAGGTGCTCAAGCTGATGGCCGCTTGGTACGAAGAAGGGAAAGCCGAGGTAAACAAAGGGAGAGGGCTCCAAAGCCTGGGGATCCCATGATCGAGAAGTTATATTCCAAGTACGGGGTGGATAGAACCGAGTACAAGTTAACTTATATGGGCAAGCTTGACCTCAAGACTGATAAGGAAGAGCAGAATTTCTACTACAACCAAGATTATGTCCATCTTTATTTCAAACAGTTTCAACAGGGGCTTCGTCTTCCCTTGGACCCATTCATCAATGAATTTTTGGATGACGTTAGGGCAGTGTCGGCCATGCTAGGAGCCAATGGCACTAGGGTTCTTGTGAGCTTCATTGTCCTCTGCCGTAGCCTAGGTTTTGAGCCGACCATGGGTGCTTTTCGTCATTTCTACGTAGTCCAAGTTATCAAGGAAAGTTGGCTCGTAGTTATTAGGAGCGCCTCCAAAAAACCAAAGTTGCTTCTCCCCATGTCTAGCAAAGTTGCAGGCTGGGATAATCACGTTATCCGGGTTGAGAGTCGTCAAGGTTGGGAGTTCCAGTCTCCTTGCAAGGATCCCACTTCCTCCTTTGCTGTCCAACAATATGAGTGGACCCAGGCTTTAATCAAGCGGTTAGACGAGTTTGCCGAGGTAGGGCTACTCGACTGGAAGGCAGTTGAATCCTCGGATCATTACTATATCCAAGCGGGATTGATGCAGGGGCCAAAGGATGGGGTGGCTCCCCTCGTCACTGTCAAAAGAGGACGGCGTTTCAATGATTGGACGATACACCCCGGCTTAGTATTCCATGAAGATTGTACTAGGTGCAAGACCGAGCGTCCCCATGATCAATGTCTGAAAGCAATTGACATTGTTGGATGTAAACATTTATCTTTGTTACTCGTAATTTTTGAATGCTTCTCTTCTGCTCGTACTTAATAATTTTTTCCTCGTTCTTACAGATTTAACCACCGAGGAAGAAGCAGCCATAGCCATGGAGAGGCTTAGTCCCCAGGAGCTGATAAAGAGAAAGAGGAAACAAAGCAAGAAGTCTGCTTTGGTGGAGAGGAAAGAGGAAACCAATGCTCGTAATCTGATACTGAACGTTCAAGGTGATAAACCCCTTCCCCTCAAACTGCACGAAGAGGCTAATGCCGAGGGTGCAGCATCCGAGGAACGGGGTTGAGCCAATGACTGGAGATGGGCCTAACCCTCATGTGGAGGCCGAGGAGGTGGGAACCGAGGAAACCAACCTCGTTCAAAGGAAATCTGGCTCCAAAAGAGCTCAAGCTGTTAGTGCCGAGGAGCCTGCAGCTAAGCGAGCAAGTGTTAGTGGGGCTCCCAATGTTGAGGCTCCTCCTCCCTTAACCATCCAGAATATCAAGACCGTTGAGGAGGCCGACGAGCTAGCTAAGAGCATGGCCCTCAACGTTCCCCGTCTTAGGGGACTTCCTCCGCAAGCTAGGGAGGGACCCTTAGTAAGATTGGGCCGAGCTCCCGTTCAGAGAGCTATGGACGAGGATACCTACGATGCTCTTGTTAGAGAGGCTCCCAGCGAAGATACCTTGCTCTGTCACAAGGGGCTCTTAATCACCGAGGTAAATGTCTCCTTTTCTTGGTCATTGATCTTGTGATTTGTTTACATTTCTAATATTGATTTTTCTTTCAGTTGACTTCCGTCACGGCGTATGAAAATGTCTTGGCCAAGAAAAAAGCCAGGCGCCTGAATGAGGCCAAGGCCGCCCAAGCGAAGAGTGATGCTGATAAGGCTTCCTTGGTTAAACTTTTGAAGGCCAAGGATGCTGAGCTCGTGGCAGCCAACGCCAAAGTGGAGGCCGAAGTGAAGAAGGCCGAGGAAGAAAAGGCCAAGGCCGAGGAACATCTCCGGCTTAAGGAAGAAGAGCTTGCTATGGCAAGGAAAGAAAAAGCTGAGGTCCAAACTAGGGCCGAGGAAGCTGAAGCCCGGTGTAGAGGGTTGGAAGCCACCCTTCCGGCTAGGGAGGAAGAGGCCGTGGCGCGCTTCAAAGAGAGCTCGGCATTCAAGGAAGCTGTAAAGGCCAGCTCGGCCTTTCAAGATGCCGTGGATGAGCAAACGGCAACCATGTTTGAAGACGGGTATCTCCACCTTGCCCGTAGCATCCTGGCTGACCCTTCCACCGGCTTAGATCTTAACAAAGTAGCCATGTTGATCTGCCGGGATCAATATAGCGAGGAAGTCAGGGCTCTCCACCACCTGGTCCCTTTTTCTGAAAGCAACTTGGAAATAATGGCAGCCAAGGATGCTCAGGCATGCAGGGAAGTGTGGAGGCCGGCCTCTGTCGTCCCCGGTAATATCAAAGACTTGGTGGAGGCGATCCAGGATGCAGAAGAGCACGAGGCCATGGAAGGCGAGGTGGAGGAGAGGCCGAGAAGACTAATGCCCTTGCGAACAAACGGTCCTTCCTCCCCCCGGCTCCATTACTGAGGAGTGGCTTGAGAAGTCTTTTGATGACGAGCAGCAAACTTAGGGTAGATTTTCCTCTTTGCTTTTTGTAATAGACGGTAGGATTTGTAATTCTCTTTGAATATTAATGAAAAATCCTTTTGTCATGATTCGTGTTTTTCAATAGCTTGCTTATATTTTTGTATGCTAGGCAGAGGCACTAGACCTAAGAAGGTGGGATCCGAGGGGGGTTCCTCGCTCCCTAATTGTTGAGCAAGTGGTTAGGCCGAGGAAGGACTCCTTGACTTTTACACTCTTAAGTTATTTATGTCGAGGAAGGTTTCCTTGGCCTTGAATGTGTTGTAATCCTGAATCAAGGCGGACCCTTGGTAGGACGTATGTTAAGCCATCAGGCCAAGGAAAATCCTCGATCTTGGCTGTTATGTTTGTAATCCTGAATCAAGGTGGACCCTTGATAGGATGTGTGGTAAGCCATTAGGCCAAGGAGGACCCTTGGTCTTGGCTGTTGGTATCCTGAATCAAGGTGGACCCTTGACAGGATGTGTGGTAAGCCATTAGGCCAAGGAGGACCCTAGGTCTTGGCTGTTGATATCCTGAATCAAGGTGGACCCTTGACAGGATGTGTGGTAAGCCATTAGGCCAAGGAGGACCCTAGGTCTTGGCTGTTGGTATCCTGAATCAAGGTGGACCCTTGACAGGATGTGTGGTAAGCCATTAGGCCAAGGAGGACCCTTGGTCTTGGCTGTTGTTATCCTGAATCAAGGTGGACCCTTGACAGGAAGTGTGTTTAGAAGAGTCGGGGATAAAGTCCACGTCTCCTAATGTCTGTGTGAAGAGTTGATAGTTGCTTTGCGTGTTGGAAGAAACTGCTTTCGTAAAACTGAAATGCGATTACATCGAACTGCAATCCTATCAACTAACAAAAAATAAAAGACAAAAAATAAGAAACTAATCTACTGTAAAATAAACTAGACTAGTGATAATATTTTCTAATTGAAGATTTTGCGTGGCTGACTTTTACCCTTCCCAATTCTGTAGTGAATGCTATGGAGAATTGCAGTCCATGATCAGAGACAATTGTATGTGGAAGGCCAAATCTGCACCAGATGTTGTCATGGACAAAGTTGATCGCGTTCTCTTCCGTTATCTTGGCTAATGCCTTGGCTTCTATCCACTTGGAGAAGTAATCAACAGCTACTATCACGTACTTGCAATTACCACGGGCGGGAGGGAAGGGTCCGATGATATCGATCCCCCACATATCAAATGGCCACGTAGGTATTACAAGTGTTTGCTCAACTGCAGGTAGTCTAGGAATGTCAGAGAATCTTTGGCACTTGTCACATTTTCTAACATAGGCGTGCGCGTCTTCCCTTAGGTTTGGCCAGTAGTAACCTAGCGATATGATCTTGTCAGCTAAGGTTCTGGCCCCCGGGTGTCCGCCGCAAACGCCTTCATGTACTTCTGCCAAGAGGTTCTGAATTTCCTTGGGATAGACACACCTTAGCAGGGGCTTCGTGAAAGATCTTCGGTAGAGGACTCCGCTTATTACCACGAACCTTGGAGACCTCTTCTTGATGAGTTTAGCTTGAGCTTCGTCTTCAGGGAGTTTCTCCTTCTCAATGTATTCAATGTAGTCATCGATCCAGCATCTATCTTCTTCATCTAAGAGCATGACTTGTAGTCTTTCGTACGCAGGTTCCTCGGCATAAAATACATATGGACTGGTCTTAGACACATCCATGGTTGCCAGTTTGGAGAGAACGTCTGAGACTTGGTTATCTTCCCTGCCAATTTGTTTGAGCTCGAAAAATTCCATCTTCTTCGTCATATCTAGGACCAGGTCTCTATACTTGGCAAGGGTGGGGTCTTGGGCATTATACTATCCCTTTACTTGTTTGACAACGAGTTGGGAGTCGCAGAAAGCCGCCACCTTAGTCGCTCCATAGAAGGAGGCTAATTCAATGCCAAATATTAGAGCTTCATATTCCGCTTGATTATTGGAGGCAGGGAACTTGAAACGGATGGTGTCTTGCGTAGTATATTTTCCTTCTGGGCTTGCTAGTACAATTCCAGCTCCGCTTCTTTCCTTTGTGGCTGATCCGTCCGTATACAGGATCCAACAGTTGGGTGGGAGTTCAATGGGAGAGTCTTTATCCTCTGGTGCGTTTTGCTTCCGAGAGGTGGGGAGATGCTCACCCATAAAGGCAGTCTCGACCATGAAGTCAACCAAAGGCTGTGCCAGGAGGGTCCTCCTTGGTTGGTAAGTGATATCAAACCCAGTGAGAGCGATGGACCAATTAAGGAGACGTCCGGAGCCGTCCAACTTATGTAGTATCTTCTTCAACGGTTCATTTGTGTACACGGTGATAGGATGTGCAGAAAAATAGGCACGTAGTTTCCTCGATGCAATGACTAGTGCGTATGCTATCTTCTCCACATTGAAGTATCTGCTTTCCACGTCGGACAGTGCCTTAGAGACATAGTAGACAGGCTTCTGAACTCCTTCGTCATTCCGAACTAAGACAGCTGCGACAGCATAATCAGTGGCAGCTAGGAAGACATATAGCATCTCACCGGTAGTCGGACTGCTAAGCAAGGGAGGGGAACCCAAGTACTCCTTCAACCGGAGGAATGCTTCGGAGCATTCAGGAGTCCAGGAGAAGCTCTTGGTACCCTTCAATACCTTGAAGAAAGGCAGTGACTTTTCAGCGGATTTGGCGATGAATCTTCCAAGGGCCGCGATTCTTCCATTAAGTCTTTGAACCTCCTTGATGGTGGTAGGTTCCTTCATGTCAACGAGCGCCTTTATTTTTTCGGGGTTTGCTTCAATCCCTCTTTGAGATACCATGAAGCCTAGGAACTTTCATTTGTTACCCCAAACACGCACTTGCTTGGGTTTAGCTTCATGTTATTAGCTCGGAGGTTCTGAATTGTCTCTTCCAGGTCGGGAACGTGACTGCCTTCCTTGGTCTTTATGACCATGTCATCAATATAAGCTTTCATGTTGCGACCTATTTGGCTTGCAAAAACTCGATTCACCATCCGTTGGTATGTAGCACCCGCGTTCTTGAGCCCAAAAGGCATCATGATGTAACAGTAATTTCCCCCAAGTGTTTGGAAGGCCGTCTTCTCAATGTCCTCTTCCGCCATTTTTATCTGATGATAGCCTGAATAGGCATCTAGGAAGCTGAGAGTTTGATGTCCAGCAATGGAATCAACCAACTTGTCAATTCTAGGGAGATGATAGCTGTCCTTGGGGCAGGCTTTGTTTAGATCAGTAAAGTCTATGCACATACGCCACTTCCCATTTTGCTTCTTCACCATAACTACGTTGGCCAACCAAACGGGGTACTTGACTTCACGAATTATTTCGGCGCTAAGTAATTTTTGCACCTATTCTTTTATAGCTTCCTCCTTGTCCCTTGCAAAATTTCTCCTTGTCTGGGAGATAGTCTTTGCCAAAGGATCGACTTCCAGGCGGTGGAGGGCTACTTCTTCATTGATCCCCCTCATATCTTCAACTCTCCAAGCAAAGACGTCAAGACTGCTTTTCAAGAGGGAGATGATTTTTTCTTTCTCTACTGGAGATAATTGGCCCCCGAGCTTGATTTTTTGTTCAGGATAGTCAGGATTGATGACTACCTCTTCCAGTTCATCTACATGCTTCATTTCAGGACCGTCACGGAATTCTAGAGACTCAATAATGATCTCTCTAATTCTTCTCCCTTCATTGTCGTTCACGTTGAGGCCTTCTTCCTCCATAAGTTTATCAACATCGGGGAGATTGACCTTCCCTAGGTCGTGGTTGGCCCCCGAGTTCTGGCCGTTGAAGAGAGCAGGGTCTTCCTTGGATACGGGCGGAACTATGCCTAGGTCATCTGCAATTTCTTGGACCATAGGTTCTTCCCCAGGTACAGGTAGGACTATGCCTTGGTCATCTGCAATTTCTAGGACCACAGGTTCGTCCTCATCTGTAAGCACCTCACGAATATAGCTCATTCTGGAGCTAGTTTCGGTGGTTTTCTGAGACTTTGAGATCTTGATGTTTTCCTCGGGGGTATCTATCTCCACACTTTTGGATTTCTTTCTGCTCTTCACGACATGTTCCAAGAAATCTTTGGGGGTCGCCCTCACACAGCCAATCCCTGCCCGAGTGGGGAATTTAACTCGTTGGTGGGGAAGTAAGGCCACCATCCCCAGTTTAGCTTGACTTGGAACGCCTATGATCGCATGGTAATCACTAGTCAAATCCATGACTACGAAATTGACTGTGGCTTTGGCTAGGAAGGGATGATCACCGACTTCAAGTTCCAGCTCCACAGTTCCCTTGGCTCCCACCTTGTGATTGGTGAATCCTTCTAGCCTTCCATGATAGGGTTCCAACGTGGTGTCTTTCAAGCCCATCTGTTGGAAGGCTGAGTAATATAGGATGTCACTTGAGTCCCCCGTGTCAACGAGAAGTCTTTCCGATTCAACATTGTCTATTCGGCCCTTTATCACCAAGGGTTGTTCACGAGTGCTCGGCTTCCGGCCAACTCATTAGGAGAGAAACTAATGACCTCTTACGCTTTATGGATCCAAGCAGAACATGGTATACTTTGCTCGGCTCATGGATCCGGTCCCTTAGTTTTACGGTAGAGGTTACCTCTTCCCGTATCACATGCAACTTGGCCCTAGGAGGCCTACGGTCTTCATCCTCGCTTTTGTCGTCATCTTCACTTTCCTCTTCCTTCCGCTTCCCTTGTTGTCTTTTTTCATGACATAACGATCTAACTTTCCCTCGTCGACCCATTTTTGGATTATTTTCTTGAGGGCTCAACAACCATCGTGGTGTGTGCCCGTTGGTCCTTTGTGAAAATCACGGTATTTGTTCATGTTACGAGGAATTTTGGCTTGTCACTTAATTGGATGGGGTGGAAGGAAGGTTGACCAATTGCATGATTTCGAGATGGGTTTTGGTTAGAGGATTGAACACCTCAAGCTTCTCCGTGCTCCTTGTCTTATTTTTCCTTTGGAACCCTTGCCATTCCCATTATCATTTTGGCGAGTGCCCGTCGCCTCTGTTTACTGTCTTGTCGGCTCCCTTTTCTTTGTTTTGTCCTCACCCATGGAAATGGCATAAGCTACCTTGTATAGTTCGGACTTTGTTTGAGGTTCCCGGGCTGAAAGTTCATAGATGAGGGGACCAGATTTTAGGCCCAGAGTTGAAACAAACAATCACTTCTCTATCGGTGAGGCTCTCTTGACACAGTGCTGCCATTTTTTGGAACCGATTATAATAGGCGAGGGTGGTCTCTCCCTTTCCACCTTGCTCAATGTTAGCCAAGTCGGCCTTATCTTTCTCCTTACCAGCCGGTAGCAAAGTGGTCAAGAACATTCTCCTCATGCCTCTCCAGCGATCGATGCTACCTCTTTTAAGCTCACGGAACCAGTTAAAGGCATTCCGGAGAAGGTGCTCGCGAAAGCTTTACAGAGCGTGTCATCGGCGGTGGTGAGGAGATTCATGGTTTGTTCAAAACTTTGCACGTGGTCCTTTGCATCGGTAGTGCCATTGTATTTTTCGAAATTAGGGAGCTTGAAGTGAGGATTAGGTGGAGGCTGCGGTTATTCTCAAGGAGAATGGACGTGTTGCCCGGTCATAATCATCATCATCAAACTTCTTTCCCATCTCCATGTCATCCAGTCTTTGTTTCAACAATTCCCATTGTCTGGTCTCCACTCCCTTGTCACTGCTAGAGCGGGTACTTCGCTGGGAGCTACGGGTCGATTTATCTTTGGGATGACCATTCACCCTACTGTGCTCCCCATCATTTCGATGGCTGTCACGCCGTTTAGAAGGGGCCTTATCACGTCTTGGTTCTAACTCTTGGCCACCAAGTATCATTCTGTACGGTTCCGGTGTCCTTGGCCGAGCAAATTCACGAACACGGACGGGAGAATCGAGGAGAATCATGGCGGGATCGACGAGGACGAGGAGAATGACGAGGTGTCATGACGAGACGAGGGGGTGACATTCGCCTTGTTTAGACTAAGCCTCGTTCTCAGGTCCCTGAGTTCACTTCCTCTTCCCTGGGAGTTAATTGGCTTCTCGGTCAACTACCCGGGTCTTTCTTCTGGCTGATATGCCGAGGATGGGGAGGTTCTCGGAGGGCCTGCTTTGGTGGTTCAGCGGGTTCGAGGGGAGGACCTCGTCGCTCACCTCGTCGCTCACCTTGCTCCCTTCCACGAGAGTTTCCCATTGACGGCAGCATGAACTCAGCCATGGAATTGTCAGGATCCATTTGCAATAGGGCAGCCTGTGTCTCATACATCCTTTGCAACGTCTCCATTTGCCTATGCAGCAAAGTGTGTCGGTCAACGGGTTGAGTTCCTCCGCTTGGCCGTCATCGGCCTTCTTCGTTTTCTTTCTTCCCACTCGCTTTCGACGAGGGCGAGTAGGACGAGGAAGGTTAGCTCCCTCTCCCTCGGCATTCGCCTGACCCCTGGAACGAAGAGTCATGGCGAGGGGAGGGGGGCCATCTGGCTGAGGTGGAGGTGGAGGAGGAGGTAGTACCTCGGCATCCTGGTTAACCCCATTCACTTGGTTTTGTTCCTCAGCAGTTACACTTGTGAATTGTCCATCCATTGTGAGTCAAGCAAATGTACCAAGTGTAAATTTACCAAAAACGAGGTTTTTCAACAGAACTCAATTTTAAGCAAAATTAGGGCAAATTCCAATGCTAATTGTGACTTTTTCAAAACCAAAGAATTCAAGCCAAACTAGGGGCGAAATTTCACGCCAAAAGATTGCCTCCAACGTGAATTTGGGTAAATTCCGGTTGAGATTTGCAGATTCGGCGGAATCAAGAACAGAGCCCAAACGTTTCCAGTAAATTTTCCGTTCAATCAGTAGAAAAATTCCGGCAAGAAATTTGACTTTTAGCGAGCGTTTTTCAGGCCAAACAAAGGGTGTTTGAATCGATTTCCGGCAATGGAACCAATTAATGATGCCAAAATCGTAAAATCAGCCCAAATCCAAGCGATCGGATTGCTCGGTGATTGCAAGGACTAAAAATAAGAGAAAACACGTAAACTAAGCCGAGGCGGATCCGGCTAAAGGCCCTCCGGCGTGAGAGTAAGTTCACGGTTTGTGTATGAGAAACTAAATTGACAGAGTTTTCCCATTGTAAAAGTAACGTACCAGATAATGAGCCATGCGACTTGTATTTATAGGGATGGATTGATAGAATCCATGTTGAAGTGAACTTGTCAAGAGATAAGACATAATCCTAAGAGAATTATATCTGTTAAGGAGTCATTATTTGACTTGAATTGGTGTTGGTGATTACAATCCTGATTGGATCATGTTGTATAATCCTTGTTTGAATAGGATTGTACGATCGGCTAGCCAAAAAGCCGAGGAGCATGAATGTTTTACCTCGGCATTTGCATATAAGCCGAGATGCATGATTTTTCTTCCTCGTCATTTGATGATTGGCCGACATAAGAATATGACGGGGAGAATGATTCTGTCTCCTCGTCATTTGATGATATGCAGAGGTGAGAACTTTCCTCTCCTCGTCACTTTTGACGTCTTGGAGTATGATGAGCCAAGTATGAAGAGCCCGTTGTTGACGTAAGGCCGAGGAGATGCTCCTCGGCATACGAGGAAGGTACCTCGGCCTGTTACTTGAGCATTGATACTTGTATTTACTGGATTGTGTTTGGCCCAATCCCTTTGGGCCCAACTCAGGCAAACCTATGTTCGTATCTCGGTTTATACTGTTCACAATTTTTTTTTTTATATTTGAAATAGTACATTTTATTTTATTTATTATTACTAATTTGGTTCTTATATGTTTTAACATGTGTTTGTTAAGGAGGATGACAAACTATCTCAAGGTGATAAAAATGAAAATGAGAATGAGTCGGATGTAAATGACACATGCAAATTTTCTATCGATATGGTATAATATTTATTTCGATTAATATATATATTTGAGTTATATAAATGTTTCTATTCTCCAAATGTAATTTTTTATGCGAATAATACTCAGTATAATATTTATCTCATATATATATATATATATATATATATATATATATATATATATATATATATATATATATATATATACACACTAAATATTTTGGTTGGATACATTTAGTTCTGATTTTCTATTAGTTCTTTATTTTTAGAGTAACTCTTGTGAAAAACTAGTTTTTTTTTCAAAATGTTATAAAAAAACTAGGTTTCAGAATAATTCATCACTCTTATTAGTTAGACTTAGGGCTTTAAAACTAGTTTTTTTCTTATGTTACGAAAAAACTAATTTTTTACAAGATTTTGGCATATTTTTATCATTTCTTTAATTTGTTTATACTAAATATTTTCACCACCCAGTTTCAAAATACTACTTGTAAGTGTTAGGTTTTAGAAAACTCATTGTTTTAGGAAATTTATTTAATGTACTTGGCAATAAAGTTTGAACAATTAAGTGTTGAACCTCACAAAAATAAATAATCTTTTTATTTTAAATAAAATTATCTATCTCTAATCTATTAGTAGCTGTCCAAAAATAAATAATCATTTAATTTTAAATAAAATTAAAATTGTGACGAAACTATGTACATGTACATAATCTTTTTAATTTGCATGTTCAGAAATCCAAAATTAAATAATTTTTTATTTTAAATATAATTAAAATTTTCATTATTTCGAGACGAAAGAAAGAAGTAATACTATATTGGTTTTATTACAAAAAACTCACTCAAACAGATGGCATTTACAGAAAAAACTTGTAAGATGGGAAATTACAAAAAAAAAAAAAAAATTTTTTTTTTTAACAAAAACCTTTTTTTTTTTTTGGAATTTTTTTTATCAGTTTTGGTCAACAACTGATAATTTCAGTTATCAGTTGTTTAAACAACTGATAACTAAAATTATCAATTGTTGAAAAGTAATTGTTGCTTCAAACAACTGATAATTTCAGTTATCAGTTTTGGTCAACAACTGATAAAGAAATCCAAAAAAAAAAAGTTTTTTTTTTGTAATTTCGAACTTATGCGTTTTTTTTTTTTTTTTTTTTGGAATTTCCATCTTTCTAAAGTAGTTTTTTTGTAAATGCCTCTTTATTTTATTTAAAATTAAAATTGTCATTTATTTCGGGTCTAAAGAAGTAGTACTATATTAATCTACGTACATATACAAAATCTTTTTTTGCATGTACAGAAATCCAAAAGTAATAAAGAATTCTTTATATTTTTAGGTGTTCCAATATTTTAATTACAATTTATAATAAAACCATGGCGTAACATTCTATATATTTTTAGGTGTTCCATTCTCGAGAAGATTTGATTAATTGGGTACAAAGTATGAGATTTTCTCTTGGTATGGGAATGGAATTCTTAAGTTTATCATAAATCCATTTCCTATATATACCTACCTTCCCTGTATAGAGGAATTCGATCCAAAGGTATGGGAATGGGATTCTTAATACATTCTCACTTTCACATACACTAAATCAAGAATCATATATCTTCAAAACTCAGTTTAATTTCTTAGAGCACTGAATTGTATCAAGAAAAGTTGGAATCGAATATGAAGGACTGCGGGAAACAAACAAGATATATCTATATTAGTAGCATTTAGTCAGATATACTTAGCTAACCAACAACCTGTGTAGTACTAACTACCAATGGCCACTTCACCTTGAAAAGCTTTGAAACATTGGGCATGTAAATAGCCATACTTGACTTGTCAAATGGGGCAGTATTTAAATCATATTTCAACTTCACAACTTCAGAGTTGGAGGATTCCTCGCGTTTCTCATTTACATGGTGACAATATTGTTGGAAATGGATAACGGAAAGTTAAGTTTAACTTAACGTTGATCTAGTTTCTAACGGAAGTTCGTTATGTGTTAACGGAACTAGTTACAAATGGTAATCTACATCTGTTGTAGATTATATATAACTCATTTAATGTCTCAAAACCATTTAGGGTGAATGAGAATTAATGATAAAGTCTTTTGTAACTTAACAAGAGTTAAATATTGGGTCAAAGTTTGATTTGGGTTGGTCCCAAAATTGGGGTGGACTTGTTGTGGCTAAAGGGCTGACGAGCAGGCTGAAGAAGTGTTTGCACGGCCGTGCACGTGTCTAGGACATGGCCGTGCACCGTGCCTTGGCTTGCCACTCGACCGTGCTGAGCCTTGAACTCGACCGTGCATATTGCCTTGCACGGCCATGCAGTTCATTGGACACGGCCGTGCAAATGCTGTTATACCCGAAAAGTTGTGACTTTTCAAGGGAAAAGCCACCAAACCCTTTGACTCTCTTTATATACTTCCCCTCCGAATTTCAATTTACATACACAGTCATTTGAGTCTCCCTACCCTCTAGTAAGATAGAAAAACATACCCAAATCATTGCATATTGATACATTCAATCCTTCAAAGTCCAAAGTTCAAAACAAAGTGTTGTTCGTTAGAGTAATTGATTTGGAGTGCTCCTATCATTTACTTGTAAGTCGTTTTATCTTACTAGAAGATTGCCATTCAAACCGTAAGCACCTGTGCGGGGCAATAACTTCTTACGGAGATTGTATTTAATACAAGACTCGACTTAATTTTGTTTGTTTCCAATCTCCGTTATCATTTTCTGTCAAGTTTTTCGTTAAGTTCTTGAGAAGCCTACACAATTGTCCAACAATCGTAAGAAGTTATTTACGCTTCTTCAAGATCTTCAAGATGGCAAACGAGAAAGACTCCACAGAATCAAGTCAAGGGAATGTGACGCCTCCTTCTCAAGGTGACGCTACGTTCTACAATGTTACACCGTCTCACCCGGTTCATGGTAAGAAACCTCCTTCACGTACAACCTCAAGGGTTGCACCTCTTAATGCTCTCCCTCCGTCTCATGTGTTCGTACATGCGAAAAGACCGGGTATTCTTACCGGGATGAACTTTAAAAGGTGGCAACAGAAAATGTTGGTCTATTTGACAACATTAAAATTGGTGCATTTTCTTTGGGAATATCCACCATTGATATCCGACGAGGATGAATCCAAAGCAAAGAATGAATTGGATACTTGGAATCACGGTGATTTCTTGTGTCGCAATTACATTCTTAGTGGCTTGGATTATGCACAATACAAAGTGTGTTGTGGCATAAAGACCGCAAGAGAACTTTGGGACTTTCTCGAGATGCACAATACTATGTGTATTGTGACTAAAAGACCGAAAGTGAACTTGGTGGAAAGAAGTACCGGAAAGAAGAGAAAGAACACCGGGAAAGTGAAGAGGACCGCCAAGAAGGTTAAAGGTGGTTGTTTTAATTGTGGCAAACCCGGGCATATGGCTAGGGAATGTCGACATCCTAGAATCAACAACCAAGATGGAAACCCTCTTCAAGCCAATGTGAATGAAGATAGAAATGTTCCATTGGACTTTGATCAACTTAGCCTAGGGGCATAAGATTGAATTGACCAAAAGTGGTTGTTGTGTTAGTAAAGGGTACCTTGTTGAAGGACTCCTTAAATTGTAATTGTTTATCCGCCTAAGTGCGAAGAATAAAATTTCAGATTTTATTTACTTGGTTTGAAGTGTTCCAATTGTTATGGCATGTTCATTTAGGTCGTGTAAATTTAAATTCACTAAGTCGACGAGTTAATTTAAAATTACTACCTAAAATGAAATTTGATTCGCAAAATCAATTGTGATTTCTTTTGTAGAAATCAGTTCAAACCAGAAACAGTAAATAGATAGTTCTTTACTTCTATTAATGATTGCATTTGATAATGCAAAGTTCATCTTTTGGAAAAGTAAAAGTAAAACCTTAAAGTTTTGAGTAAACAATAAGGTTTGTGATTCATCTTAATGAACAATTAAGAATTTCGTAGTGATAGAGGTGGTTAGTATGTAGTACCGTTTGAAAAATAATTGTTGGGACGCTGATACTTATTTATCAAACGAATGCTTCTTGCTCACTCAATCAATTGAATCACAGAAAAAGGAAGATAGAACTTTTAAGGAGATGGTGAACTCCTTATTGATAAGTTCCATCTTATGTGAGTATACCTAGCAAAGGTAGAAATATCTAAACCTAAAGAGGTTAAGATAGGACCCAAAAACCATGGATTACGTTTCCATTGGCAATGCAGTATTATTCAACCAAGGAAAATGGTTGAAGAGACCTCACTTAAAACATAGTTATGACTATGTCGTCGGTTCATCTCAAGGAGATGAAATACATTGTAGATAACATGGTTATTACAATTAAATGACTTCACATAAAAGGAAAATATTAAATATGAATTAGGATATTCATAAAATATTTGATATGTGGAGATTGAAAAACAAAAGAATTAAAGTCGAGTCTTGTATTTAATACAATCTTCTTAATAATGTTACACCGTCTCACCCGAGTTCAAGGCTCAGCACGGTCGAGTGGCAAGCCAAGGCACGGTGCACGGCCGTGTCCTAGACACGTGCACGGCCGTGCAAACACTTCTTCAGCCTGCTCGTCAGCCCTTTAGCCACAACAAGTCCACCCCAATTTTGGGACCAACCCAAATCAAACTTTGACCCAATATTTAACTCTTGTTAAGTTACAAAAGACTTTATCATTAATTCTCATTCACCCTAAATGGTTTTGAGACATTAAATGAGTTATATATAATCTACAACAGATGTAGATTACCATTTGTAACTAGTTCCGTTAACACATAACGAACTTCCCCTCGGCATCAAGCCCATGTAGAATGATTTGGCCCTGGACCCCCAAAGGCAAATGGCAAATGGCAAAGGAGGCTTGGTCTCACGGTAATTTTCTTTGTAAGAATTATATCTTAAATGGACTTGACGATGCACTATACAATGTGTATAGTACAGTCGAGTTAGCCAAAGCGTTGTGGGACACTTTGGAAAGGAAGTACAAGATCGAGGATGCCGGGTCAAAGAAATTTGTCGTCGGTAAGTATCTTGACTTTATGATGGTCGATTCCAAATCGGTAACAACTCAAGTAGATGAATTCCAAATCATTCTACATGGGCTTGATGCCGAGGGGATGATCATGAATGATCCATTTAAGGTGGCTTCTATCATTGAAAAGTTGCCTCCTTCGTGGAAGGACTTCAAGAACTATCTCAAGCATAAACGCAAGGAGATGTCCTTAGAAGACATTGTTGTTCGTCTTCAAATAGAAGAGAACAATAGAATGAATGAGGCCAAAGTTGCTAAAGGCAAGATGGAGGCTATGGTCAATCTCGCCGAGGCTAGCACGAGTGGCACAAAGAGAAAGCATTCCGAAACTGCCGGGAATGCTAAGAAAGGGAAGAAGAAGACCTCTAAAAGGTTCAAGGGGTCGTGCTATAATTGTGGCAAACCGGGCCACTTGTCAAGGGATTGTCGTCTCCGAAGAAAGAGGCGAACAATGTTGACCATATGGACCTAGACTTTGCAGCGGTTGTCTTTGAAGCCAACGTTGCAAATTTGGTGGAGAACCCTAAAGCATGGTGGATAGATACCGGTGCTACCCGCCATATTTGTGGTAACAAGGAAAGTTTCTCCTCCTATACTCCCATCTCCGGAAGAAAGCTTTACATGGGAAATTTTGCGACCTCCGATGTTCAAGGCATTGGAAACGTGATTTTGAAGATGACTTCCGGAAAAGAAGTAACCTTGTTGGATGTGCTGCATGTTCCGTACATCCGTAAAAATTTAGTGTCCGGCGCTTTGCTTAGTAAGGCCGGTTTTAGACTAGTATTCGAATCCGACAAATTTGTACTAACCAAGAATGGTTTGTTTCTTGGAAAAGGTTACCTCGAGGAGGGCCTTTTAAAATGAATGTAATGACTGTAATCCGCCAAGGTGCGATGAATAAAAGTTGTGTTCCTTATGTTTACTTGTCGGAAAGTTCTAATTTATGGCATGATAGATTAGGACATGTAAACCTCGACACCATTAAGAAATTAGCGAGACAAGATTTAATCCAAATGACTAAATCCGACTCGACTAATAGGTGCGAAGTTTGTGTTGAGGCAAAAATGACTAAGTCACCATTTAATGCCATACAAAGAGACACGACTCCTCTCGAGTTAATTCACACCGACATATGTGATTTAAAACTAGTGCAAACTCGAGGAGGTAAAAGGTACTTCATTACATTTATAGATGATTGCACTAAGTACTGCTATGTTTATCTCTTAAGAAGTAAGGATGAAGCCTTAGGGGCTTTTGAGACTTATAAGAAAGAAGTTGAGAATCAACTTAACTTGAAAATTAAGAAAATTAGAAGCGATAGAGGTGGAGAATATGAAGCACCGTTTGAAGGATTATGTTGGGAATCCGGCATAATTCATCAAACAACGGCTCCATATACCCCTCAATCTAATGGAGTTGCCGAACGCAAAACCGTACTCTCAAGGAGATGATGAACGCGCTTTGATAAGTTCAAAGCTTACCCGACAACTTGTGGGGAAGCAATACTCACTTCTAATTATGTTCTTAATAAAATACCCAAGAAAGGTATTGACAAAACACCCTATGAAATGTGGCATAATCGTAGGCCATGTTTTAAATACCTTAAAGTGTGGGGGTGTTTGGCCAAGGTTGAAGTACCTAAGCCTAAACAAGTCAAGATTGGCCCAAAGACCATTGATCGTGTTTTTATTGGATATGCCAATAATAGTAGTGCCTATCGGTTTATAGTGCATAAATCGGACATTCCGGATATGCACGTAGGAACTACTATAGAATCAAGGAATGCGGTATTCTTTGAAAACATTTTTCCGGTTAAGGACAGGAAAGATGTAGGTTCTAATAAGAGAACACATGAGTCTACATCCAATCCTTCTCAAATAGAAGATGAAGAACCGAGACGTAGCAAAAGGGCAAGAGTGGAAAAGACTTTTGGTCCCGATTCTCTATCTTACATGTTAGAAAACGAACCATCAACTGTTAAAGAAGCTTTGTCCGGTCCGGATAGTTCGTTACTGGAAGGAAGCTATTAACAAAGGAAATAGAATCCATAATGCTCAACAATACTTGGGAATTAGTTGATCTCCCTCCAGGTTGCAAACCATTAGGTTGCAAATGGATCCTTAAACGGAAGTATAAGGCGAGATGGATCTATCGAAAAGTACAAAGCTAGGCTAGTTGCCAAAGGCTTTAGACAGAAAGAGGGATATGATTTCTTCGATACATACTCCCCGTCACAAGGATCACATCTATTCGTGTTCTCATAGCTATTGCAGCAAAGGCATAATCTTGAGATACACCAAATGGATGTGAAGACTGCTTTCCTAAATGGAGAACTTGATGAAGAAATTTACATGGAACAACCCGAAGGGTTCGTGGTTCCCGGTAAAGAACGAAAGGTGTGTAAACTTGTAAAGTCCTTGTATGGACTAAAACAAGCACCTAAACAATGGCATGAGAAGTTCGACAGAACTATGTTATCGAATGGATTCAAGATTAATGAATGTGACAAATGTGTCTACATTAAAGGAACATCGAATCATTCGTTATCGTTTGTCTTTATGTAGACGACATGCTCATAATGGGAAGTAATCATGATTTAATCATGAATACCAAAGGCATGTTAAAGAAGAACTTTGACATGAAAGACATGGGATTAGCCGATGTAATATTAGGGATAAAGATCTCTAGAACATCTAAGGATTAGTTCTTTCACAATCCCATTACCTAGAGAATGTTCTTCGGAAATTCAATGTCTTTGATGACCCTCCGGCTAAGACACTGTAGACTTGGCTCTACATTTAGCCAAGAACAAAGGGGAACCAGTTTCTCAACTGGAATATGCAAGAATAATTGGCGAGTCGATGTACTTAACAAATTGTACTCGCCCGTACATTGCATATTCAAGAAGCAAACTAAGTAGGTTCACAAGCAATCCTAGTACCGATCATTGAAAGCTCTAATGAGAGTACTAAGATATTTAAAGTATACATTAAACCATGGGATACTTTACAATAAATATCCAGCAGATTAGAAGGATACCGTGATGCCAATTGGATATCGGACACGAAAGACTCTAAATCCACAAGTGGATATGTATTCACTATAGGTGGAGGAGCAAAGTGTCATGGAAATCCTCCAAACAAACGTGTATAGCCAGATCCACAATGGAATCCGAGTTTATCGCGTTGGATAAAGCCGGAAGAAGCAGAATGGCTTAAGAACTTCCCTGGAGGATGTTCCTTGTTGGAGCAAACTCCGTGCTCGCTGTACTAATCCATTGTGATAGTCAATCAAAGAATTGGAAGGGCAATGTAATAGTATGTACAATGGTAAGTCTAGACATATTCGTCGTAGACACAATACCATTAGACAGCTGATCAAGAATGGCGTTATCACCATTGATTATGTAAAATCATGTGATAACTTAGCGGATCCATTTACCAAAGGTATAAATAGAGATCAACCGTATAAACTGTTAAGGGAATGGGTCTAAAACCCACAACAAAAGAACTTATAGCGGACACTCAACCTTGAGAAATGGAGATCCTGTGCCCTTGGTTCAATGAGACAACCAAGTTATAAGTTCTAGTAGAGTTACTTGGAAACAACAACTCGGTTCATTAACCCGGAGATGTTGAATACTCATTCCCGTAACATCCAAGTACAAGCACATGCAGCAGTGGTAAGGGTAAGTTGAGAAAACTTTTAATGATTTCTATACCTACGGGTGGAGTAGTGCATGATACTCCTTATAGTGAGAATCACCTATATAAGTGAGAGGTAATAAGGCCGCCTCTAAATGAACGCTTATGAATGAGATACGGTCCAGGGCCAAAATGGACAAAACGTGAGAACAACAATTGTTAGAGCTGTTATTATGTGAGTATTATTGTCTTGGTATACACCCGACACATCACGGTTCAAAGGGACTCGCTACCAAATGGCTAGTATATCCGATAATATTTCACTAGGGAAGATTCAAGGCCACAAGCTATCTATCCCGATGTAATAATAGTTCGCCGGAACTTTGGACGAATTTGCATACATGCATTAATTGTCATTCATGTGGGGGATTGTTGGAAATGGATAACGGAAAGTTAAGTTTAACTTAACGTTGATCTAGTTTCTAACGGAAGTTCGTTATGTGTTAACGGAACTAGTTACAAATGGTAATCTACATTTGTTGTAGATTATATATAACTCATTTAATGTCTCAAAACCATTTCCGTGTGAATGAGAAATTAATGACAAATGATTTGTAACTTAAATATTGGGTCAAAGTGTGTTTTGGGTTGGTCCCAAAATTGGTGTGGACTTGTTGTGGCTAAAGGGCCGACGAGCGTGTGAAGAAGCTTCGCACGGCCGTGCAAGTGTCTAGGACACGGCCGTGCACCGTGCCTTGCCTTGCCACTCGACCGTGCAGCCATGAACTTGACCGTGCATATTGCCTCGCACGGCCGTGCGCTTCGACACACGAAGTGCCTTTGATACACGAAAGTTGTGACTTTTCAAGGGAAAAGCCACCAAACCCTTTGACTCTCTTTATATACTTCCCCTCCGAATTTCAATTTACATACACAGTCATTCTGAGCCTTTTACCCTCTAGAGAGATAGATTAAACATACCCAAATCATTGCATATTGTTGCATTCAATCTTTCAAGTCCAAAGTTCTAAAACCTTGTGTTGTTCGTTAGATTAGTTATATTGGAGTGCTCCTTATAACTAATAGTAAGTCGTTTTATCTTACTAGAGTTTTGTCATACGGAGATTGTATTAAATACAATCTCCGTAAGAAGTTATTGCCCCGCACAGGTGCTTACGGTTTGAATGGCAATCTTCTAGTAAGATAAAACGACTTACAAGTAAATGATAGGAGCACTCCAAATCAATTACTCTAACAAACAACACTTTGTTTTGAACTTTGGACTTTGAAGGATTGAATGTATCAATATGCAATGATTTGGGTATGTTTTTCTATCTTACTAGAGGGTAGGGAGACTCAAATGACTGTGTATGTAAATTGAAATTCGGAGGGGAAGTATATAAAGAGAGTCAAAGGGTTTGGTGGCTTTTCCCTTGAAAAGTCACAACTTTTCGGGTATAACAGCATTTGCACGGCCGTGTCCAATGAACTGCACGGCCGTGCAAGGCAATATGCACGGTCGAGTTCAAGGCTCAGCACGGTCGAGTGGCAAGCCAAGGCACGGTGCACGGCCGTGTCCTAGACATGTGCACGGCCGTGCAAACACTTCTTCAGCCTGCTCGTCAGCCCTTTATCCACAACAAGTCCACCCCAATTTTGGGACCAACCCAAATCAAACTTTGACCCAATATTTAACTCTTGTTAAGTTACAAAAGACTTTATCATTAATTCTCATTCACCCTAAATGGTTTTGAGACATTAAATGAGTTATATATAATCTACAACAGATGTAGATTACCATTTGTAACTAGTTCCGTTAACACATAACGAACTTCCGTTAGAAACTAGATCAACGTTAAGTTAAACTTAACTTTCCGTTATCCATATCCAACAATCCCCCAAGTATTATTAAGCATTATGAATCTTTATCTCATTGTTAATAGCCTCTTCCCAGAACGAACTATCCGGACCAGATAACGCTTCCTTAACAGTTGCTGATTCGTTTTCCAACATAAATGATAGAAAATCAGGACCAAAAGACTTTTCCACTCTTGCCCTTTTACTACGTCTAGGTCCTTCATCTTCTACTTGAGATGGACCGTTTGTAGTCTAATATTTGAAGGTTTCATCCTTGGTACATCTAGTTTTTGCAACCCAACGGTTCACATAGGAAGATCAACCATCTTCCAAAATAGAATAGGATGCATTTGTCCTTCAACTATATCTTGGTTTTTCTTCTTATTAAGAAGACCACCACAGTTTCTATAAATTTTCTTAATAAAATTTATATGGAAGACATGGGATTAGCTGATGTAATATTAGGGATAAAGATCTCTAGAACATCTGAAGGATTAGTTCTTTCACAATCCCATTACCTAGAGAATGTTCTTCGGAAATTCAATGTCTTTGATGACCCTCCGTCTCATGTGTTCGTACATGCGGAAAGACCGGGTATTCTTACCGGGATGAACTTTAAAAGGTGACAACAGAAAATGTTGGTCTATTTGACAACATTAAAATTGGTGCATTTTCTTTGGGAATATCCACCATTGATATCCGACGAGGATGAATCCAAAGCAAAGAATGAATTGGATACTTGGAATCACAGCGATTTCTTGTGTCGCAATTATATTCTTAATGGCTTGGATTACGCACAATACAAGGTGTGTTGTGGCATAAAGACCGCGAGAGAACTTTGGGACTTTCTCGAGATGCACAATACTATGTGTATTGTGACTAAAAGACCGCAAGTGAACTTGGTGGAAAGAAGTACCGGAAACAAGAGAAAGAAAACCGGGAAAGTGAAGAGGACCGCCAAGAAGGTCAAAGGAAGTTGTTTTAATTGTGGCAAACCCGGGCATGTGGCTAGGGAATGTCGACATCCTAGAATCAACAACCAAGATGGAAACCCTCTTCAAGCCAATGTGAACGAAGATAGAAATGTTCCATTGGACTTTGATCAACTTAGCCTAGGGGCATAAGATTGAATAGACCAAATGTGGTTATTGTGTTAGTAAAGGGTACCTTGTTGAAGGACTCCTTAACTTAAATTGTAATTGTTTATCCGCCTAAGTGCGAAGAATAAAATTTCAAATTTTATTTACTTGGTTTGAAGTGTTCCAATTGTTATGGCGTGTTCAATTAGGTTAAGTAAATTTAAATTCACTAAGTCGACGAGTTAATTTAAAATTACTACCTAAGATGAAGTTTGATTCGCAAATCAATTGTGATTTCTTTTGTAGAAATTAGTTCAAACCAGAGATAGTAAATAGATAGTTCTTTACTTCTATTTATGATTGCATTTGATAATGCAAAAGTTCGCCTTTTGGAATAGTAAAACCTTAAAGTTTTAAGTAAACAATAAGGTTTGTGATTCATCTTAATTAGCAATTAAGAATTTCGTAGTGATAGAGGTGGTTAGTATGTCGTACCGTTTGAAAAATAATTGTTGGGACGCTGACACTTATTTATCAAACGAATGCTTTTTACACACTCAAATCAACTGAATCACAGGAAAAGGAAAGATAGAACTTTTAAGGAGATGGTGAACTCCTTATTGATAAGTTCCGTCTTATGTGGGTATACCTAGCAAAGGTAGAAATATCTAAACCTAAAGAGGTTAAGATAAGACCCAAAACCATGAATTACGTTTCCATTGGATATGCAAACTAACAGTATTGCATATAGATTTGTGACGAACAAATTTGAAATGAAAAATGCAGTATTCTTCAAACGAGTTTCCTTACGGGGAAAAATGGTTGAAGAGACCTCACTTAAACATAGATATGACTATGTCGTCGGTTCATCTCAAGGAGATGAAAGACATTGTAGATAACTTGGTTATTACAATTAAATGACTCCACATAAAAGAAAATATTAAATATGAATTAGGACATTCATAAAATATTTGATATGTGGAGGTACACCTCAAGTGTGGGGGTACAAGCTAAATACATAAGTTCTATTGATATGAACTTCTAGTATTAATGTAAAACTCGTTAAACCTGTAACAGTTAAAAGAATGGATCATCATATATGTGGAAGTTATTTGATGATAAAAACTCCTAACGAATTTGAAGTATTCGTAAGCTGTTTTATAAATACCTAAACTGTGGGGTATTCGGCTAAAGTAGAAATACTTAAGCAAGACATGTTATATTCTTTGAGAATATACTTCCTTGAAATGATAGGAAATGCATAAATTTTAATAAGAAAATTTATAGAAACGGTGGTGGTCTTCTTAATAAGAAGAAAAACCAAGATACAGTTGAAGGACAAATGCATCCTATTCTATTTTGGAAGATGGTTGATCTTCCTATGCGAACCGTTGGGTTGCAAAACTAGATATGCCAAGGATGAAACCTTTAAATATTAGACTACAAACGGTCCATCTCAAAGTTAAGGATGAAGGACTTAGACGTAGTAAAAGGGCAAGAGTGGAAAAGTCTTTTGGTCCTGATTTTCTATCATTTATGTTGGAAAACGAATCAGCAACTGTTAAGGAAGCGTTATCTGGTCCGGATAATTCATTCTGGAAAGAGGCTATTAACAGTAAGATAAAAATTCATAATGCTTAATAATACTTGGGAATTGGTAGATCTCCCTCCAAGTTGCAAACCATTAGGTTGCAATTGGATTCTTAAAAAGAAAGTATAAAGCCTATGGATGCATTTGATAAGTAGAAAGCCAGGATAGTTGTCAAAAGGACATTATGATTCATGCAAGATTATCCAAAATGACACAACAGAGCGTTCTATGTCGCACAACCGTGTTGGATCTACTTGTGTATTCATATGGACTAAACAAGCAACTAAACAGTGGCATAAGAAGTTCGATAGAACTATGTTATCAAATGGATTCAAGATTAATGAATGTGACAAATGTGTCTACATACATTAAAAGAACATCTGAATCATTTGTTAATAGTCTGTCCTTACGTGGATAACAATGGTAGTCATGAATTGATCATGAATACCAAAGACATGTTAAAGAAGAACTTTGACATGAAAGATATGGGATTAGCCGATGTTATATTAGAGATAAAGATCTCTAGATCATCTGAAAATGACGACATAGTCATAACTATGTTTTAAGTGAGGTCTCTTCAACCATTTTCCTTGGTTGAATAATACTGCATTGCCAATGGAAACGTAATCCATGGTTTTTGGGTCCTATCTTAACCTCTTTAGGTTTAGATATTTCTACCTTTGCTAGGTATACTCACATAAGATGGAACTTATCAATAAGGAGTTCACCATCTCCTTAAAAGTTCTATCTTCCTTTTTCTGTGATTCAATTGATTGAGTGAGCAAGAAGCATTCGTTTGATAAATAAGTATCAGCGTCCCAACAATTATTTTTCAAACGGTACTACATACTAACCACCTCTATCACTACGGCCGTGCAAGGCAATATGCACGGTCGAGTTCATGGCTCTGCACGGTCGAGTAGCAAGGCAAGGCACGGTGCACGGCCGTGTCCTAGACACTTGCACGGCCGTGCAGAAGCTTCTGCTCGTCAGCCCTTTAGCCACAACAAGTCCACACCAATTTTGGGACCAACCCAAAACACACTTTGACCCAATATTTAAGTTACAAATCATTTGTCATTAATTTCTCATTCACACGGAAATGTTTTTGAGACATTAAATGAGTTATATATAATCTACAACAAATGTAGATTATCATTTGTAACTAGTTCCGTTAACACATAACGAACTTCCGTTAGAAACTAGATCAACGTTAAGTTAAACTTAACTTTCCGTTATCCATTTCCAACAATCCCCCACATGAATGACAATTAATGCATGTATGCAAATTCGTCCAAAGTTCCGGCGAACTATTATTACATCGGGATAGATAGCTTGTGGCCTTGAATCTTCCCTAGTGAAATATTATCGGATATACTAGCCATTTGGTAGCGAGTCGCTTTGAACCAGTGACTGTCGGGT
Organism: Adenophora triphylla var. japonica; assembly: GCA_022495995.1. NCBI lineage: Eukaryota > Viridiplantae > Streptophyta > Magnoliopsida > Asterales > Campanulaceae > Adenophora > Adenophora triphylla. Next base: position 101,455 of record JAFEMH010000918.1, read on the forward strand.
GTATACCAAGACAATAATACTCACATAATAACAGCTCTAACAATTGTTGTTCTCACGTTTTGTCCATTTTGGCCCTGGACCGTATCTCATTCATAAGCGTTCATTTAGAGGCGGCCTTATTACCTCTCACTTATATAGGTGATTCTCACTATAAGGAGTATCATGCACTACTCCACCCGTAGGTATAGAAATCATTAAAAGTTTTCTCAACTTACCCTTACCACTGCTGCATGTGCTTGTACTTGGATGTTCTGGGAATGAGTATTCAACATCTCCAGGTTAATGAACCGAGTTGCTGTTTCCAAGTAACTCTACTAGAACTTATAACTTGGTTGTCTCATTGAACCAAGGGCCTGGGATCTCCATTTCTCAAGGTTGAGTGTCCGCTATAAGTTCTTTTGTTGTGGGTTTTAGACCCATTCCCCTTAACAGTTTATACAGTTGATCTCTATTTATACCTTTGGTAAATGGATCCGCTAAGTTATCACATGATTTTACATAATCAATGGTGATAACGCCATTCTTGATCAACTGTCTAATGGTATTGTGTCTACGACGAATATGTCTAGACTTACCATTGTACATACTATTCTGTGCCCTTCCAATTGCTGATTGACTATCACAATGGATTAGTACAGCAGGCACAGGTTTGCTCCAACAAGGAACATCCTCCAGGAAGTTCTTAAGCCATTCTGCTTCTTCCCCAGCTTTATCCAACGCGATAAACTCAGATTCCATTGTGGATCTGGCTATACACGTTTGTTTGGAGGATTTCCATGACACTGCTCCTCCACCTATAGTGAATACATATCCACTTGTGGATTTAGAGTCTTTCGTGTCCGATATCCAATTGGCATCACAGTATCCTTCTAATACTGCTGGATATTTATTGTAAAGTATCCCATGGTTTAATGTATACTTTAAATATCTTAGTACTCTCATTAGAGCTTTCCAATGATCAGTACTAGGATTGCTTGTGAACCTACTTAGTTTGCTTACTGAATATGCAATGTCTGGACGAGTACAATTCGTTAAGTACATCAGACTGCCAATTATTCTTGCATATTCCAGTTGAGAAACTGGTTCCCCTTTGTTCTTGGCTAAATGTAGAGCCAAGTCTACAGGTGTCTTAGCCGGAGGGTCATCAAAGACATTGAATTTCCGAAGAACATTCTCTAGGTAATGGGATTGTGAAAGAATTAATCCTTCAGATGTTCTAGAGATTTTTATCCCTAATATTACATCAGCTAATCCCATGTCTTTCATGTCAAAGTTCTTCTTTAACATGCCTTTGGTATTCATGATTAAATCATGATTACTTCCCATTATGAGCATGTCGTCTACATAAAGACAAACGATAACGAATGATTCAGATGTTCCTTTAATGTAGACACATTTGTCACATTCATTAATCTTGAATCCATTCGATAACATAGTTCTGTCGAACTTCTCATGCCATTGTTTAGGTGCTTGTTTTAGTCCATACAAGGACTTTACAAGTTTACACACCTTTCGTTCTTTACCAGGAACCACGAACCCTTCGGGTTGTTCCATGTAAATTTCTTCATCAAGTTCTCCATTTAGGAAAGCAGTCTTCACATCCATTTGGTGTATCTCAAGATTATGCACTGCTGCAATAGCTATGAGAACACGAATAGATGTGATCCTTGTGACAGGGGAGTATGTATCGAAGAAATCATATCCCTCTTTCTGTCTAAAGCCTTTGGCAACTAGCCTAGCTTTGTACTTTTCGATAGATCCATCCGCCTTATACTTCCATTTAAGGATCCATTTGCAACCTAATGGTTTGCAACCTGGAGGGAGATCAACTAATTCCCAAGTATTGTTGAGCATTATGGATTCTATTTCACTGTTAATAGCTTCCTTCCGTAACGAACTATCCGGACCGGACAAAGCTTCTTTAACAGCTTGATGGTTCGTTTTCTAACATGTAAGATAGAAAATCGGGACCAAAAGTCTTTTCCACTCTTTCCCTTTTGCTACGTCTCGGTTCTTCATCTTCTATTTGAGAAGGACTCGGATGTAGACTCATGTGTTCTCTTATTAGAACCTACATCTTTCCTGTCCTTAACCGGAAAAATGTTTTCAAAGAATACCGCATTCCTTGATTCTATAGTAGTTCCTACGTGCATATCCGGAATGTCCGATTTATGCACTATAAACCGATAGGCACTACTATTATTGGCATATCCAATAAAAACACAGTCAATGGTCTTTGGGCCAATCTTGACTTGTTTAGGCTTAGGTACTTCAACCTTGGCCAAACACCCCCACACTTTAAGGTATTTAAAACATGGCCTACGATTATGCCACATTTCATAGGGTGTTTTGTCAATACCTTTCTTGGGTATTTTATTAAGAACATAATTAGAAGTGAGTATTGCTTCCCCCCACAAGTTGTCGGGTAAGCCTGAACTTATCAAAAGCGCGTTCATCATCTCCTTGAGAGTACGGTTTTTGCGTTCAGCAACTCCATTAGATTGAGGGGTATATGGAGCCGTTGTTTGATGAATTATGCCGGATTCCCAACATAATCCTTCAAACGGTGCTTCATATTCTCCACCTCTATCGCTTCTAATTTTCTTAATTTTCAAGTTAAGTTGATTCTCAACTTCTTTCTTATAAGTCTCAAAAGCCCCTAAGGCTTCATCCTTACTTCTTAAGAGATAAACATAGCAGTACTTAGTGCAATCATCTATAAATGTAATGAAGTACCTTTTACCTCCTCGAGTTTGCACTAGTTTTAAATCACATATGTCGGTGTGAATTAACTCGAGAGGAGTCGTGTCTCTTTGTATGGCATTAAATGGTGACTTAGTCATTTTTGCCTCAACACAAACTTCGCACCTATTAGTCGAGTCGGATTTAGTCATTTGGATTAAATCTTGTCTCGCTAATTTCTTAATGGTGTCGAGGTTTACATGTCCTAATCTATCATGCCATAAATTAGAACTTTCCGACAAGTAAACATAAGGAACACAACTTTTATTCATCGCACCTTGGCGGATTACAGTCATTACATTCATTTTAAAAAGGCCCTCCTCGAGGTAACCTTTTCCAATAAACAAACCATTCTTGGTTAGTACAAATTTGTCGGATTCGAATACTAGTCTAAAACCGGCCTTACTAAGCAAAGCGCCGGACACTAAATTTTTACGGATGTCTGGAACATGCAAAGCACATCCAACAAGGTTACTTCTTTTCCGGAAGTCATCTTCAAAATCACGTTTCCAATGCCTTGAACATCGGAGGTCGCAGAATTTCCCATGTAAAGCTTTCTTCCGGAGATGGGAGTATAGGAGGAGAAACTTTCCTTGTTACCACAAATATGGCGGGTAGCACCGGTATCTATCCACCATGATTTAGGGTTCTCCTCCAAATTTGCAACGTTGGCTTCAAAGACAACCGCTGCAAAGTCTAGGTCCATATGGTCAACATTGTTCGCCTCTTTCTTCGGGAGACGACAATCCCTTGACAAGTGGCCCGGTTTGCCACAATTATAGCACGACCCCTTGAACCTTTTAGAGGTCTTCTTCTTCCCTTTCTTAGCATTCCCGGCGGTTTTGAATGCTTTCTCTTTGTGCCACTCGTGCTAGCCTCGGCGAGATTGACCTTTGCCTCCATCTTGCCTTTAGCAACTTTGGCCTCATTCATTCTATTGTTCTCTTCTATTTGAAGACGAACAACAATGTCTTCTAAGGACATCTCCTTGCGTTTATGCTTGAGATAGTTCTTGAAGTCCTTCCACGAAGGAGGCAACTTTTCAATGATAGAAGCCACCTTAAATGGATCATTCATGATCATCCCTCGGCATCAAGCCCATGTAGAATGATTTGGAATTCATCTAGTTGAGTTGTTACCGATTTGGAATCGACCATCATAAAGTCAAGATACTTACCGACGACAAATTTCTTTGACCCGGCATCCTCGATCTTGTACTTCCTTTCCAAAGTGTCCCACAACGCTTTGGCTAACTCGACTGTACTATACACATTGTATAGTGCATCGTCAAGTCCATTTAAGATATAATTCTTACAAAGAAAATTACCGTGAGACCAAGCCTCCTTTGCCATTTGCCTTTGGGGGTCCGGATCACCTTTTTCTACCGCCGGAGGATCTTCCTTTAAGAAGCGGTGCAAGCTTAGGGTGGTCAAGTAGAAGAGCATCTTCTGTTGCCATCTCTTGAAATCCACACCGGTGAATTTCGCGGGTTTCTCACCATGACTGATGTGATGAGTTGTAGGAGCGGGAGCAACATTGTTGAATGTAGTATCACCTTTAGATGAAGTGGTGTCTTTCTCGTTTGCCATCTATTGAAGAAGCGTAAAATAACTCTTACGATTGATTGTATTAAATACAATCTCCGTAAGAAGTTATTGCCCCGCACAGGTGCTTACGGTTTGAATGGCAAAACACCCTTAAGCACCCGGTTCATGGTAAGAAACCTCCTTCACGTACAACCTCAAGGGTTGCACCTCTTAATTCTCTCCCTCCGTCTCATGTGTTCGTACATGCGAAAAGACCGAGTATTCTTACCGGGATGAACTTTAAAAGGTGGCAACAGGAAATGTTGGTCTATTTGACAACATTAAAATTGGTGCATTTTCTTTGGGAATATCCACCATTGATATCCGACGAGGATGAATCCAAAGCAAAGAATGAATTGGATACTTGGAATCACAGCGATTTCTTGTGTCGCAATTATATTCTTAATGGCTTGGATTACGCACAATACAAGGTGTGTTGTGGCATAAAGACCGCGAGAGAACTTTGGGACTTTCTCGAGATGCACAATACTATGTGTATTGTGACTAAAAGACCGCAAGTGAACTTGGTGGAAAGAAGTACCGGAAACAAGAGAAAGAAAACCGGGAAAGTGAAGAGGACCGCCAAGAAGGTCAAAGGAAGTTGTTTTAATTGTGGCAAACCCGGGCATGTGGCTAGGGAATGTCGACATCCTAGAATCAACAACCAAGATGGAAACCCTCTTCAAGCCAATGTGAATGAAGATAGAAATGTTCCATTGGACTTTGATCAACTTAGCCTAGGGGCATAAGATTGAATTGACCAAAAGTGGTTGTTGTGTTAGTAAAGGGTACCTTGTTGAAGGACTCCTTAAATTGTAATTGTTTATCCGCCTAAGTGCGAAGAATAAAATTTCAGATTTTATTTACTTGGTTTGAAGTGTTCCAATTGTTATGGCGTGTTCATTTAGGTCGTGTAAATTTAAATTCACTAAGTCGACGAGTTAATTTAAAATTACTACCTAAGATGAAGTTTGATTCGCAAATCAATTGTGATTTCTTTTGAAGAAATCAGTTCAAACCAGAGATAGTAAATAGATAGTTCTTTACTTCTATTTATGATTGCATTTGATAATGCAAAAGTTCGTCTTTTGGAATAGTAAAACCTTAAAGTTTTAAGTAAAAAGGTTTGTGATTCATCTTAATTAGCAATTAAGAATTTCGTAGTGATAGAGGTGGTTAGTATGTCGTACCGTTTGAAAAATAATTGTTGGGACGCTGACACTTATTTATCAAACGAATGCTTCTTACACACTCAAATCAACTGAATCACAGGAAAAGGAAAGATAGAACTTTTAAGGAGATGGTGAACTCCTTATTGATAAGTTCCGTCTTATGTGGGTATACCTAGCAAAGGTAGAAATATCTAAACCTAAAGAGGTTAAGATAGGACCCAAAACCATGGATTACGTTTCCATTGGATATGCAAACTAACAGTATTGCATATAGATTTGTGACGAACAAATTTGAAATGAAAAATGCGTATTCTTCAAACGAAGTTTCCTTACGGGAAAAATGATTGAAGAGACCTCACTTAAACATAGATATGACTATGTCGTCGGTTCATCTCAAGGAGATGAAAGACATTGTAGATAACTTGGTTATTACAATTAAATGACTCCACATAAAAGAAAATATTAAATATGAATTAGGACATTCATAAAATATTTGATATGTGGAGGTACACCTCAAGTATGGGGGTACAAGCTAAATACATAAGTTCTATTGATATGAACTTCTAGTATTAACAGAAACTGTTAAACTGTTAACAGTTAAAAGAATAGATCATCATATATGTGGAAGTTATTTGATGATAAAAACTCCTAACGAATTTGAAGTATTCGTAAGCTGTTTTATAAATACCTAAATTGTGGGGGTATTCGGCTAAAGTAGAAATACTTAAGCAAGACATGTTATATTCTTTGAGAATATACTTCCTTGAAATGATAGGAAATGCATAAATTTTAATAAGAAAATTTATAGAAACGGTGGTGGTGGTCTTCTTAATAAGAAGAAAAACCAAGATACAGTTGAAGGACAAATGCATCCTATTCTATTTTGGAAGATGGTTGATCTTCCTATGCGAACCGTTGGGTTGCAAAACTAGATATGCCAAGGATGAAACCTTTAAATATTAGACTACAAACGGTCCATCTCAAAGTTAAGGATGAAGGACTTAGACGTAGTAAAAGGGCAAGAGTGAAAAAGTCTTTTGGTCCTGATTTTCTATCATTTATGTTGGAAAACGAATCAACAACTGTTAAGGAAGCGTTATCTGGTCCGGATAATTCATTTTGGAAAGAGGCTATTAACAGTAAGATAAAAATTCATAATGCTTAATAATACTTGGGAATTGGTAGATCTCCCTCCAAGTTGCAAACCATTAGGTTGCAATTGGATTCTTAAAAAGAAAGTATAAAGCCTATGGATCTGTTGATAAGTAGAAAGCCAGGATAGTTGTCAAAAGGACATTATGATTCATGCAAGATTATCCAAAATGACACAACAGAGCGTTCTATGTCGCACAACCGTGTTGGATCTACTTGTGTATTCATATGGACTAAACAAGCAACTAAACAGTGGCATAAGAAGTTCGATAGAACTATGTTATCAAATGGATTCAAGATTAATGAATGTGACAAATGTGTCTACATACATTAAAAGTACATCTGAATCATTTGTTAATAGTCTGTCCTTACGTGGATAACAATGGTAGTCATGAATTGATCATGAATACCAAAGACATGTTAAAGAAGAACTTTGACATGAAAGATATGGGATTAACCGATGTTATATTAGAGATAAAGATCTCTAGATCATCTGAAGGATTAGTTCCTTCACAATCCCATTATCTTGAAAAAGTACTTCGAAAGTTCGAATAAATTCTTGAGAGGTGTACTCTAGTAAGGTAGATTCTTGAGAGGTAATCTCTGTAAAGTAGATCTCAGAAAGGTAGACTCTAAGGAGGTCAAACCACTTAGAGATACTGAATACTTGGGAAGTCTGAACGGTACAGAGATAATAACCACTTGAAGAAACTGACCGATAGAAGAATTTGATCACTCGAAGGGACTGATCATTCTAGATAGACTAAAGGTCTAATTGTAATTGTAATCAATCACTTGAATATTATAATCATAAGTACTTGGTGTACTTAAGGATATACTTATGATTAAAAGATTACAATTCCTATGTAAGTTGAATGGTCTTGAAAGATATTCCTTCGTGGAATAAGCTTGTGTCTACATGACCTAAGGCATTGTGACGACAATGAAAAATAGGAAAAGGTGTAGAACGTCATGGTAAGTCTAGACATAATGGTCTTAGACACACTACCATAGTACAATTGATCTCAATATGCGACTATCACAACTAGCCATGTGAAGTCAAAATCGGATCCGTCTACCTAAGGGTAGTAATAGAGATCAACTGTATAAACTGTTAAGGGGAATGGGTTTAAAACCCAAAACAAAAGAACTTATAGCGGACACTCAACCTTGAGAAATGGAGATCCCAGGCCCTTGGTTCAATGAGACAACCAAGTTATAAGTTCTAGTAGAGTTACTTGGAAACAACAACTCGGTTTATTAACCTAGAGATGTTGAATACTCATTCCCAGAACGTCCAAGTACTAGCACATGCAGCAGTGGTGAGGATAAGTTGAGAAAACTTTTAATGATTTCTATACCTACGGGTGGAGTAGTGCATGATACTCCTTATAGTGAGAATCACCTATATAAAGCGAGAGGTAATAAGGCCGCCTCTAAATGAACGCTTATGAATGAGATACGGTCCAGGGCCAAAATGGACAAAAACGTGAGAACAACAATTGTTAGAGCTATTATTATGTGAGTATTATTGTCTTGGTATACATCCGACAGTCACTGGTTCAAAGCGACTCGCTACCAAATGGCTAGTATATCCGATAATATTTCACTAGGGAAGATTCAAGGCCACAAGCTATCTATCTCGATGTAATAATAGTTCGCCGGAACTTTGGACGAATTTGCATACATGCATTAATTGTCATTCATGTGGGGGATTGTTGGAAATGGATAACGGAAAGTTAAGTTTAACTTAATGTTGATCTAGTTTCTAACGGAAGTTCGTTATGTGTTAACGAAACTAGTTACAAATGGTAATCTACATTTGTTGTAGATTATATATAACTCACTTAATGTCTCAAAACCATTTCCGTGTGAATGAGAAATTAATGACAAATGATTTGTAACTTAAATATTGGGTCAAAGTGTGTTTTGGGTTGGTCCCAAAATTGGTGTGGACTTGTTGTGGCTAAAGGGCCGACGAGCTGTGCTGAAGAAGCTTCTGCACGGCCGTGCAAGTGTCTAGGACACGGCCGTGCACCGTGCCTTGCCTTGCCACTCGACCGTGCAGAGCCATGAACTCGACCGTGCATATTGCCTTGCACGGCCGTGCAGTTCATTGGACACGGCCGTGCAAAGTGCTGTTATACCCGAAAAGTTGTGACTTTTCAAGGGAAAAGCCACCAAACCCTTTGACTCTCTTTATATACTTCCCCTCCGAATTTCAATATATAATACACGATATTCGACCCTTCCTACCCTCTAGTAAGATAGATTAACATACCCAAATCATTGCATATTGTTGCATTAAATCCTTCAAAGTCCAAAGTTCCAAACATTGTGTTGTTCGCTAGAGTATTTGATTTGGAGTGCTCCTATCATTTACTTATAAGTCGTTTTATCTTACTAGAAGATTGCCATATAAACCGTAAGCACCTGTGCGGGGCAATAACTTCTTACGGAGATTGTATTAAATACAAGACTCGACTTGAATTCCTTTGTTTCCAATCTCCGTTATCCTTTTCTGTTAAGTTTCTAGTTAAGTTCTTGAGAAGCCTACACAATTGTCCAACAATCTTGGACAATTGCTATGGCTTCTTTAAGACTTAACGGAAAAACTGACAGCAAAAGTAACGGAGATTGAAAAACAAAAGAATTAAAGTCGAGTCTTGTATTTAATACAATCTCCGTAAGAGTTATTTGTCCCGCACTGGTGCTTACGGTTGTATGACAAAACTCTAGTAAGATAAAACGACTTACTATTAGTTATAAGGAGCACTCCAATATAACTAATCGAACGAACAACACAAGGTTTTAGAACTTTGGACTTGAAAGATTGAATGCAACAATATGCAATGATTTGGGTATGTTTAATCTATCTCTCTAGAGGGTAAAAGGCTCAGAATGACTGTGTATGTAAATTGAAATTCGGAGGGGAAGTATATAAAGAGAGTCAAAGGGTTTGGTGGCTTTTCCCTTGAAAAGTCACAACTTTCCGGGTATAACAGCACTTGCACGGCCGTGTCCAATGAACTGCACGGCCGTGCAAGGCAATATGCACGGTCAAGTTCATGGCTCTGCACGGTCGAGTGGCAAGGCAAGGCACGGTGCACGGCCGTGTCCTAGACACTTGCACGGCCGTGCGTGAAGCTTCTTCACCGCTCGTCGCCCTTTAGCCACAACAAGTCCACACCAATTTTGGGACCAACCCAAAACACACTTTGACCCAATATTTAAGTTACAAATCATTTGTCATTAATTTCTCATTCACACGGAAATGGTTTTGAGACATTAAATGAGTTATATATAATCTACAACAAATGTAGATTACCATTTGTAACTAGTTCCGTTAACACATAACGAACTTCCGTTAGAAACTAGATCAACGTTAAGTTAAACTTAACTTTCCGTTATCCATTTCCAACAATCCCCCACATGAATGACAATTAATGCATGTATGCAAATTCGTCCAAAGTTCCGGCGAACTATTATTACATCGGGATAGATAGCTTGTGGCCTTGAATCTTCCCTAGTGAAATATAATCGGATATACTAGCCATTTGGTAGCGAGTCGCTTTGAACCAGTGACTGTCGGGTATATACCAAGACAATAATACTCACATAATAACAGCTCTAACAATTGTTGTTCTCACGTTTTGTCCATTTTGGCCCTGGACCGTATCTCATTCATAAGCGTTCATTTAGAGGCGGCCTTATTACCTCTCACTTATATAGGTGATTCTCACTATAAGGAGTATCATGCACTACTCCACCCGTAGGTATAGAAATCATTAAAAGTTTTCTCAACTTACCCTTACCACTGCTGCATGTGCTTGTACTTGGATGTTCTGGGAATGAGTATTCAACATCTCCAGGTTAATGAACCGAGTTGTCATTTCCAAGTAACTCTACTAGAACTTATAACTTGGTTGTCTCATTGAACCAAGGGCCCTGGGATCTTCATTTCTCAAGGTTGAGTGTCCGCTATAAGTTCGTTTGTTGTGGGTTTTAGACCCATTCCCTTAACAGCTTATACAGCTTGATCTCTATTTATACCTTTGGTAAATGGATCCGCTAAGTTATCACATGATTTTACATAATCAATGGTGATAACGCCATTCTTGATCAACCTGTCTAATGGTATTGTGTCTACGACGAATATGTCTAGACTTACCATTAACACATACTATTCTGTGCCCTTCCAATTCTTTGATTGACTATCACAATGGATTAGTACGCAGCACAGGTTTGCTCCAACAAGGAACATCCTCCAGGAAGTTCTTAAGCCATTCTCGCTTCTTCCCGACTTTATCCAACGCGATAAACTCAGATTCCATTGTGGATCTGGCTATACACGTTTGTTTGGAGGATTTCCATGACACTGCTCCTCCACCTATAGTGAATACATATCCACTTGTGGATTTAGAGTCTTTCGTGTCCGATATCCAATTGGCATCACAGTATCCTTCTAATACTGCTGGATATTTATTGTAAAGTATCCCATGGTTTAATGTATACTTTAAATATCTTAGTACTCTCATTAGAGCTTTCCAATGATCAGTACTAGGATTGCTTGTGAACCTACTTAGTTTGCTTACTGAATATGCAATGTCTGGACGAGTACAATTCGTTAAGTACATCGACTGCCAATTATTCTTGCATATTCCAGTTGAGAAACTGGTTCCCCTTTGTTCTTGGCTAAATGTAGAGCCAAGTCTACAGGTGTCTTAGCCGGAGGGTCATCAAAGACATTGAATTTCCGAAGAACATTCTCTAGGTAATGGGATTGTGAAAGAACTAATCCTTCAGATGTTCTAGAGATCTTTATCCCTAATATTACATCGGCCTAATCCCATGTCTTTCATGTCAAAGTTCTTCTTTAACATGCCTTTGGTATTCATGATTAAATCATGATTACTTCCCATTATGAGCATGTCGTCTACATAAAGACAAACGATAACGAATGATTCAGATGTTCCTTTAATGTAGACACATTTGTCACATTCATTAATCTTGAATCCATTCGATAACATAGTTCGTCGAACTTCTCATGCCATTGTTTAGGTGCTTGTTTTAGTCCATACAAGGACTTTACAAGTTTACACACCTTTCGTTCTTTACCAGGAACCACGAACCCTTCGGGTTGTTCCATGTAAATTTCTTCATCAAGTTCTCCATTTAGGAAAGCAGTCTTCACATCCATTTGGTGTATCTCAAGATTATGCACCGCCGCAATAGCTATGAGAACACGAATAGATGTGATCCTTGTGACAGGGGAGTATGTATCGAAGAAATCATATCCCTCTTTCTGTCTAAAGCCTTTGGCAACTAGCCTAGCTTTGTACTTTTCGATAGATCCATCCGCCTTATACTTCCGTTTAAGGATCCATTTGCAACCTAATGGTTTGCAACCTGGAGGGAGATCAACTAATTCCCAAGTATTGTTGAGCATTATGGATTCTATTTCACTGTTAATAGCTTCCTTCCAGAACGAACTATCCGGACCGGACAAAGCTTCTTTAACAGTTGATGGTTCGTTTTCTAACATGTAAGATAGAAAATCAGGACCAAAAGTCTTTTCCACTCTTTCCCTTTTGCTACGTCTCGGTTCTTCATCTTCTATTTGAGAAGGACTGGATGTAGACTCATGTGTTCTCTTATTAGAACCTACATCTTTCCTGTCCTTAACCGGAAAAATGTTTTCAAAGAATACCGCATTCCTTGATTCTATAGTAGTTCCTACGTGCATATCCGGAATGTCCGATTTATGCACTATAAACCGATAGGCACTACTATTATTGGCATATCCAATAAAAACACAGTCAATGGTCTTTGGGCCAATCTTGACTTGTTTAGGCTTAGGTACTTCAACCTTGGCCAAACACCCCCACACTTTAAGGTATTTAAAACATGGCCTACGATTATGCCACATTTCATAGGGTTTTTTGTCAATACCTTTCTTGGGTATTTTATTAAGAACATAATTAGAAGTGAGTATTGCTTCCCCCCACAAGTTGTCGGGTAAGCCTGAACTTATCAAAAGCGCGTTCATCATCTCCTTGAGAGTACGGTTTTTGCGTTCAGCAACTCCATTAGATTGAGGGGTATATGGAGCCGTTGTTTGATGAATTATGCCGGATTCCCAACATAATCCTTCAAACGGTGCTTCATATTCTCCACCTCTATCGCTTCTAATTTTCTTAATTTTCAAGTTAAGTTGATTCTCAACTTCTTTCTTATAAGTCTCAAAAGCCCCTAAGGCTTCATCCTTACTTCTTAAGAGATAAACATAGCAGTACTTAGTGCAATCATCTATAAATGTAATGAAGTACCTTTTACCTCCTCGAGTTTGCACTAGTTTTAAATCACATATGTCGGTGTGAATTAACTCGAGAGGAGTCGTGTCTCTTTGTATGGCATTAAATGGTGACTTAGTCATTTTTGCCTCAACACAAACTTCGCACCTATTAGTCGAGTCGGATTTAGTCATTTGGATTAAATCTTGTCTCGCTAATTTCTTAATGGTGTCGAGGTTTACATGTCCTAATCTATCATGCCATAAATTAGAACTTTCCGACAAGTAAACATAAGGAACACAACTTTTATTCATCGCACCTTGGCGGATTACAGTCATTACATTCATTTTAAAAAGGCCCTCCTCGAGGTAACCTTTTCCAAGAAACAAACCATTCTTGGTTAGTACAAATTTGTCGGATTCGAATACTAGTCTAAAACCGGCCTTACTAAGCAAAGCGCCGGACACTAAATTTTTACGGATGTCTGGAACATGCAGCACATCCAACAAGGTTACTTCTTTTCCGGAAGTCATCTTCAAAATCACGTTTCCAATGCCTTGAACATCGGAGGTCGCAAAATTTCCCATGTAAAGCTTTCTTCCGGAGATGGGAGTATAGGAGGAGAAACTTTCCTTGTTACCACAAATATGGCGGGTAGCACCGGTATCTATCCACCATGCTTTAGGGTTCTCCACCAAATTTGCAACGTTGGCTTCAAAGACAACCGCTGCAAAGTCTAGGTCCATATGGTCAACATTGTTCGCCTCTTTCTTCGGGAGACGACAATCCCTTGACAAGTGGCCCGGTTTGCCACAATTATAGCACGACCCCTTGAACCTTTTAGAGGTCTTCTTCTTCCCTTTCTTAGCATTCCCGGCAGTTTCGGAATGCTTTCTCTTTGTGCCACTCGTGCTAGCCTCGGCGAGATTGACCTTAGCCTCCATCTTGCCTTTAGCAACTTTGGCCTCATTCATTCTATTGTTCTCTTCTATTTGAAGACGAACAACAATGTCTTCTAAGGACATCTCCTTGCGTTTATGCTTGAGATAGTTCTTGAAGTCCTTCCACGAAGGAGGCAACTTTTCAATGATAGAAGCCACCTTAAATGGATCATTCATGATCATCCCCTCGGCATCAAGCCCATGTAGAATGATTTGGAATTCATCTACTTGAGTTGTTACCGATTTGGAATCGACCATCATAAAGTCAAGATACTTACCGACGACAAATTTCTTTGACCCGGCATCCTCGATCTTGTACTTCCTTTCCAAAGTGTCCCACAACGCTTTGGCTAACTCGACTGTACTATACACAAGGACAAATGCATCCTATTCTATTTTGGAAGATGGTTGATCTTCCTATGTGAACCGTTGGGTTGCAAAAACTAGATGTACCAAGGATGAAACCTTCAAATATTAGACTACAAACGGTCCATCTCAAGTAGAAGATGAAGGACCTAGACGTAGTAAAAGGGCAAGAGTGGAAAAGTCTTTTGGTCCTGATTTTCTATCATTTATGTTGGAAAACGAATCAAGAATCGTTAAGGAAGCGTTATCTGGTCCGGATAGTTCGTTCTGGAAAGAGGCTATTAACAGTGAGATAAAAATTCATAATGCTTAATAATACTTGGGAATTGGTAGATCTCCCTCCAAGTTGCAAACCATTAGGTTGCAATTGGATTCTTAAAAAGAAAGTATAAAGCCTATGGATCTGTTGATAAGTAGAAAGCCAGGATAGTTGTCAAAAGGACATTATGATTCATGCAAGATTATCCAAAATGACACAACAGAGCGTTCTATGTCGCACAACCGTGTTGGATCTACTTGTGTATTCATATGGACTAAACAAGCAACTAAACAGTGGCATAAGAAGTTCGATAGAACTATGTTATCAAATGGATTCAAGATTAATGAATGTGACAAATGTGTCTACATACATTAAAAGAACATCTGAATCATTTGTTAATAGTCTGTCCTTACGTGGATAACAATGGTAGTCATGAATTGATCATGAATACCAAAGACATGTTAAAACAGAACTTTGACATGAAAGATATGGGATTAGCCGATGTCATATTAGAAATAAAGATTTCTAGAACATCAGAAGGATTGTCCTATCACAATTCCATTATCTTGAAAAGAAAGTACTTCGAATGTTCAAATAGATTCTTGAGAGGTATTCTCTGTAAAGTAGATTCCTGGAAAGTAGACTCTAAGGAGGTCAAACCACTTAGAGATACTGAATATTTGGGAAGTCGAAACGGTACAGAGATAATAACCACTTGAAGAAACTGACCGATAGAAGAATTTGATCACTCGAAGGGACTGATCATTCTAGATAGACTAAAGGTCTAATTGTAATTATAATCAATCACCGGAATAGTATAATCATAGTGCTTGGTGTACTTAAAGATATACTTATGATTAAAGATTACAATTTCTATGTAAGTTGAATGGTCTTGGAAGATATTCCTTCGTGGAATAAGCTTGTGTCTACATGACCTAAGGCATTGTGACGACAATGAAAAATAGGAAAAGGTGTAGAACGTCATGGTAAGTCTAGACATAATGGTCTTATACACACTACCATAGTACAATTGATCTCAAAATGCGACTGTCACAACTAGCCATGTAAAGTCAAAATCGGATCCGTCTACCTAAGGGTAGTAATAAAGATCAACTGTATAAACTGTTAAGGGGAATGAGTTTAAAAAACCCACAACAAAAGAACTTATAGCGGACACTCAACCTTGAGAAATGGAGATCCCAGGCCCTTGGTTCAATGAGACAACTAAGTTATAAGTTCTAGTAGAGTTACTTGGAAACAACAACTCGGTTTATTAACCTAGAGATGTTGAATACTCATTCCCAGAACGTCCAAGTACTAGCACATGCAGCAGTGGTGAGGATAAGTTGAGAAAACTTTTAATGATTTCTATACCTACGGGTGGAGTAGTGCATGATACTCCTTATAGTGAGAATCACCTATATAAAGCGAGAGGTAATAAGGCCGCCTCTAAATGAACGCTTATGAATGAGATACGGTCCAGGGCCAAAATGGACAAAAACGTGAGAACAACAATTGTTAGAGCTGTTATTATGTGAATATTATTGTCTTGATATACACCCGACAGTCACTGGTTCAAAGCGACTCGCTACCAAATGGCTAGTATATCCGATAATATTTCACTAGGGAAGATTCAAGGCCACAAGCTATCTATCCCGATGTAATAATAGTTCGCC
This sequence comes from Adenophora triphylla var. japonica, assembly GCA_022495995.1. Taxonomy (NCBI): domain Eukaryota; kingdom Viridiplantae; phylum Streptophyta; class Magnoliopsida; order Asterales; family Campanulaceae; genus Adenophora; species Adenophora triphylla. Next base: position 117,642 of record JAFEMH010000918.1, read on the forward strand.
GGAACTTTGGACGAAATTGCATACATGCATTAATTGTCATTCATGTGGGGGATTGTTGGAAATGGATAACGGAAAGTTAAGTTTAACTTAACGTTGATCTAGTTTCTAACGGAAGTTCGTTATGTGTTAACGGAACTAGTTACAAATGGTAATCTACATCTGTTGTAGATTATATATAACTCATTTAATGTCTCAAAACCATTTAGGGTGAATGAGAATTAATGATAAAGTCTTTTGTAACTTAACAAGAGTTAAATATTGGGTCAAAGTTTGATTTGGGTTGGTCCCAAAATTGGGGTGGACTTGTTGTGGCTAAAGGGCTGACGAGCGAGTGAAGAAGTGTTTGCACGGCCGTGCACGTGTCTAGGACACGGCCGTGCACCGTGCCTTGGCTTGCCACTCGACCGTGCTGAGCCTTGAACTCGACCGTGCATATTGCCTTGCACGGCCGTGCAGTTCATTGGACACGGCCGTGCAAATGCTGTTATACCCGAAAAGTTGTGACTTTTCAAGGGAAAAGCCACCAAACCCTTTGACTCTCTTTATATACTTCCCCTCCGAATTTCAATTTACATACACAGTCATTTGAGTCTCCCTACCCTCTAGTAAGATAGAAAAACATACCCAAATCATTGCATATTGATACATTCAATCCTTCAAAGTCCAAAGTTCAAAACAAAGTGTTGTTCGTTAGAGTAATTGATTTGGAGTGCTCCTATCATTTACTTGTAAGTCGTTTTATCTTACTAGAAGATTGCCATTCAAACCGTAAGCACCTGTGCGGGGCAATAACTTCTTACGGAGATTGTATTTAATACAAGACTCGACTTAATTTTGTTTGTTTCCAATCTCCGTTATCATTTTCTGTCAAGTTTTTCGTTAAGTTCTTGAGAAGCCTACACAATTGTCCAACAAATATTTGCTCTCTACTTTCCAGATTGGAGTTTTGGATCAACCGAGTCAATCTTTGACCATAATTTTATGAATATCTAGATATCTCTATGCAATTCTAAAAACTGTTATTGTTTCACCATTAGAAATACTATCAATAACAATTTTTAGAATCACATAGAGATATCTAGATATTCATAAGATTATGGTCAAAGATTGACTCAGTTGACAAAAAAAATCAAATTGTTACCGTTGTAGTGGGACGGAGGGAGTATGTGTGTATATATGTATATATATATTCTTATATTTTCATGTTAAGAAAGAATAAATTGATAGTGATTTTGGTTAGTGCAGGTAAAATGTGGTATGAGAGGGCACTTAGGACCAGCTTGCAATGCAGTTGGCTATGTGGATAGGGAAGTTTGGGGCATTAATCATCTTTACGGGCAACCCGTATGGAGCCGCTTAAAAGTAAGATGGCTAACTGAGGTTGACTTTAGGTGATTCAAGTCAATAACTTTCTTATTGATCTTTTTAGTTCTGGAAAAATACTAGGCTTGCACATTAAGTTATCCAAATTCGTGCGCTCCGTAAAGATGCTCAGGCTTGGTGTTGCGCCCCATTTGAACCGGAAGGCTTGTTGAGGTTTGCTGACTTTGTTATCATAAAACCAACGATATTATGAAAATAAAGTTTTCTTGAACTAAGAGGATTTTCTCGTATTCTCTTCAGTTCAATATCAGCTATACTTTCTGGCACCATCGGGATCCATAATGGACACATTTTGATTCATTTCAAGGTTACAAATTTTATACAATTTCATAGACGAACTTCATAAGATTAACAATCTGACGAAATTTTGTGCTTTATCTTCCTAACAGGGGCATGCTGAGAGACTTAAGCAATGGATGTCAATGGGTTTCAGCTTACTTATCTTAGCAATAGCTCTTCATTTTACTGATGGTAAGTAATAAAACTGGTTCAAATTCGTTAAGTTTACATTAGATATTGCTTTAAGTATAAGCATTCTATTTTCATTTCCTGCAGCTATCCCTATCAACAAGCAGCTCTATAGCTTCAGCTATGTTTGTTTCCTGGTGGTGCTGCTGGAATTTTATTTTCAGCCTTCTACATTCTGGTAAAAGCTTTAAAAAAAAATGAAATAAACAAATGATCGATCTCTGACTTAATCGTTGACCATTTTTCTTGAAACAGATTGATGTTTGGGGACTACGAACGCGGCGCCTTTTCTAATATTTGAATGGATTGGTATGAACGCGATGCTAGTTTTTGTTCTGGGTGCACAAGGAATTCTGGCAGCATTCGTAAATGGATGGTATTATGGAAACCCAGATAATAATCTGGTAAGTTTAGCATAATCTCTCTCCCTTTTTTTCAAGTCTTACCAAATAAAATTAAAGAAATTCAAGTGTTCTTAATAAGTGTTCTATATATGTACAGGTAAATTGGATTCAAGATCATGTTTTTGACGAAGTTTGGCACTATGAGAGGCTAGGGATGTTGGAATATTTTATGGACTTTACATATACTAGTATAATAAATAAAGTCTTTGGGCACATAGACGTATGTGCACTATAAGTAATTGTATATGTCACATTAAATATTAAAGTATTTGGGCCTAATAAAGTGATCTACTAAAGTTAAAGGGGGCTCAAGTCATCTTTTATAAGTATGGGATCTACAGTTAATATGTGTAGATACCTAAGGGGCCTAGTTGTTAATCTATGATGGGCTGGCTAACATACTAGGTCAATATAAATATAGGGTTATGGTCCCCAATTGACATACCTAGGTTTTATTCTTTTGATCCCCATTATCATCTGAATTCTAAGAACCCTAAGGATCAATTGGAAGACAATAATCGTTCATCAAGTCTTCATCAAATATTCTCCGAATATTGCTATGGATTCAGGTTTGTCTATCGTTCCATAATCTTTGATAACTTAAAGCATGATTGTCCTGGAATAAATATTCCGCTTCATTCTAGTGTTTATGTAAAATTAATTCCATCAAGTGGTATCAGAGCCGTAATCTTGCTTTGTTGTTGGGATTATTTGGATCGAATTGATTATGCTGTTTATGATTTAATCGGAATTATCGACGGTTTTTTGCCTTTTTCCGGTAAGAGAATACTCCGTTTTTGTGCGTGTCAATTTTTTTTTTTTGAGGCCGAACTATCATTGACGATGATGTTTATTGGGTTCTTAAGCAATGGTTGAAATTAATTGATTGAATATCTATTTATCTTCTCATAAACATATTAAGAAATATACTGTTGAAAAAAAAAAAAAAGAATTGGTTGTAAGCGGCGGCGGCGGCGGCGGCGGGCATAAGCGTCATGTGTCATTTGCAGAGAACGAGGCTGATAAATTCTCTGTTTCTCCGACAATTTTGTACCCAGTTTCATCAAGTTTGTCTTAATACATGATTTGATTAATGCTGTTTTTTCTGAATTGCAAAATGGGTTTTGTTGGGAACCTCTTTGAAAGTGTGATAGCATCACACTTAGCCAAGTCAAAAGGTTGACTTAATTGTGTTTTGTTACTTTCTTTTTATTTAAAATTATGTAAATATTTTATATTTGATTTTTATTATTACTAACCTATTTAACCGAATTCTATTATCTGTTTAGTATTGTTTTGGTTATTTTTTAGGACTCTCACATTGAATAAATGAAGGCTTAAGAGATAAGAAGATTGAAGATTTTAATCAAGCTCTTCATCAATATTTATCCTTACCCGTTATCATAGAAGTCCTTGGTTATAAATACATGACCCAAGGCTGATAACAGGACACGTTTTGATATACTCCGAAAGGCTGAAGAAATATAGACTTTAAAGGAGTGTTTTTGTGAGAGTGTTCTTTGTTGATTTTGTTATTCTCTTAGTTTAAGTTTTGTAATCGGTTCACAAGTGTTTTTAATAAGAGAATTTTATTATCTACAGCATATTGCTGTAGATAAGTGTTTAAATCCTTGTTTGTTTCTGCTTCTTTATTTTATTATTCATTCTTGTTTCTTGTTGTGCTAGTACTGGTGCGATAGCATCAGGACTCACATCAGTCTTCTGTGTCTTCCTAGCCGCTCCATTTCTTTCAATTGGTATCAGAGCTTACACTCGACTTCACTGAGTGAGATCCAAGAAAGAGTGGTCATTATGGAAGGACACTTAAATCAATACCGTCCCCCGATTTTAGATGGAACTAATTATGCTATTTGGAAAGCTAAAATGCGTCTCTTCATCAAAGCAATTGATGAACGAGCCTGGCTAAGCATCATTATTCCATGGTCCCCTCCTAAGGCTGAAGTTAAGAATAAAGAAGAGGGTGAAACTTCTGAAAAAGTGTACAAAATTAAGCCTGAGGAAGAATGGACCGCAGATGAGGTTACTCTTGCTAATTACAATTCCAAGGCTCTTGGTGCTATTTCAAGTCATGTGGATGAACACATGTTTAGACTTGTTTTAAATCAAAATATAGCAAAGAAAGCATGGGATATTTTGCAAGCTCACTGTGAAGGTGATGACAGTGTCAAAGCCACTAGGTTAAGGATTCTCATGACCAAGTTTGAAAACTTGAGGATGACTGAGACTGAAGACATAAAAAGCTATTCTGCTAGAATAAGAGAAATTTCAAATGAATGTCTTTCCCTAGGTGAGCCTATTTCAAATGCTAGATTAGTATGCAAAATGTTAAGAACTGTCACAGATAAGTTCAACATTAAAATAGCTGCTATTGAAGAAGCAAATGATACTGCAACCATGGCTTTAGATACTCTTGTGGGTAAGCTAACCATGTTTGAAATGAACATTTCTATTCAGCAACAACATAAAGCTGAAAGTGTTGCTCTTGCTTCTGCTCTCTCTAAAGCATCCTCAATTCCAAAAGAGATTGAGGAAATCTCAAATGAAATTGATACTTCTAATAAAGAAACCGAAGATGTTGCTTTTTTGACTAAAAAATTTACTTCTTTTCTCAAAAACAAAAGGGACAACAAATTTTCTTCCAGAAAACCAACTACTTTTGAAAAACCAAAAGAGGATAATGAGAGCACTTTCAAGAAACCCACTAGTTTTTCTAAAAATAGATCTGAATCTGTTCAGTGTAGAGCATGTAAAGGGTTTGGGAATTATGCAAATGAATGTGCCAATACTCTGAAGAAAAAGGGGATGAGCCTAAGTGCGACCCTTAGTGATAGTGAGGACGAAGATGAGTCGCTAAACTTAGCAATCATGGAAATCTCGCCTCCAAATCATGAACATCAAACTGATGTAGCTTCAGATGTTATCACATCTAATATCACATCTTCAGAATCTTTTATAAACTGTTATACCTCCTCGCTGAACAAGAAGTCTGAAAATGAAGAAGATGATGATGGAAATTACAACGAGTTACTGGATGCCTATGCTGAGCTATATGCCGATTGGGAAAAGCGTGTTGAAAAAATCGCTGTTTTTGAAAAGGTAACTGAAAAACTCTCTACTGAATTATCTAAAGTTAAAGATGAACTGAAGAGTGTATCTACTGAAAATGATAACCAAAAGGATTCTATTGCCAAACTTGAGGTCATGCTCACTAAACGTGACATTGAACTTGAGAAAACCAAAACCGAACTCACAGAGGCCAAGAAAACTTTTGAAAAGATGAATACTGGAAAGGTAACTCTTGATCAGGTTCTTAATGTGAGCAAGTTTTCAAAAACAGGTCTTGGTTTTGAATCAAATTTTTTGAAAAAGGGAGAAAGTAGTTCCTCGAAACCTAAAACTTTTTACAACCAAAAATCATCAACCAAAAAGAAAAGATTCGTGTGCCACTACTGCTTCTTACCAGGTCACATAAGACCTTTACATTACAAGAGGATTCGTGATGCGGGGAAAGATGTTCCTCGAGATGAGTGAAAGAATGCAATCACATCACAACTCACATCGCAAAACACAGTCGGTTCGTATGGGTTGAAAAGAAAAACATGGAATGCAAAGTAGTGTTTACCTCTCTCAAGAGCAGCATTGCTAGCTCATGGTACTTTGATAGTGGGTGCTCAAGGCACATGACAGGTAATGCCGAATTTCTCACTGATTACGTCACTATCAAAGGTGGAAATATAAATTATGGGGGAGGTGCACAAGGTAAGATTGTTGGTAAAGGTACTTTATGTGTAAATGACATGCCTAAACTGAAAAATGTCTATCATGTAGAAGGATTGAAAGCTAATTTGATTAGTATAAGCCAACTATGTGATGAAAATTTACATGTCAATTTTGACAAACATGAATGTAAAGTGTTTGATAACACTAATAAATGTTTGTTCACCGGAGTAAGGTCTCAAGATAATTGTTACAAATTTGGTGACAACTTATCCTGCCTTAGCTCCAAAACAAATGAACTTGAACTGTGGCATCAAAAATTAGGACATGCTAGCTATAGGAAAATAGAAGAATTAGTTAGGTTTGATGCTGTTAAACACTTGCCCAAGCTCGACTTTAAACAATCAAGTGTGTGTGGTCCTTGTCAAAAGGGGAAGCAAACCAAAGCCTCTCATCCAAATGTGGACCAAAGTTCCACGTTTGAAATTTTAGAATTAATACACACTGACCTTATGGGACCAATTGAGGTTGAGAGCTTAGGAAAAAAGAAAAATATTCATTTGTTTGTGTAGATGATTTCTCTAGGTATACTTGGGTGCTATATTTAAAAGAAAAATCTGAAGCACTTGAAGTATTTAAAGTTTGGTATAAAAAGGTGAAAAATTTATATGGTAAGAAAGTTATCAAAATTAAGTCTGATCATGGAACTGAATATGAGAACACCTTGTTCTCAAACTTTTGTGACTCCAAAGGAATTACTCATGATTTTTCAGCCCCTAAAACACCTCAACAGAATGGGGTTGCTGAAAGAAAAAATCGTACTTTGCAAGAGATGGCACGAGTCATGCTTAGTTACAAAAACATCTCTAAACGATTTTGGGCTGAAGCACTTAATACTGCTTGTCACATAGAAAATAGAGTCTATTTGAGAGTTGGATCAACTATGACTCCATATGAAATCCTCCTTGGTAAAAAACCCACTCTTAAATACTTTCATGTTTTTGGATGCATATGCTATGTTCTAAATGATAAAGACTATCTATCTAAATTTGATTCCAAAAGTGACAAAGCTGTCTTCCTTGGATATTCCACAAATAGTCGTGCTTATAGAGTTTACAATCTTAGAACCAAAACTGTGATGGAATCAATTAATGTTACTTTTGATGATACTGCTGATCTAAATTTAAAATCTCTTGAAGATGATGTCTCAGATTGTATAGAGACAATGCAGGAACCGCAGAATCAAACTGAACAGACGCAGCAAAATGGACTGCAGAAAGCAGATGCAGGTACTGATGTGATCACATCATCACCTACATCAGGGCAAACAAAATCCGGTTCAGAAACTGAAGATTCTGACTGCGAAGAGAGTAATTTGGATAGGACCAAGGACATACCCAGCAGAGTACAAAAGAATCATCCAATATCTCAAGTAGTGGGTGATGTAAACGAGAAAATTAGCACAAGGGAAAAGCCAAGAGTCAACTACCGTGAGTTGGCTGGGCTAAGTTGTGTTGAATCACAAGTGAACAAGGTTAGTTCTTGCTGTTTTGTTTCCAATATCGAACCTAAAAATGTTGTAGAAGCTATGAAAGATGATAATTGGATTGTTGCCATGCAAGAGGAATTAAACCAATTTGAGAAAAATGAAGTATGGACTTTAGTCCCTAGGCCTATTGGAGGAAATGTAATAGGAACTAAGTGGATCTTTAAAAACAAAACTGATGAAAATGGGCAAATTACAAGAAATAAAGCTAGACTTGTAGCCCAAGGTTACACCCAAGTAGAAGGAATAGATTTTGAAGAAACATTTGCTCCTGTTGCTAGGATAGAGTCAATTAGGCTTTTACTTGCTATTGCTTGTTATTTGGACATCACTTTACATCAAATGGATGTTAAGAGTGCCTTTTTGAATGGTATCCTAAATGAAGAAGCCTATGTTGAACAACCTAAGGGCTTCATTGATCCCCATTTCCCTAATCATGTTTATAAGTTGAAAAAGGCCTTATATGGTCTAAAACAAGCCCCTAGAGCTTGGTATGGGAGGCTAACTGAACACCTCATACAAATGGGATTTAAGAGAGGTGAGGTAGATAAAACCTTATTTATTTTAAAAGAAAACATAGGAATCTTAGTGGCCCAAATTTATGTTGATGACATTGTATTTGGATCATCTTCCAAAGACATGTTAGACTACTTTGTCACAAGTATGACTACCACCTTTGAAATGAGTATGGTTGGTGAGTTAACCTACTTTCTAGGACTTCAAATAAAACAAAATAAGGAAGGAATTTTTATATCTCAAAGTAAGTATGCCAAAAACTTGGTTAAAAAATTCTCTCTTGACAATGCCTCTCACTTTAAAACTCCTATGGGATCATCCCAAAAGTTGTGCAAAGATGAAAATGGTGAGGATGTTGACCCCACCTTATACAGAAGTATGATTGGGAGCTTGTTGTACCTTTCAGCAAGTCGCCCAGACATCATGTTTAGTGTCTGCCTATGTGCTAGATATCAAGCTTGCCCCAAATTATCCCACCTCAAAGCTGTAAAAAGGATTATTAGATATGTTGGTGGAACTATCAATTTAGGTCTAAGCTATACTCGAGAAACCAACACAAATCTGGTAGGATTCAGTGACTCTGATTGGGCAGGCAACACTGATGATAGGAAAATCACAACTGGAGGTTGTTTTTATCTTGGAAACAATTTAGTATCTTGGTATAGTCGAAAACAAAACTGTGTATCCCTTTCTACTGCTGAGTCAGAATATGTGGCTGTAGGGAGTTGTTGTTCTCAACTTCTTTGGATGAATCAGATGATTAAAGATTATGGTCTTAAAAGTGATATCCTAACTGTTTTTTGTGATAATCTAAGTGCCATAGAAATATCAAAAAATCCTGTTCAACACTCACGTACTAAACACATTGACATTAGACATCATTTTATTCGTGATCTTGTTGAGCAAAAAATTGTTAGCATGGAATCAATTAGCACTGAAAAACAGTTGGCTGACATTTTCACCAAAGCCCTTGGTTTTCAGAGATTTTCCACTTTAAGGAAATCTCTGAGTTTGTGTGCAATATAATGATGTGATCCCCCGTGTGATCACATCATATCTAACACATGTATTCTACAATTCTAACAAACAAAAAAAAATGCATTGCATGATTTATCTCACTATGGTCACTTGTATTGCATCTTTGATTTATCTTACTAGATGTCTCTTGGTGGGTGCAAAATAAAAAAAATAAAAATTTGGGAAACAGCTACTCCACTCATGGTATGAAGTCATTTCAATGTGATCAAAATGTCTTCAAGAGAAAGTTTGAGTCAAATTGATAAGATCATTGAAAGAGGGCTATCCATGAGAATAATGAAGAGTGAAAGCTACCCATAATATATTTTTCCACGAGAAAAAAAAAATTATTTGTGGAAGCATTCTAGAGGCCAAGCAAGACAAGATTCTGATTCATTGACTTTCTTAGAGGAAATGCGTCCCCTGATGTAATTACATGCTATGCCACACATCTACTGAGATTTATCCTTCACATGTGTGTAAATTATGCATCATTAAATTTTAGAATTTTTCTAGTCAACTTGGTCCTTGGTGAAAATTTCAATCAATTGATTTTCTACTTCGAATTAATTTTTGTTAAAATATTTTATACTCAACAAAATTTCGTATAAATTTTTAAATGTCCATATGTTTAGGGGGAGTATAATTTTGTGGTTTTTTAAATATATCTATGGTAAGTACATTATCTAAATACTAAATTTTTTTTTGTATTTATCTCTATCATCTAATTCTCCAAGGTAGTTAAGAGCTCATTTACTCCAAGGATATCAACCGGCCAAAGGGATTTAGGACTAGTTTAGTTCAATTTAAACTCTAAAGCCTAATAAGTGACCTAAGCCTAGTTATGTTGAATGACATGCTATCACATCAAATAAATACCATCACCCTCCTCTCTTTAAACCCTCACCGGCCTTAGTGATCAAAACCCTTAGAAATTCCAAAGCTTCTTTCAGTTTGCTCCTCTGCTCATGGCGTCTCCGTCCAAACCCTCTTCTCCAACTGCCGATCGTTCGCCCCCTCCATCTCCGACGTCCCAACCAAGTGATGCCGTCGAGCTTTTTGTCAACACCAATGCTACCCCTGTTTCAATGTCGCTCCCAGGTGCCGCTGACAATGCTATTGATGCTGATAATCCTGGGGATTTGAAAGCTGTAGGTGCAATGGCAGGGATGGCTAGAGGCCCTAATTGGTCATTGAGGCAGAGGGGTTTCTCTCTTAACATGGGGGAGTACACCCCTAGGGTTCGTCCAAACATGGCCGAGCCAGAGTTCATTGAAGGCGAGGATGAGGACTTTGATCCCTCTGCTGATCTCAAGAGAAAAAGGGGAAAAGCAAAGGCTAGTGATTCTGGGAGCTCTTCTGGTAAACCCGTGTCTCAGAAGAGAAAATACGTGAGTGGTTTGTCTGTGTATTCAAGTGATTCTGAAGAAGAGGATGTTGAGGCATACAAAGTCGTGGTTGGTAGGTGAGGATCATTTAATGCCATATCTTTGCAATTAATGCGGGAGATTTGAATAAGACATTTTTGCTATTGTTCAGCGGGTAATAACCCCTTTGTCCCAACCGGTTACTGCCGGCGGCAGACAAAGGACAAAGTAGAGCTAAAAGTAGCTCTTGTGTCAGAACCGGCAGAATGGTGTTGGCAGGAAAATATAACTACTTTTAGCAAACAAGTACGATGAAAGAGATAGAGATGTGACCGTTGTGACTGAGATTTTATTTCAAACGAAAGGAGTCATCCAAATTTAAGTCACCTATCTGCTGAAGTATGTTGCTGAAAAGTGTTAACTCCTGCTGATTACCAGGCAGATCCCACCAGCAGGATAGTAACCTGCAGAACATGCTGAACTAACGGGGAGGGCATCAGTAAGAGATCCAAAAATAAAATCTAATTAAATTAGGGGTCTCTAACTAGCTATGTGATTAGGATTAAGCAATTCTGAGTCCACATATATTTTGACCCAACAGAGGCAATGTTTCTTGGCTTTCGGTTGTCGACCGGCTACTGGTTTGAGGATTCACACTGCTAGGAAGGGTTTTGGTGACGGCGGAAGTCAAAGGTTGAGTAGACATGGTAGAAAAGGTAAGAATATTGAACCAATTAAAAAACCAATGGCCCCCTCGGTGGGCGCCAAACAGTTTTGGTAAAAAACAATCAACAAAGAAGAAATTTGAAATGAAACGAAGGAGGGTGCAATGGAGTAAAATTGGTACAATAATGTAATCAAGATGGCTCGGTCACGTAACGAGTAAAACCCTTGAGATGACTATCTCGCCGGCACAAAACCTCGGGAGGTGATTATGAGCACCTACCTTCCCAAAAATTTGTATTATCTATGAATTACAAGGTAGAAAGCTATGGCGGATTACAACGTGTTCTTGAGCTGTGTGAGTGTAATGCGTATGTGTATGTGTTCGTATATGTGTGTGTGTTCGTATATGTGTGTGTGTTCCTTTTTCCAGCCATGAGCTTTAAATAATAAAAAGAAAACAGAAAAAATCAAATCCTAACTATTTCTCCTACAATCTCGGTAAGTCATCCTCATCTTGACCTAGTCTTCGATCCGTTGAAAGGAGTCCGTTGGTCATGGCTTTTCTCACATGCCTTTTTTATCCCTGTGATAAAATATAACAGAAATAAATAATTGTTTTTAAATAAATAATCTTTACCTTGCCCTCGAGTGTGAAGATGTTGACATGCTGACAAAAACTCAAGATGTATCAATCCTGAATTTTACCCATAACACACCCCCAAGATCTAGGGCTTTAAACTGAAAACTCTTTTCACTTTCTCTTTCACTCTTTCCAATCACTTTCATCCATTCTTCTTCACGGCGGTGAATCTCCCTTGAAGGTAAAATCTTTTCCTCTCTTTTTCTTCCTGTTTCTTTTTCAAAAATGGTGAAATCAAAAAAGGGAAAAGCCGCGAAAAATTCTCTGAGCTTACACGAGGATGAAGGTTTTTCGTGTGAAGGTTTGTTGACAAAACCAGATGAAGAAATCTGTATTTTTAACAATGAACTGATCGAATCCATCAAAGATCGACACTACTTCCCGGATTCTACCATCTTTAGGCCATTTGATGTTCTCCTTAGGTCTGATTTCGTTTCTCCGAAATGGGTTTGTTTTTATGAGTACCCCTTTACTCTAGGTTTTTCTTATTCCTTCCCTGCACTGATAAACGAGTTTTTTAGAAAGACTAACCTTGCTTTTGTACAACTGATGCCCATGGTCTGGAGGATCTTTTCTTGTGTTTTGAGGGTGAACCGTGGATTCGATTTAGATATAGGTTTGAAGGAGTTGGCCTTTGTGTATGAGCTCCAAACTTTTGGTTCCACGAGATATCTTCTTAAGACTAGGTCTGGAATGAAACATTTGTTCTTGAAAGTAATTGTGAGTGATAGGGGTTGGAAATCAAAATACTTTTTTGTCGAGAAGGATTCTTTGGAGGAAAGAGATTTCTTGGCGACTGAATGGATTAGGGAAGGTATCCCTCTTTCAAATTTCAATTTTCCCTTATTTCCCGCACTTACCTGTTGTAATTTCTTTGTTTGGTTTTGCAGCTATCGATTGGATTTAGCTTTTCCCTCCATCTATTGAGACGATTGGGAAGGTGAATAGATTGTTGAAATTCTCGAAGGGGGAAAGATCTTTCCAATCTTACGAAGACATAGCCGTCTCTGAAAATAAGGAGATACCACCCTCCACCGAAATGTCTACTAGTAAGATTTTTTGATATTTGTGCAAATTTTCTTGGTGTTGCTAGATTCTACATTCTTCTGACAGTGCATTTCCTTTGACAGTTTCGAAATCAACTGCTGCCTTTTCTCTTAAGGACCTTCAAGATTTCGTGGGGCAAAACCAGGCGAGTAATCAGATGTTGGTGCCTAAAAGGGAGATGGAGGCACCATCTGTAGGAGACAGGGTGAAGAAGAGGAAGAGCAGTTCCAAGGAAGTAATAATTGTGGATGAAACAGGTCTAGGAGATGTGGAAGAAGCTTTGGCTAGGGCTGCAGTGGTAAGTTTCTTGGGAAAACAGAGGTTCGAATATATTCCTTATTTAAATAATGTATCTTAGGGTTTTGATCGAACATTTGGCTTTTGTAGGGTGTTGATGCTGCTAAGATGAAAATGAACAGTCTCGAGGAAAGAAATAGGAAGTTGGTGCTGGAAGTTATTCAAGTCAAGAAACAGAGGGAAGCTGGGGCAAAGAAAATTGAAGATTTGCAGAAGGAGGTAGAAACCTTGATGACAGGAATGTCTTCCCTTCAAGACACGCAGCTGCATGAGATTGAAGATTTAAAGAAGAATATGATGGCCTCTGCTGCTCGAAGCATGATAGAGATCAAAGTTAAAATGATGGAAGAGTTTCAGGATGGGAAGCACAAAGAGTGGGATGTTGAACAACAACGTTCCCTTTTAAGGCTTTGGATGCTAAGGGAGAGGAGGTAGGAGATGGATCTTCAGCAGCCAAGGGTGATGATATCCTTGAGGAAGGAGCAGCAGCAACATCAGGGGCAGTAGCCACCCCGTGAAGGAAGAAGGTAACATGGTAAAAAACTTTTGGTTTTGAAAAAATTTGGTTTAAAAACTTTGGTTTTAACTGGGCAGCGTCTCAAAGACAATATTTTTGGTTTGTAATGGGCCCATAAGGGTCAAGACAATTTGTTTTTCAAGTGTTGGGTTGGTCCAACACTTTTTATGCTTTCTGTAGGAAAACCTTTGCTTGGATTTTGGTAAAAACTTTCCCCAAGTATCTTTATGAAAAATGTTTTTAGGAGGTTGATATGTTAACCTCTTCGTAGATGGTAACAGCTTGCGAGTTGATGTAGAAATCCTTTGCAATTACTTAGATTGACATTTAAATGTCAATAACCGTTTGTTCTTAGATGACACGTATATGTCATAACCAATTGTAAAGATCTTTAGGGTCTAACACATTGATTGAGTGGTGATGGGTAATTCGTATATATTAAACATACGGGCCCACCACACACCTCAATCAAGGTTGACATCGTGCGCTCCAGGCGAGGTGTTTAAACCTTAATGCGGTGAAAGAAAGTAATTTCTTTAAACCTTTGAAGGGATTAAGTACCTTAAACGGGAGTGAGATGGCCAGTCTCAAAACAGTTGTTTTCACGAGAATTTGGACTGAATTTGGAGACTTTCAATTTAAGGTGTCAACTTCTTGCAAAATAACAAGTTAATGAGAGTATTCAACATCTTTTCTGATGTCACCTTTTATTTGGTAAAAGAAGATAAAATAACTATAAAGATAATTTCTAAACAAAGAGTAAGAGATAGTCCGTACCTGATTTAAGATGTTAAGCTCTTGGGAGGATGCTTACATCTTAGTTAACCAATGAGTTTTATTCTAATGCTTCTTGTTTCCTTGCAAAACAGAAACATGTTAGGGGTGGGCGTTAGCTTAGCTAACACCCCTCCGACGCTTAATTCAGTAATTATTCCAAAGAATATATAAAAACGGAAACAAGTACTTTAATTGAATTTAGAATGATAAAGATCGTACCTTGGTTTTATTTGCATTGTAAAATAATCATGTAAACTTACATAAAGTAGGTTTTGAGATGGGTGGCATTCCGGCTTCTGGGAATCCTTGCTCCCTCTAGAGTCGATAGCCAATAGGAACCTTTGCCTGCTTCAGCATCTACTAGGTATGGCCCTTCACATTTGGGAGCCATCTTTCCAGCATTAGGCTCTCTTGTATTCTGAAACACCTTTCGTAGGACTAGATGACCAACTTGGAATTTTCGCAATCTAACATTCTTGTTGTAGGATCTTGCAATCTTCTGTTGATATGCTGCTATCCTGATCTTAGCAAGGTCCCTCAGTTCGTCAATGGTGTCCAGATCATGACTCAGGTTGGCATCATTTTGCTCGGGTATCACCATTTTAAATCTGGCAGTGGGGACGACTACTTCTGTCGGAATGACCGCTTCTGCTCCAAACACTAAGGAATAGGGGGTTTGACCTGTCGCGTTCTTTGGTGTGGTTCTATCTGCCCAAAGGACAAAGGGAAGCTCCTCTGCCCATCTTCCTTTCTTTTGATCTAGCCTCTTCTTTAGTTTATTGATGATTATTTTGTTGCTTGATTCTGCCTGGCCATTAGCTTGAGGATGCACAGGTGAAGATGTCACCATCTTAACTCCCCACCTAGCAAGAAAATCTTGCGTCTTCTTGCTGATGAACTGAGAGCCGTTGTCACATATTATTTCAGAGGGGATGCCAAACCTACTAAATATATTTCTTTTAATGAAGGATATGACTTCCTTATCACGAACTTGCACTTAGGATTCAGCCTCAACCCATTTAGAGAAATAATCAGTCATAGCAAGCAAGAATACTTTTCCTCCAGGAGCTTTAGGCAATTTTCCCACTATATCCATTCCCCACCTCATGAATGGCCAAGGAGAGAGGATTGGATGAAGCAATTCTGCGGGCTGATGCAAGATGTCGCTATGCCTCTGGCAGGAATTACATTTCTTGGCAAAGATGGCAGCATCTTGGCGCATTGTTGGCGCATAACCCATTCTTAGAGCCTTTGTATATAAGCTTCTGCCCCCAGAATGGTTACCACATGATCCTTCATGTAACTCTCTTAGGACTTCTTTGGCTTGGTTGGCTTCGAGACATCTCAATTATGGGCCTGCAAATGATTTCTTAAATAGCATATTATCTATTAATATAAATCTTGAAATCCTTACCCTGAATGCTCTAGCATTCTTTTCCTCATCAGGGATAGTACCATCTTGAAGATATTTGATTATTGGCTTCGTCCAAGATATCTCCATCTGACTGTCTGGAATGTCGTCATCTATGCAGAATAGTTCTAACCTTTCCACATCAGGGATGTCAACATGTATGATTGGGATATTAGTCTGAGATAAGCTTTTGAAAGCTGATCCAAGATTAGCCAATGCATCTTCTTGAGAGTTATCTTCTCGGGGTATTTGTTAGAAAGAGAATATTTGAAATTTGCTTGCCAAAATTTTTACGATGCCCAAATAAGCTGTCATCTTGGCATTTTTTGCTGCATAGGAACTGTTAAAATTATTTACAAGTAATAACGAGTCACTATATACCTGTATTGCTTTAATGTTCATGTCTAGAGCCACGGTTAGGCCCACGATTAAGGGTTCATACTCTGCTTCATTATTGGTGGCTTTAAAATCACAACTGATGGCCTGGGGTATGATGTCCCCTTGTGGTGACTTTAGGACAACACCTAGCCCTGTGCCTCTCATATTAGAAGCACCATCTGTGAATAGAGTCCACATCCTCAGGATATCCCCATCTTGGAGTTGTTGGACTTCAAGTTCTACTTCTGGTTGCATACTTGGACTAAAGTCTGCCACAAAATCTGCAAGTGCTTGTGATTTTATTGCTGTTCTAGGCTCATATTTGATGTCATAAGTGCTTAACTGAATGGACCACTTGGCCATCCTTCCTGACATTTCTGGTTTTCTCATTACACTTTTTATTGGATAGTTAGTACGAATGACAATAACATGAGTTTCAAAATAATGCCTTAACTTAATTGAAGCAGAAATTAAAGCTAATATTAACTTTTCAAGGTGTGAATACCTGGTTTCCGCATCGAGCAATGTTTTACTTACATAGTATATTGGCTGCTGGATGCCATCTTGATCACGGACCAGGACGGCACTAACTGCGGTTTCGGAGACAGCTAAGTAGACACACAATGGCTCACCTTCTTGAGGCTTTGAAAGCAGGGGAGGTGTTGACAGGTACAACTTCAAATCTTGAAAGGCTTGTTCATGCTTATCAGTCCACTCGAACCTAGAATTCTTCTTTAAGATGTCATAGAACGGCTTGCATCTGTCTGAGGATTTTGAGATGAATCGATTCAATGCTGCCACCTTCCCTGTCAATCTTTGAACATCTTTTATGGATTTGGGTGACGTTAAATTGATGATAGCTTTTATTTGTTCTGGGCTTGCTTCTATCCCTCTCCGTGTCACCATGTACCCCAAGAATTTCCTGGTCTTCATGCCAAAATTGCACTTTGCTGGGTTCAGCTTCATGTTGAACTTGTCTAGGATGTCAAATGTTTGAGCAAGATCTCGAACATGATCTTCAGCTTTCTTTGACTTTATCACCATATCGTCGATGTATACCTCCATGGTGTCCCCAATCTGCTCTTTGAACATCATGTTGACTAGCCTCTGGTATGTAGCACCTGCATTTCTTAGTCCAAAAGGCATTGCAATATAACAATAAATACCCGTTGGGGTAATGAAGGCGGTATCTTCTTGGTCGGATGGTTCCATCTGGATTTGCTGGAATCCTGAAGATGCATCCAGGAAAGTCAACACTTCATGTCCAGAAGTAGCATCTACCAGAGTATCAATGTGTGACAAGGGGAAAGGATCTTTTGGACAAGCTTTGTTTAAGTCTGTGAAGTCAACACAAACTCTCCATTTTCCGTTCTTCTTTTCTACTACCACCACATTTGCTAGCCATCTTGGATATTCGACCTCTCTGATCATTTTAGCTTTGAGCAATCTGTCCACTTCTTCTTGAATGATAATGTTCCTTTCCTGTGCAAACTTCCTTCTCTTTTGGTTGATTGGTCTAAAGGATGGATCAATGTTGAGTTTATGGGTGATCACATCTTTACTGATGCCTGTCATATCTTCATGTTTCCATGCGAAGCTTCTAATCCTGCTTTTCAAAAGGTTAATAAGGTCTTCTTCTATTTCTGCTGGAACATCTTGGCCAACCAGCACCTTGAGATCTGGGTTTGAGGGGTCTAAGAGTATCTCTTTCAAATCATGCTCCTTCGCCTCCAGAAGCTCACGGGCCTTTCTCTGTAATTGCTATGCCATCTTAGGGGTTGTTTATGCCTTCATGGAAGTCATATAACATTCTTTAGCTGACTGTTGATCACTGTAAACTTTAACCACCCCCCAAGGTGTCGGCATCTTGACACATTGGTGATAGGTGGATGGTACACCCTTCATTCCATGTATCCACGGTCTTCCCAAGATTACATTGTAACAAGTTGCACTATCAATTACGCAGAATCTCTCCATGGAATTGATACCCTCGACATAGACTGGAAGTGTAATCTCACCCACTGTACTTTAGTTTCTCCACTGAAACCCACAAGCACCGAGGTTCTTTTTACAATGCTGTCTTCAGGGATCTTCATTTCCTTCAGAGCATCCAGCATAATGAGATTCACAGAGCTGCCCCCATCTATTAGGATACGTCTGACCTTGCAGTTGGCTATCTGAAGTGCAACGACCAAGGCGTCATGATGTGGATCCATAACATTGTCCCGGTCACTTTCTTCGAAGGAGATGACATCTTGAGATGTGAGCTATGACATCTTGGAAGATCTTTCGGGCTTCTCATCCTTAGCTTGCTTGGCGAATCTCTTAGCTGCAGAATAAGAAGTACCACAAATATCAGAACCACCACTAATAACATTGATTACCTTTGTTACCGGTGGGGGAGAAGGTGGTCTGGTTGTAACAGGTTCTTTATTCTCCGTCTTGGTCTTGCGGTTCCCAAGGAGCTCTTTAAGATGTCCCTTAGACAACAGGTAACTAATCTCTCTCCTCAAGGCGATGTAATCCTCGCTAAGATGTCCAAAATCTTCGTGATAGGCACACTATTTGGATTTATCCTTCCAGCCGGATGACTTGCCAGTCTTTCGAGGCCACCTTGCTTTATCTCCAAGATTGCTCATTGCACACAGGATACCTGAAACATCAACAGAAAAACAATAATCAGAAATTTTAGGAGATTCAATATCATCATCATATCCATCATCTTCCACATAATTGACTTTGTTATGGTCATTTCTGTGGTATGGTCTAGATCTACTCTGTTTTTGATGAGATGAATCTATCTTCCTGTCAGGATGGTCATATGTTGAAGCTTTGTCAGGATTCTTGGATTGCTACATCTTGTCCTCTTCCAGCCCGATAAATCTTAGGGCCCGATTTCGGATATTTTCCATCTTCTTGCACGGGTTCATCACCAGATCTTCATAGTAAGGGGAATCTTTCTTCAAGCCCATTTTGAAAGCTTCTGCAGCTGTTGCCATGTCCAGGTTGGGGATCTCCAAGACTTCTTTATTAAACCTGTTAACAAAGTCTTTTAAGGCTTCAGTGGGTTTCTGAGTGATACGATAAAGATTGCTGGTGAGCTTTTCAAATTGCCGGCTGCAAGAAAATTGATTGTTGAAGAGGTTGACAAGCTGAGCAAATGAGCCAATGGAACCAGGAGGTTGTCGGATCAGCCACTTCAATGCCGGTCCTACCAACGTCGAACCAAACCCTCGACACAAACAAGCCTCACGAAACTGGAGCGGGATGCTTACGATCTCCATCTTTTCTTGGTAGTGGGCGACATGCTCCTCAGGATCAGAACATTTATCATATAATTTCATGGCAGGAACACTAAATCCTTTCGGGATGTCGACATGCGCAATTGCTGGAGTAAAGCGAGATTGATTGTAACATGTTGGGGAGACTTGTTGGATAGGCGGGGTGACACCTGGCACATTCATGATCATGTCTCTCAATTCCTAAAGCTGATTTGCAATATAGGTTCCTGCAAAAGGGTTAGTGGTACGAGCAGTATTATCTATAGCAGAACTAGTATTGAAATTAATGAAAGGATTAACATTATCTGTAGAGGACGTCAGAACGGTGCTATTAGTGAAGATAGGCCCTTCTGGAAAAGTCATCCTGTAGGCACTGGTAGCCAAGGGTGTCGACATCGCCACAGAAGTAATGGGAGGAGAAGATGTCGACATCCTCACAGATGAAGCCATCGGAAGGAATTCGTTGAAAGTTTGAGAGCTGTCCCCAATGTTGAAATCAAGGGCTCTAGGACGGTAAGGAGAGATATCATCCATTCTTTTGGAGAGTAAGTCCTGATCTTTCTGCACCTTGATTAAGCTTTTGGCTATCAAGGAGGTGCTATTCTGTTGACGATCCTGCTGATTTTTCATCTGCATCAGCATGCTCTTGATCTCAAGATCAGGAGATGGCGACATCTGCTTCTTGCCAGAATTCACAGGAGGAGGAGGAGGCAATGTTTCTTGGCCTCCGGTTGTTGACCGACTACTGGTTTGAGGATTCACACTGCTAGGAAGGGCTTTGGTGACGGCAGAAGTAAAAGGTTGGGTAGACATGGTAGAAACGTAAGAGTTTTGAACCAATTAAAAAACCGATGGCCCCTCGGTGGGCGCCAAACTATTTTGGCTAAAAACAGTCAACAATGGAAGAATTTGAAATGGAGCTAAGAAGGGTGCAATGGAGTATAATTGGTACAATAATGAAATTAGGATGACACGATCATGTAACGAGGAAAACCCTTGAGATAATTATCTCGCCAGCACAAAACCTCGGGAGGTGATTATGAGCACCTACCTTCCCAAATAATTGTATTATCACTGAATTACAAGGTAGAAAGCTATGGCGGATTACAAAGTACTTGTGAGCTAAGTGTGTGTAATGCGTGTGTGTAATGCGTGTGTGTATGTCCTCTTGTGTGCTTCCAGCCATGAGCTTAAATAAAAAAAAGAAAATAACGGAAAAAATAAAATCCTAACAAACTCCCCTATAATCTCGGTAAGTTATCTTCATCTTGACCTAGTCTTCCAAGCCGTTGAAAGGAGTCTATTGGACACATTTTTCCCACATTCTATTTATCCCTGAAATTAAATATAACATAAATAAATAATTAATTAATTAAGTAAATAATTTTTACCTTGCCTTCGAGTGTGAAGATGTCAACATGCTGATAACAACTCAAGATGAAGCAATCCTGAATTTTACCCACAACAGTCACTATTAGAGGGGGTCAAGTATAAAGCTCGTGTGGTTGCTAGGAGTTTCACGTAAAGAGAAGGTATGACTACAATGATATTTTCTCACCTGTGGTTAGAAACACTTTGATCAGAGTGATATTATCAATGGTGGCATATCAGGATTTGGAGCTCGAGCAGCAAAATGTGAAAACAACTTTCCTACATGGAGAGTTGGAGGAGGAGATTTATATGACACAACCAGTTGGGTTTTAGGTTTTGGGGAATGAAGACTACGTGTGTAAGTTGACGAAGTCATTGTATGGACTGAAGCAGTCGCCTAGATAGTGATATAAATGGTTTGACAGTTATATGACAGAGATTAGTTACACAAGAAACCCGTATGACTGTTGCGTGTATCACAATAGGTTGGTGGATGGTTCAACTATCTATTTGGTTCTTTATGTTGACGATATATTGATAGCTGTTGTCAAGAAGTCTGATATTCGTAAGTTGAAGGGTCTACTATCTGCTGAGTTCGAGATGAAAGATTTGGGTGCAACAAAGAAAATTATGGGTATGAAGATCTACAGGGATAGAAGACACAAAAACTGTTCTTATCCTATAAAGGTTACATCAATAAAGTTTTAAAAAGGTTTGACATGTCTACAACAAAGCTTATAGATTCTACGAGTGCAACGAATATACATCTGTTTATTGCTTTTGCACCAAAATAGTCTGAAGAGAAAGAGTATATGGCTTGAGTACCTTATGCTAGTGCAGTTGGTAGTTTGATGTATGCTATGGTTTGCACTAGGCCGGATCTTGCACATGCTGTTAGTGTTCTTAGTAGGTTCATAGGAAATCCTGATAAGGAATATTGGCAGGCAGTGAATAGGATCTTCAGATACCTTAAGGGTACTTCTGATGTTGGGCTCATTTATGGAGGTGGTACCGAATGTGCAGTTGGGGGTTATTGTGATTCAGACTACTCTGCGATGTTGATACGAGAAGATCTATAACCGTGTACGTATTTACTATTGGTGGGTCAGTTGTCAGTTGGAAGCCTACTATTCAATCTACAGTGACTTTTTCGACCACGAAAGCAGAGTACATGGCATTGACAGAAGCTGCTAAGGAGGGGATATGGCTAAAAGACCTTGGGTTACATCAAGATCAGGCTACAATATTTTGTGACAGAGTGCAATATGTTTGACCAAGGATAGAGTTTATCATGAAAGGACCAAGCAAATAGATGTGAGGTATCATTTTCTAAGAAGTGAGAAGCGTATCAAGGCGAAGAAAATGGGTACCGCGGACAATCATGCTGACATGTTCACGAATTCCGTTCCAACTAGCAAGTTTCAACATTGATTGAACTTGCTAAATGTTTGCAGCTGTTAGACAGCATCTGAGGCAGAGGAAGAGTTCTGGTTATGCGATCTGGAGGTTAGATGTCAATGTGGAGATTTGTTAGGTTTAATGCCATCTAAGTTGGGGACGCCTAAATTAGGGGATTGAACAAGCAATGGAGTAATTCCTGTGACAGACTAGTAGACACGACTGTGCAAAGAACAAGACACGCCTGTGTGCAAGCCAAGGGAGCGACCGCGCTGGAGCTAGGGAGCGGCCGCGCAAAGTTTCTGTACAAACGGGGCGATCGAGCGCTTGGAGGGTGTGATCGCGCACTACCCTCTGGAGAAAGAGGGCGATCACGTGCTTGGAGGGTGCCGTCGCGCCCAGTGTCATTTTGGGCCTTGGCGCCGACAATCCAAAGCAGGGTTTGAGAAACCCTGCAGGGTTAGGAGTAGGGCAGTATAAATATCCACTATTCTTTAACAAACATATGTAATTTTAGTGTGACAGGCATATCAATAATTCTAAAGTTCTGAAGTTTAATTGCTCATCTGTTTCTAGATCTAGGGTTTGGACAGCAAGTAATTTTGTGACCTAGAATTCGTGTAATAGATTAGAGATTGTGTTCGTTGATTTTCAGTTGAAAATATTATTCTCTCAATTTACATGTGAACGTAACCAAATTGGTGAAACACGTATATCATTGTGTTCGTGTGATTGCTATTTATTTTCTTTTTTTCTATTAACTCAGTTCTAACAGTGTAAGTCATAAAAATTAAAATATGGCTGCAAATGGATACTTTTATATTAGGTGCTTGGGGACAAATTTTTTAGACGTTGACTCTTAGGAATCTAAAGAGAGAGGTCAACATGCATGGTATACATCAACTCAATTAGTACACGATCACCCTAACCTAGTTTTAGCAACTAGTGCCGGAATCGTAGACCATGAAGATCCGTGTTAAATCCGCTGTTTCATACGGACCACTTATGCTTTCTTGGTTCCATTTTTGAACTTCAATCAAGGGGCCAACCTGTACTAGATGGTCAAAGTGTGTATATCCTCTGGCCTTGTATTTGGCTATTTGCGTACATTAACCTGTCAATTGTAGCTTCCAGTGGGATGATAGGTGATGGATTTGGGGCCGGATCCAATCTTTTACAAATGGGTAATTCGTGTTGGGCGATGACAAGAGTCATGCCCTTAATAATTATAATTGATCAAACAAACTAAAATATAAGAAATTTGGACTGATACGATATATGATTCAACTACACAAACCTCAAACCGATGAGTGGTTAGCCGCCCTTAAAATATATGCTCCCAGTTTATAATTGAGATCAAATTTATTTTAGATCAATATATTAGTTTATAATTTTTTTTTTGAATGTCTATGAGCATTTGGTTCAATAACATAAGCCCTCATCTTTGGCAAGGGTTCGAACCCCACCTTTACGTTATTTTTGAAATGTTGTAATTTGACAAACAAAAAAAATTGAATATTCATTTTAGGACGACAAATAAAGTAATTTGAGATTGACAAAAGAAAGATGCTATTAAATATTTATTAGTATGATTTTTCTTTTCATCTTTTGAAACCTTGATTTTTCTGAACAAGCAAAAATAAAGTAGTACTATATACTATCCCATCCTAAAAAATATTTCTTTCACCCCAATGTTTTTATTACTTATTTTCTTTATGTGCGTTGTAATTTTTTTTTTTTACCGACACAAAATAATCAATGAAACTCACTTGACACATTTGCAACGAAAATCTCACTACTCATTTTCTCTCTTATACTTTACTTTTTATACTTATAACAATACTTTTTCTTAATTCCTTATAACAATACTTTTTCTTAATTCCTGTATACTCAATTTTTTTAACAAGAACATTGGTATAGAGGAATATCAATTTTTAGATAGAATGAGTACATTTTAAAAGTAAAAATACAAAACCACAAAGTAGGGAGTACTAACTAATTGATGTATTCCATGGCCATGGCGAGTTAATTCTATCAGCTGGAGCAGTTGCAGAAGAAACATTGTTCTCCCAGGCGTCGCACGACTCGTGAAGTGATGCACGACTCGTGCATGAAACCTGCACGACTACTCTATTTCTCACGCATCGTGTCACGAGTGCCCAGGGCTTGTCACGACTCGTGACTCCAAGAACGAGTCGTGACCTTTGCGGATTTGCTGATTCCGATTTGATTTACTTTCTGTTTTTAAAACTTATTTTAATTAGGACTCTTTGTTTTTCCTTTTCCTAGTTAGTAGAGGATTTTATGTAGTATTTATAATTCTTTTCAGCAGTTAGAGACACACGTTATTTTCTTAATCAAAAGTCCTTTGCAGTTTGCAATTTATTGTGTTCCTTTAAAAGTCTTTAATTGGCTTTTCCCAATAATCTTCTTCGGTTGATTATTAGATTAAATTCTTTTGCGAGAAGTTTAATCATATCCCCTTTCGTTCGTTAATCGATTTTACTCCTTTTGCGAGGATTTAATCGATTAGCTTGTTTTATTTTGTTCCGCTGCGTTTTACTTTACATCAGTTGGTATCAGAAATCGGTCGATCCTAGGGTTCTTGGACGAGTAGATGGCTGCCGAGGAAGGTAACAACGGAGATATCACTCTTACCACAATCCTTGAAGCTTTGAATCGCAATGAACAAGCTGCGAGAGAGCGACAAGAGCGTCAACATAGAGAATTGATTGAAGTTTTGAGAGGATTGCATGTTGGCAATGGGGATAGAGGACGTCGGGATGATCCGGAGGAACCACAACCGTCGGCCGGCTGGAGGTTTTCGAGAAGAGAGACGAAGAGAGGATGATAGGCCCGTCGACTACCGTCCTAAAATTCGTGCTGACATTCCTTCTTTTTCAGGTAACTTGGGTATTGAGGAATTTTTCGATTGGTTGGTTGAGGTAGAAAAATTCTTTACTTTGATGAGAGTTGAGGAGGATAGAAAGGTTCCCTATGTTGCTTACAAGTTACGAGGCGGTGCCTCCGCATGGTGGGAGACCTTAAACCGACAACGGAGGAGAGAGGGCCAAAGACCAATCGATCGTTGGGAAAATATGAGGTTCGAGTTAAGAAGACAATTTCTCCCTGATGATCATGAGCAACAATTATATGTGAAATTTTTGTCTTGTACTCAAGGGAATCGAACGGTGGAGGAGTATGCTAGAGATTTTTATGGTCAGGCGGCTCGCACTGATATGTTCGAATCCGAGGAAAAACAGGTAGCAAGGTTTGAATCGAGTCTTCGGGTTGCTATTAAAAATCGGGTGGAATTGTTTACTCATCATTCATTGGCCGACGTGATTTCTAGAGCTACAAAGGTGGAGCGACAACTTGCCTCTTCTTCGACTACACGGTTTGACGAATCTTCTGCTGGGAGTAATAATGGGAGATTTGTGGGTCCTCGTTCATCTACGGCTCAGAATAAAGTGCAACCCCCACCTCCTAAACCGGTTGAAGTTGTGCCACCAACCCCCACCACCGTTGAAAACCCCACTGTAAGTAAACCTCCTACCACTAATTTGGGGCGTCAAACTCCCAATCCTTATGCTAGGACTTTTGGTAATAAATGTTTTAAGTGTGGGCAAGTAGGCCATACATCTACTGGTTGTCATCTTCGAAAGAATGCTAATATGGTGGATCGTGATGAGGATGTTGAGGGAGAGGATGGTCCAATTTATTGGGAGGATCCTAATGAGGAGGAGGAAGTTGCCGAGACTCATGATTCATTGGTGGTTAATCGGTTGATGTTAACTACCCCTAGCGAAACAGAGGATCCGGCCCGGCATAGTATTTTTCGCACCAAAGGGAAGATTAGAGATTGTGATATTCATATTATTGTTGATAGTGGGAGCAGTGAGAATTTGATTGCACGTGATATGGTGGATAAGTTGAAGCTTGACGTGAAGCCACACCCATCACCATATTCCGTTGGATGGATCAATACTGTTGGTAAGATTAAGGTACGTGAACAGTGCCTTGTACCTTTCTCTATTGGTCGTTATAATGATACTATCTTGTGTGATATAATTGATATGACTGCTTGCAATTTGTTGTTGGGGAGACCCTGGCAATTTGATCTTAATGTCGTACACACGGGTAAGGATAATGTTATTTCCTTCAAGAAGGATGGGGCACGTTTCAATTTATGCCCCTTGAATGTTAAGGGTTCTCTTACCAAGGGAAAGACTAAACCTATTATCTCTTTATGCACTGTCTCTGAATTTATGGATGATCTTGTTGATGCTCCTTGTATTTATGCGGTGGTTCATAAGGATGTTGTAGGCGGTGTTAGTATGGTTCCTGTTTCTTTGCAATCACTTTTGGATGAGTATAGTTCTATTATGCCTGATGAGTTACCACCGGGGTTACCTCCTTTACGTAATATTCAGCATAACATTGATTTGGTTCCGGGTGCATCTCTTCCTAATCTTCCACATTATCGTATGAGTCCGGCTGAGCATGATATTTTGAGGGAGCAGGTGGAAGATTTATTGAAAAAGGGCTACATTCAGGAGAGTTTGAGTCCTTGTGCAGTTCCGGCCCTTCTTGTGCCTAAGAAGGATGGTACTTGGCGTATGTGCGTTGATAGTCGTGCCATCAACAAGATCACGGTCAAGTATCGTTTCCCTATTCCTCGCCTTGATGATATGTTGGATATGCTTCGTGGTGCTACAGTTTTTTCTAAAATTGATTTGAGGAGTGGGTACCATCAAGTTCGTGTTCGTCCGGGTGATGAGTGGAAGACAGCTTTCAAGACGAAGGAGGGGTTGTATGAATGGTTGGTAATGCCGTTTGGTTTGTCTAACGCTCCTAGCACTTTTATGCGTTTGATGAATCAAGTCTTGAAACCATTTAATGGTAAATTTCTTGTGGTTTATTTTGATGACATCTTGATTTATAGTAAGTCCGAGGAGGAGCATCTTGCACACATCAAAGCAGTTTTGCAAGCTTTGAAGGAGAACGAGTTATACATTAACCTCAAAAAGAGTAGTTTTATGCTTAACAAACTATTATTTTTGGGTTATATTGTTTCTGCAGATGGTATTCATGTGGATGAGGACAAAGTTCGGGCTATTCGAGATTGGCCTATTCCGACTACCGTTAGTGAGGTACGGAGTTTTCATGGTCTTGCTACTTTTTATCGTCGTTTTATTCGGGATTTTAGTACTATCATGGCTCCTATTACCGAATGTTTGAAGAAAGGGAAGTTTTCTTGGGGCGATGAGGCGACTTCTGCTTTTGCCTTGATTAAGGAAAAGTTGACTAGTGCTCCACTTCTAGTTTTGCCGGATTTCTCTAAGCCTTTTGAACTTGAGACGGATGCTTCTGTTGTTGGCATTGGGGCTGTTTTGATTCAAGAAAAGCGTCCAGTTGCTTTTATGAGTCAAAAGTTGGAAGAGTCGAAACGGAAG
Organism: Adenophora triphylla var. japonica; assembly: GCA_022495995.1. NCBI lineage: Eukaryota > Viridiplantae > Streptophyta > Magnoliopsida > Asterales > Campanulaceae > Adenophora > Adenophora triphylla. The sequence continues at coordinate 145,320 of JAFEMH010000918.1, forward strand.
TGGACAGTTTATGAGCTTGAGTTTTATGCGGTGGTGCAAGCCATCAAGCATTGGGAGCAATATTTACTCCATCGAGAGTTTATTCTTCATACGGACCATGAAGCCTTGAAGTACATGAATGGCCAGAAGTCTTTGAACCGAATGCATGCAAGGTGGGTGGCTTACCTGCAACAGTTTACATTTGTTATTATCCACAAGAGTGGTAGCCATAACAAGGTGGCGGATGCTTTGAGCCGTCGGACATGTTTGTTGGTGACTATGCATAACCTTGTTGTGGGTTTTGACTGTCTCAAGGAGTTATATGAGACCAATCCGGATTTTGCGGAAGATTGGGCTAGATGTCGTGATGGTGGCAATTGTGGGTTTTTTCTCCTACAAGATGGGTTTCTCTTCTACTTGGATCGTTTGTGTATTCCTCAAGGCTCGGTTCGTGAGAGTCTTATCAATGAGATTCACAAGGATGGTCATCATGGCATGGACAAGACGGTCGAGTTGGTTACAAGGAGTTACTTTTGGCCTCAGATTCGGAAGGACACTCATATCCCCTTTCGTTCATTAATCGATTTTACTCCTTTTGCGAGGATTTAATCGATTAGCTTGTTTTATTTTGTTCCGCTGCGTTTTACTTTACATCACTAATGGACCAATCAATGCTCAATAATAATAATAATAAAAGACTAATGGACCAATCAAAGCAAAGAACCTGCATCCGGCCGCAAATACAATTGATAGGTCAAAGTAAACGCATTTAGTAATTGGTACATGAGTTTCATTCTCCTCGCAAGGAAGTTGCCTAATCCTAAAGTCAAAATTCAATAGTAGGCCTGCCTTCGATTTCATACATAAAACTCATATAAATATAGCCATGCCGGCCTAAATTATCAACACAAGAATCTACCTTTCTACTACGTACTGAGGCAAACCAAACACATATTCCCAATTTGTGTAGGCAAAAAGAGTCATATAATGGCACCTCCTCCAACCACCGTTGTCTCACCGATAATCTCACTCGCAGTGCGGGCGTTGACTTTTATTTGTCTACTCATATCTCTGATCCTACTCACCACCAATACCGCCACCATGACTTTAGATTTCGGTGGCGAACTCAAAATCCGGTTTAAGGATGTCTACGCTTATAGGTAACAATTCAATCTATATAATTTGTCCTGCACGCTTTTCATTTTTGTATATCCTATATTAAAAAGATGTCCATATTTTAAAATAAAACAATACTTTTTTAAAATGTTGACAAGTCAACGCGACCGGCACAACCGCTCCTACTATCCTTTACTCATGTTTGTTGCTACCGTATTATTCGTCTTGACAAATGTAAAAATTTCACTTGTAAATGTAAAATAGTTATGATTCATATAATAAACGGAAAAAAATGCAGTTAGCTCCTTTATTATGTAAAATACATGTAGAACATGCGTTTTTTCGTTTATTATATGAACCATAAATATTTTACATTTGCTAGCGAACGTTTTACATTTCTCAAGCTGAATATTACAGCAGCAACAAGCATGAGCAAAAGATGGCAGGAGAGGTGCCGAATTCCCATTTTTTGTTCTTGATCTATTTACGGTTTCTGACAAAGTTTGATTAAATTCAGGTACATGGTGGCTGCAACTGTCATTGGGCTTGCATACACTGCTTTGCAGATTGTATTCACTGTCTTCCAAGTGAGCACCGGAAATCGCCTTGGTGGTGATGCTCTTTACATAGTTGACTTTTTCGGCGACAAGGTTGTGTCTTACTTACTAGCCACAGGTGTAGGCGCTGGATTTGGGGTAACCATTGATTTAAAATCTGGATTCTCTGAAAACTCAACCTTAGATGATTTCTTCAACAAGGCTACTGCTGCTGCAAGTATTCTTCTTATTGGGTTTCTCTTCAGCGCCGTATCATCTGTTATCTCATCACTATCCCTCCCAAAGAGAAGCTAGATTTATAGCCGAATTTATGTGGTATATATAAAGTGTCAAATTTTAATCATATGAAGCGTATTGTATACTTTTGTTGTTTTAATTTATGTTCAATTTTAAGTTTGTTATCAACATTTGATGTCTCTACCAAGAGTCTGTATAATTCTTTTTTAATCTATAAATAAGATTAAATCACAAAATCCATGGATGATGATGATTTAACAGAATTTGTGGACTCCCCCACAAGTTCAGATGGAACCACCCTTGATACAGAATCATTTTCTAGCTATCTCTATCCAAAGTATGAATAGTTTCTTTAAAAAAAAATGATGCTACAGAGATTATTCTTAAATTATTGTTCAAAGTATCTTGGTGTTAACAGCAACATAAAAATAAAAAATGGAAAGATCATTTAGGGACGAAGGAAGTATACAACTTGAAGATGATTTTTGAAGCAATAAAATAATATACTTCCCTCTTCATTGTTGTACCCTAGCCTGCATAAATTTTGGGTTCATTTTCAAGAACCATTATGCACAAGATATATATATATATATATATATATATATATATATATATATATATATATATATATATATAGGTATAGGTATATATATGCGTACTCCCTCCGACCCAGAAAATGCTTCACCTTTTACCCAAAATGGCGTCCCGTTTGAAGCTTCACATTTCCTAAAATGGAAAAGTTTTTATTAATATTCTATTATACCCACTAACTATTTCCTCCACTCATTCTCTCTCCTAATTCACTATTACACTCACAACACTTTTTAAATTTATTATTTCCTTCACTAATTCTCTCTCCTATTTTCAAATTACACTCACAACATTTTTTCTTCCCACCTGTTTCCTTAATTTGCGTGCCGGACCTAAAATGGTGAAGCATTTTCTGGGACGGAGGGAGTGTATATTTACTCTTTTGAAGGTGAAAAGTAGTCTCAGTTTACATCATTTGAGGCAGCACCAAAAATCACAAACCAACCTTTTTTTTTTTCTGACATCAAGCATATACAAAAATATCATGCAATCTCAAATAAAAAGTATGTTGACTTAAAACACACAAGAAAAATGGAAGAAATTTAGTTACAAACCATAGTGAACAAATTTTGAGCATCAAAGTTGGATACAATCACTAATTCTTGCCGAAGATCATGGCAGCAGCACGGAGTACACCTGTTGGTTCCTGAAAATGGCTGAAATGATAAGACTAATAGCTACTTTTGCCATCCTCAAAAACAAAGAGCTCGACACGTTGCCATGCTGCCCAACGGCAGTTTGGCTACTGCTAGGTACAACATTCAACGGAGATATAGTACCACTCGAATTCGAACCATTAGTTATATAACCAATCATATTTCCTTGAAAATAGCTAGTTTTCCATTTATCATACATCATATCTCTAACACAAGCAACATGGTACCGATAATTTCCATCCGATGATACATAAGCCCAACCCTTTACCCATGTAAACAACTCCGTACTCTTGCAATGCTGGCATTTCTTCTTATATGAAGATAAATTATACCTCGAATAATTAACCTTGTCACGGAGGTGCAAAGTCAAGCAACCATCATCACTTTGCAACACATACTTGAGCTTTAAGCAAACACGGTGGAAGTCAACTGAGGAAAAAATGAAATTGTCGGGATCTTTAAGAACGTATGGTATTGGAACCTTTTCATGTTGTTGCCACATGCATCACACCGGGCACTTGCATCTAAGGGGTTGCTATAGAACTTGAAGGTGACATCCTTGAAAAATGGATGGAACGTTGTTTCAGAAGCCTCAGCGCAGGCATCATGAAGGAAGTATCAACAATTTGGGTGCTCGCATAGGTAGCAAGCCCCAAATTCTTGTTCTTACCGGTCATAGAAGCAACGGGGGAAGGACCCCAAACATCTAAATGTAGCATATCAAGAGGAATCAATGCATTAAATGTTCGAGAAAAAAAGACAACTTGCTAGACTTGCCTAAAGGCACCAATAACAACATTGTTTATCACTAATCTTATTGCTTAAAGGTAAACTGAATTTTTGACTTAAAATTCTAAGGACAGTGATAGATGGGTGACCCAAACGGTCATGCCAGGTTGCTGGACTCGATCTTTCTTCAAGGAGAGCAAAGGGACTACTTGAAGACTCGGAATTAAAAGAAAGCTTATAAAGACCGCCTGAGTTACTGCTAGAAAGAATCTCCTTCATCTGATTGTCATTGACACGAAAACCAGAAGAGTCAAGTTCAAAATAGCTATCTTTAGAAAATTGGCGAATAGATAATAACGGCTTATGAATACTAGGGACGTATAAAATATTTCGGAGATGAAAGGAATGATTATTAGCAGTAATGCAAGAACTACCAATGCTAGTAATTTTAAGTTTTGAACCATTACAACCAGTAACTGCATCTTTATATGTATATTGTATATGGGTAAAACCCGAAGAAGGAGGACGGCTCCGAATTCATGTGCTTGGTAGCTCCGGAGTCAAGAATAGTTGGTTCCGAGTGTGCCAAAAAAGCATTGTAGTTGTTGCACGCACGTGCCCCGTTACCCAAATTAAAACACAACTGACATGTAATATCAGGTCTGGGTAAGATACCACGCCCACTATGTTGTACAGATCTACCACGAGGCTGCCCATTGCCTCGGTTCCTGTTTTGTCCTCCTGACCTATGATAGGCGGAAGTCGCACGCCTACAAATTACTTACCAAGACAAGACTCGGCTACAAAACTGCAGCAAGGGCAAGTCCAGGGTCGATCCACTGAAGAACGGTTATTTGTTTATGTAATAGTCACTGACCAGTTTGGGGGTTTGATTGAATTGTTGTTGTATTTATACTAAAGCCAGAAAATAGATTGGATTGTAAACAATAATTTAAAAGCACCTTAGATGAACAAATCTTTCACTGTTTATCAATCAATATCATTGGTTCATTCTTTCTGTTCTTCCCCTAATCACTTGATCACGAGATGTAAAATCTCTATCTCTTCTTTGATAGTAGTTAATAGCGGCGACACGCTCAACTAGAAACCCTAATTGATAAATAAAACCTAGCCGACACGATCAAGATTCTAAATATTCATTGATGAAATTCTAAGAGATGAAGATCAAGGAATTATTCTATTATTTTTCAAATAGAAAATAAAGCTAATTTTACCCTAATCACAATTCAAGATGACACATACAAGAATTATGAAATGCTACAATGAAAACCCTAGTCCGACATGATAAAAGGGAATTCTAGCAAAAATCAATTAAAAGATTTAAGAAATTGATCAAGTTTCAAAACCCTAGAAATAGATTTATCAATAAGCATGAGTAAAATTATAATTAGGGAGAAAGAGATAGAAAGAATAAAACCTCAATTGATCTTCAAAAAGAATCAAGAATTATTATCCAAAGTGGCGAAAGTTTAAGCTTCCATTAAAATCAAAAATCAAGCTTGTTCTCAGTAACTTCAATGTTACATCCGTCGTTCCCTAGATACCCTAAAACAATAAAATATCCAAGTATATATACTACCCCTCCAAACCTAGACTAAAAAGGAAAAAAATAAAAATAAATAAAATACCAAAAATCACCAAATCTCGTCGCTCTGCTTTGTTTGCCGCTGAAGCACGACTCGTCCCTAGATGGACGACTCGTCCCTGAAAAGCCTCTCTATGCTACAGTCGTCCATCTTACAAGGAATACTTGGTTTGTGCTTGGATGACTCGTCCCTTGAGCCAAAATCTCAGATTTTCTCCTCTCTTAAGCCCCGCTTTGATCCTTGACTTTGTCGGCTTCCATTGATGTAGAGATGATGTTCTTGAGCTCTTCGAGAACCAAATTCAATTACAAGGTAAAATCTCTAAATCTCTCTCGAATTATATTGTTTCTCAATAATTTCTCACAATACATGATTCACTCAAAAATACATCAAATCTATACTAAATACATAAAAATAGAGAATAATAGGGATGGAACATATAGAAAATAGATAGTATAAATCCGTCCTATCAAATACCCCCATGCTTAGACCATTACTCATCCCTGAGTAATATCCTAATCTCCAATCTAACACCGGTCTAAAACAGATGCATGGAGGATAAATGATTCCTAGTCTCTCTAATCCGCCAACACAAGTCAAAGAAAAACAATAACCATCAGAGTAATAGAAACTCCATCTCCTTATAACACCAAAATATAAACAATAAAAATAATGACCTTAGCTTGATATCAACTCCCATAATAAAAAGGTATCCAAACTAAGGTCCACACAAATAAAAGCCAAGGGGACTAAATATGTCCTATGTTTCCCCCACGCTTGGCTCACACTACATACACCCTCATAAAAAGAAATAATTGTTAAGGTTGCGATCCTTAAACAGAAATTCACCTCGTGAAAAGCACCAACACCCCTTATAACTCCAAAAATGAACGAGGGTTTCTAAATCCTAGGCACCACTATCCAAACCTCCTACTCCATAGTGATCCTACCCAACACTCCAAACCTCCCTTATGTCTCCAACTCCGGTGATATAAAAGATAGTATACATTTCACTTCCTCACCTTTTGCCTAGGTGTCATTTCCGGTTTTCTTCTAGCCTCTCTTTTTTTTTTTGTCTTACTTCCTCACCTTTTGCCTAGATGCCGTTTCCAGTTTTTACCTAGCCTCCCTTTTCTTTTCTCTCTCTCTTTTTTTTTTTGAACAAAAATAACGTATAAACAATGATACAACAATCATCCTCCCCCCACGCTTCAACTAGTCATTGTTCTCAATGACACTAAACAATAAATACGGGACAATAAACATGGGGGAAAGGGCACCAAATAGACTAAGTAATGGGACGGGAGGCCCCACAAACATGGGCCTCATTAATGTAAGGGGTATAAAAGAAATCTTTTCGAGTTACCTCTAAAAGATGTTTCGGTTCCATGATATGCCTCCCTGTTGGAGACCATTTCAGCTTCCTCTTAATCTTCTCTTTTGCTTTCGTCCCCACCCTTGGTGGTTTTCCTTTCTTCTTTTCCTCCGGCTTCACTTTTGGAGCTTCACCATCATCAATATCTACCGCACCTCCATCCTTTGCTTTTGGTTTCATCAAATCCATGGCACACACCTTACGAACATTGTCGGGAAAATTCTTAGCATCGAAAGCATTCAAACTCACCACTTTTCCATCAAACTCCATGGTTAAAGAACCATTTTTCACATTCAGCTTTGTCTCAGCAGTAGACATAAATGGCCTCCCCAACAAAATGGGAGCCTCAGAATCCGACTCCATCTCAAGAACATAAAAATCCGCAGGAAAAACCAAATCACCAACCCGGACTTCGACATCTCGAACCACCCCCTTTGGGTATGCGTTGGGCTTATCCGCCAACTGTATTACTACTCGAGTATCCTCCAATTTACCCAATTTAAGGCTTTCAAATAATGTACAAGGCATAACATTGACTACAAGAAACTGGTGTTTTAGCGAAGGAAACAACAGCGACGAAAGCATTCCGTCGCTGAATAGCGACGGAAATTATGCTATAGCGACGGAATTTATTTTCGTCGCTAAATTTCGTCGCTAAAACGAATATTCTTCGAATATTCGTTTATTTACCGCCACTAAATCGGCGTCAACTTTACCGACGGAATATTCCGTCGCTATCTCTATATCAGAGACGGAATTATTCCGTCGATAAAAAGTAATTATTTTTTTACTTTTTTTTAATTAGCGACGGAATAATTTCGTCGGTGATTTTAATATTTAATTTTTAATTATTTTTAATTAATCAGCGACGGAATAATTCCGTCGGCAAAAATTAAATATTTTTTGTTTTTTTTTTAAATAAAACCAGCGACGGAATATTTCCGTCGGTGATTAATTGATTTTTTTTTATTAATCACCGACGGAGATATTCCGTCGCTGATTATAAAATTTAATTTTTAATTATTTTAGAACTAATTAACAAAATAACTAACTGAAAACATTAAAAAATTTAACTGAAACGTTAGAAAATTGACTGAAATTTCAAAAAACTAACTGAAATTTTGAAAAACTAACTGAAAACATTAAAAAACTAACTGGAAAAGGTTAAAAAATTGACTGAAATTCTAAAAAACTAACTGGAAACGTTAAAAAACTGACTGAAATTTCTAAAAACTAACTGAAAACGTTATACCCTATACCATATACTATATACCCTATACCATATACTCCCTCCGTCCCACTTCAAATGGTCCAATTTTCTTTTTGGGACGTCACACTTCAATTGGTCCCTTCCATAAATGGAAAGTTTTCCATATATTTATACCCTTATCATCTCCACATATTTACAAAAAAACCACACTATTCCTCCCACTCATTCTCTCTCCTATTAAATATTTTTAACTTTTACATTCTCTCTCCTATTTCTTACCACACATTTAACTTTTACATTCTCTCACCTCTAATTTCTACCCACTTTATTCATTTTTCTTAAACACCGTGAAATAAACCAAGGGACCATTTGAAGTGGGACGGAGGGAGTACTATATATATACCCTATACCATATACTATATACCCTATACCATATAACCCCTAAACCCTAAACCCTAACCCCTAAACCCTAAACCCTAAACCCTAACCCCTAAACCCTAAACCCTAACCCCTAAACCCTAACCCCTAACCCCTAAACCCTAAACACTAAACCCTAAACCCTAACCCCTAAACCCCTAACCCCTAACCCCTAAACCCTAACCCAGGGCCGTTCCTAGACTTTTGTGGGCCCCGGGCGAAATCAGATGAAAAGACCCCTAATTAAAAGGACATTTTTACGATACTCAAATATATTTTTACTATACTCAAATGCTATATATTTTTACCTAGATAAAACAGAAGTAAAGTTAGTAGGTTTATATACAAAACAAGAAGATGATTAAAAGAACAAGATCATTACCCACACTCAATTCATCAGAATTATTTTCTTCATGAATATGATTGTCTTCACCTAAGTTTTCATTATGTTGCTCAAGATCATTACCCACACCCAATTCATCAGAATTATTTTCTTCATCTAAAATTTCAGGTTGTTCAATGTTACTAATACCCAATCCATTAGAATTTTTATGACCCGAGTCTCTTTTAAAAACAAATTTATCAATAGCCCCCTTTTGTGAAGCATTAAATTGCTCAACAACTTTTTTTTTCTTTTCTCACATTCAGATGGCTGTTTTTTTTAAAACATTATCAAATAAAATTAAACACAATTGTAATACAAAAAGAACATCAACACCTGAATTCTTGTAAGATGAAGTCTTGTGACGGATGATGAAATTGGGTAGTAAGTAGAACAATCAAACTTAATTCATGATCCTGCATCAGAACATGATAAATAAACAATTAGACAAAAAATACAAGGAAAAAAAATTCCTAAATAAGCAAAATTCAGAGTAAAGAAACAAAAAGGCAAACCCTAATCTTTCTTTTTTTACATTACAAGTTAATTTAACCCTTCGACGAAAGAGGGAAGTGCTGAAAGAAAGCCAAACTGATTCACTGTTCACGGCCGGAAAGAGCGATCTAGGACTAGGAGTAGGGCCGGCCGAAAAGAGCATTCCAAGGAAGAAATTAAGAGACGTTGTGAGGAGGAGATCTGATGAAGATTGAAGGGCTTGATTAATTATGATAGATACCATATACACTATATAGCCTATTTAAGAATGGGCCCCTTACCACTAAGGGCCCCGAGCGGTTGCCTTCACTGACCCCCCCCTTGGGCCGGCCCTGCCCTAATGCCTAAACCCTAAACCCTAAACACTAAACTCTAAATCCTAAACCCTAACCCTAACCCCTAACCCCTAAACCCTAAACCCTAACCCCTAACCCTAAACACTAAACCCTAAGGGTATAGTGTATAGGGTATAGGGTATATGGTATAGTGTATAGTGAATAGAGTATAGGGTATAGTATATAGGGTATAGTGTATAGTGTATAGGGTATAGTGTATAGGGTATAGGGTATAGGGTATAGGATATAGTGTATAGGGTATAGGGTATAGGGTATAAGATATAGGGTATAGTGTATAGGGTATATGGTATATGGTATATGGTATAGGGTATAGGGTATAGGGTATAGGGTATAGGGTATATGGTATAATGTATAGTGTATAGGATATAGGGTATAGTGTATAGGGTATAGTGTATAGTGTATAGGGTATAGGGTATAGGGTATAGTGTATAGGGTATAATGTATAGAGTATAGGGTATAGTGTATAGTGTATAGGGTATAGGGTATAGGGTATAATGTATAGTGTATAGGGTATAGTATATAGGGTATAGTGTATAGGGTATAGTGTATAGTGTATAGGGTATAGTGTATAGGGTATAGTGAATAGTCTATAGGGTATAGGGTATAGTGTATAGGGTATAGTGTATAGGGTATAGGGTATAGTGTATAGGATATAATGTATAAGGTATAAGGTATAGTGTATAGTGTATAGGGTATATGGTATAGTGTATAGTGTATAGGGTATAGTGTATAGGGTATAGGTTATAGGGTATAGGGTATAGTGTATAGGGTATAGGGTATAGGGTATAGTGTATAGAGTATAGGGTATAGTGTATAGGGTATAGGATATAGGGTATAGGGTATAGTGTATAGGGTATAGGGTATAGGGTATAGTGTATAGTGTATAGGGTATAGTGTATAGGGTATAGGGTATAGGGTATATGGTATAGTGTATAGTGTATAGGGTATAGGGTATAGTGTATAGGGTATAGTGTATAGTGTATAGTGTATAGGGTATAGGGTATAGTGTATAGTGTATAGGGTATAGTGTATAGTGTATAGGGTATAGGGTATAGTGTATAGGGTATAGTGTATATGGTATAGTGTATAGTGTATAGGGTATAGGGTATAGGGTATAGTGTATAGGATATAGGGTATAGGGTATAGTGTATAGTTTATAGTGTATAGTGTATAGGGTATAGTGACAGTAATTTAAAATAATTTTCATGTTTTCTATAAATAAAAACAATGATATTTATTAAATTAAAATTAATTAATATTTATGATTTATTTATTTTTTCAAAAATAATATTTATTGACTCATACTTATTTTTTTGACAGTAATTTAAAATAATTTTCATGTTTTATATAAATAAAAATAATGATATTTATTAAATTAAAATTAATTAATATTTATGATTTATTTATTTTTTCAAAAATAATATTTATTGACTCATATTTATTTTTTTGAGAGTAATTTAAAATAATTTTCATGTTTTATATAAATAAAAATAATGATATTTAAAATAATTTTCATGTTTTATATTAAATTAAAATTAATTAACCTCAGCGACGGAATATTCCGCCGCTAAATATTGATTCTAGCGTCGGAATTTAAAATCCGCCACTATAATTAATGTTTAGCGGCGGAATATTCCGTCGCTGGTGTTAATTAAACCAATGGCGGAAATTTCCATTGGTGTTACATGCCATGTCATCAATCCGCGTGATTACGTATTTACCAGCGACGAAATATTCCGTCGCTGAAATTATATATAAATAAAAATTTTGACGCCCTAATTACATCACAGTCTGTAAACTCTCTCTCTCTCTCTTCCCGCTTTCTCTCTCTTCCCCGACGAGCTCTCTCTTCCTTCCCTAGCTCTCAGACCGCCGCCGTCCACCCTCGCCGGCCGTCCACCTCTCCACCGTCTCCGTTTCTCCTTCCCTCCTCTCTCTAGCCGACGCTCTCAACCTCATCACCGCCACGACCGCCGGCCCTATCAAGAACGCACGAACAAGGTCAGAATCTCGATCAATTTAATCAAATTGTGTATGCATTTATCTTCTGGAAATTTCCACTAATTCATTAATTATTATCTTGTTGTGTATGCATTCTCTCTCTCTCTCTCTCTCTCTCAGCGAAATTTCATTCAAAATTCATTTTGAAATGGTGTATTTCTTAGTACTAGATCTGTGGTGATATTGTCTTGGGACGAGCTACTGAAATTGGCTGCGTTTTTGGTTGATTTTACTGGTGTTTTGGTTCTGTTAATGTTGAAATTGTTTAAAGTGCTGGTTTTTCAATTTTAGCTGTTTCCGATTTGGTTGAATTTTATATCTGGACTGGCTGTTATGCCAAGATTGCTGACTACGAACAGACACACAAGCCCCCCAACTCGCACATACACACATGTATATGTTTATAATTTTCAGTTTAGAGTCTAAAAGAACCCCCTCCATCCGAAATTGAATGTTCAAAAAATTTCCATTTTGTTCTTGAGGAGGGAGTAATGATTTTGTTGTTGGATGCATGTAACGGTCAAAGATATCTTAGTTTCATCAGTTAAGCTTTGGCAATTAGTTTCATCAGTTAAGCTTTGGGTGATTGTTAGTTAGATTATGAATTGCTTGCACACTAATTTGATTAATTTGGTTCAAGGTTAGATTTATCTGAAGACACAATTGACCTAGCTAAGATTGTGTTTTTTGTATGCATCCGGAGTTATATTCTTTCTAACAATGTACATTGATCAGAATCATTTCCATGTTTTCAACTTTGAGTAGCCTAAGCATCAAGATTATTCTCAAAACATTTTTCTGTTTTCATTCTTGAGTTTATATAAGAAATAGTCTGAGTTTGAATTGCGATTTTATGCGATTATTTCAACTCTAATTTGATAACTATAGGAGAATTTTGGAAAAAGATGTCACCATTTTTGGATGCATGCATATAGCTACTCCCTTCATTTTCAGATAAGTGGCATGTTTGAATGTTAAAATTTTGAGAATTACAATGAAGTCTCATAATAAAATCTGTAGTTTTAAGTATTAAAGAATAAACAAATGTTTGGTACCTTCATTTATTTACTAAATATTAAAAAAAATGTCCGAAAAGAGAAAACAATAGTAATATTTCCGCTCAAGAACTAGAGATTCATGAGGACCTCATGAATCTCTAGTTCTTAACCTAGTAAAGTTAATAAATAAAATGTTCCATTTCTTTTCTTAACCTAGTAAAGTTAATGTGAAAGCTATGGAGGGGAGGGATACATGTATACATTAAAAATAACATAGAGATTCATGAGGACCTCATGGAATATAATGATAGGGTTCTAGATCCCATTTTGGGGCGATTGACGGCATCGCGAACGGTGATTATGTCGCCTACGTTTGAGCGCCTGATATCAATCCTGGCACCCTAGATGCACCTTAGGTCGGATCTTGTGTAAAGTCAAAGGGGGAGGGGGGTGAATGTCTAAAATTAGGAAGACTTGGATGGAAGTATTGTTAAGGAATTAGACTCCTAATCATTGTCTAAAATTAGGAAGAAAACTCTTAGTGGCACTGCTTATAGGGTATTGTGGTTGGTGGTTAACATCTTAAAATATAAACAAGATGAGAGCCTTTCTCATCCACAGCTATCAAAATCCGTCCATCTTTCATTTCGAAAGACAGAGCAAATAAATTCTCCACTGTTTGAGCAAAGGATTTTCTGTTTAATAAGAGTTTTTCCAATTTCACTGACCTCTTCTCTCTAAGGATCTCAAACATCACAGCCATGTTTGTGACAGTGTCTGTTTTCTCTTCACTGGTGTTATACTGTTACCTTGTTTTTACTTGTGACCGTATAACACCAGTGAAGAGTAAAACAGGCACTGTCACAAATATGGCTGTGATGTTTGAGATCCTTAGAGAGAAGAGGACAGTGAAACTGGAAAAATTTCTTATTAAACAGAAAATCTTTTGCTCAGACAGTCGAGAACTTGTTTGCTCTGTCTTTCTTGGTCAAAGATTGAATAGGGTTTTGATAGTTGTGAATGAGAACGACTCTCATCTTGTTTATAAATGTTAATTTAATTCATCATTGTAAAATTATATATTTTACAACAAAGAATTAAATATTAATATTTAAAATTATTCACAATAGTAATAATTTAAAATATCCAAAAGCCAAAATTTCTTGATTTTCGATTATAAAGAAAGTAGACAAAGTGATATTTGCATTTCATATAATCGTGCATTTCAGGATGGGATAGGTTTATCAAACAGGCACTTAAAGGATAGAGTAGGTATTGATTCCAGGTCAACAAGTGTTGAATTTCAACTACCTAACCAACTAAGCTGCCTGAAACATATATTAATAAAGTGCACAATAATTATATTGCTATAACAAGAGATAAAAATAAATTAGTAAATGTTCTGGCGTAATTAGGTGTCATGCTGGATTAAAGCTGGTTGGAAGCATATACTGTTTGCTTAATAATTATATTGATGCTAAAGAATTGTAAAATTTGAAACCTATATGACAATTGATTTGTATAAAGTTATATCTAGGGGTGTAAGTGGTTAGGTAGGGACACCATTATCCTTTAGTTTAGTTTGAACTAGAGCTCAAGATTTGTTGATACTAAGAAGCCAACCCCAATTCTAAACCTAATTTTAAATATTAACAATTTACAATTATTCACAATATTAATAGGTAAAAAATCCCAGCAGCCCCAATTTAAGGCAGCATGGAGCATTACAATGGAGAAATTGTTTCCCGAGAGTATCAATTTCAACAAGACATTCTTGAACTCTCGCGCTTTCACCAAAAACAACACCTAAAACTTATTGACAGGAGGTATAGCATGCCATGCATCTGGTCTCTAAAAGATTGGAAGATTGATTGGGATCTGCTCCGAGCTGCTTCGTGCTTTGGGATTCGGAGCGACATGTGTTCACCCTATCGTACAACAATCTGATGCCAACGATGGAGGATTTCCGAGCACTGAATGGTGTGGCTGAGTCGAGGACTGTGGCATTTCCCCGAGACAGACGATCAGTTACGGAGCAACTATCTGAATTCTTGGGATTATCAGCAGACTGGGTATCGCACATTGTCGTTATAGATTCATAGACTTGAGTCATATAGCCAGATTGAGTCGGACCAGCCCTAGACTGTTTGATCTATCCACTTCCTTAGATATATTCATGTTGCTCATTCTATCTGTGCACTACTTCTGCGGCTACATTGGAGTGTGTCCAGCTATGCTGTTAGAGATCATCAGGCAGCTGAGAGGTGATCGAGGAGTTGACATCCGACATATTCAATATGGACAGGGAGCGATGGACATTATTCCACTGTTGCTAGCGGAGACATACCACGACATTGATAGATTAGCCGAAGGATCCGAGTACATGGGTTCAGGCAGCCCCAAATTACTATCATTGTGGATGTATGAGAGATTACGCTTGATCTCGCCACTGCAAAAGGGGCAAACAGCATTACCTTGGGTGACTAGACAGCGCAGGATATTGAGGGATGCCGCTACTGAGAGTTGGCATAGGAGGTTGGCCTTGGCCTGATATGAGACTGCAAACCTGTACTATTAGATTCCGACATGGGGATTACAGACTATGAGAGATATTCAGGATGAGTCAGTGATTGTCCGACTTTCGGGACTACATGTATCATCCTTTTACATTCCATCTCTAGTGAGCAGACAGTACGGATGCCCGCAGCAGACCATTCAGACTTTGAGAGAGCAGTTGACGACTAATACCATGCCGATGATTATGACTGAGCCTCAAACTACACATTTCTTTGGCAGAGCATTTCTAGAGGGCTTTCTTCCGATACGACCACTACTCCGTCAGACTAGAGGTAGCACATTTCTGACCACCAAGTATCTGATATGGTATGAGGAGCAGCAAGGTCCTATACAGCTAATGATAGAGGCTCGATGCCAAGAGTATTTTGGGGCAGACTATTCTTCCAGTCGGACATTAAGAGACATAGAGGCCAAGAGCAACCCTGATGAAATCACTGGTGACATTGCAGCAGATTATGAGAGATGGGAGCTTCGGAGAGCTCCTTTGAGAAATGATCCCGAAGTGATAGCTCGTAGAGAGGCCTTGAGGCAAGAAAGAGCAGTACTGAGAGCTACCAGACTGATTGATCCACCGGCTCACACAATACCTGAGCGAGGACGAGGTCAGACTGACTTTTTCGACATACCTAGACCAAAGACCTCCCAGGGATCGAGGCGGAGGAAGAGTAGAGATTCGAGTTCGGGAGCGGGAGCGGGAACGAGTTCCTAGACACTTTAAGAAGATCTGTTAATATATTGCTAAATATGAGTTAGAAGCTTTAAATTTATTTTAAGAAGATATGTGTTGCTTTTAAGTTTGTAATTCAAATTTAGGGAATGATAATACGTTAATTACTTCTAAACTGTTAATATATTATGAAATCAAATAATTATTAACATCCCAATTTTGTTTCATCCGTCGATTAAATTGAGTGTACGTATAATATATGGATTGCAATGAAGGAGTGATGCCTGTTAGAGATGATCATAGTTAGATGTACAAGCGGAAGTTGCCGAATCATTGCAGTATCAATCCTGAGTTTATAAGAGGGTTGAAGGGGTTTATTGAATTTGCTAAATCAAACCCCAGTCACATGAATGATGATGGTAATATTAGGTGTCCATGCACCATTTGTTGTAATGTCAGGTATCTAAGCTTGATCGATACTCAGAAACATCTTTTGCGTAACGGGTTTGAAGTTGGGTACAAACGGTGAACTCGTCATGGATGAATTGAAACAACTTTGGGAGGATGGGGTCGAAACGTGGGATGCTTTCAAGTGAGAGAATTTCAACATAAAGGCTGCGTTGATGTGGACAGTTAATGACTTCCCTGCATATGGGATGTTATCGGGTTGGAGCACCCACGGGAAGTTGGCCTGTCCGTATTTTATGAGTGACACAAAGTCTTTCACGCTCACGCACTCTGGAAAACCATGTTGGTTCGATTTCCATAGACAATTTCTTTCGGAGGACCACCCATTCTGGACCCAGAAGAATGCGTTTAAAAAGAACAAGATTGACCATGATGAGGCCACGATTCGTTTAAGTGGTGACACGGTCTATGAGAAGGTATCTAGATTGCCCGATCCTCGGTGGGGGAAAAATTTTTCGAAGACCAAAATACAAGGGTTTGGGACTTCCCATAACTGGACCAAGAGGAGTATATTTTGGGAGCTGCCATACTGGAAAACAAATCTCATTCGACATAACCTTGACGTGATGCACATTGAGAAGAATGTATTCGATAATGTTTTTAACACGTTGATGGATTTCAAGGCAACAACTAAAGACAATGAAAAAGCTCGAATGGACCTTAAGGAAATCTGTAAGCGGCCGGCCTTAGACTTGGTACACGCCAATGGTAAACCAGTTAGACCGATGGCTCAATACGTGCTTACAAAGGAAAACAAACTCCTCCTCCTGAAATGGCTCAAGGATTTAAGGCTTCCAGATGGTTACGCGTCTAACATTGGTAACTGTGTCAATGTAGAGGAGGGGAAAGTGCAGGGTTTAAAGAGTCACGATTGCCACGTTTTGCTGGATAGGCTACTTCCAATTGCTCTCAAGGGTCTCTTGCCTGACAATATCTGGGTGGCGTTAACAGAGTTAAGTGAGTTTTTCCTAGCGTTAACATCGACCACACTGCGTGTTGATCACATGAAAAAGCTTGAGGAGAGCATCGTAGTGACTTTGTGCAAACTTGAGAAGATATTTCCTCCTTCATTCTTTGATTCTATGGAGCATTTACCGGTTCACTTGGCATACGAAGCTAGAGTCGGTGGTCCAGTTCAATACAGATGGATGTATCCATTTGACAGGTAATTGAATTTATTCTATTTCTAAATAATTTGAGCGTTAACAATATACCTTCTTTAACGTTATTTATATTTTAATCTACGAATGACTTTTAGGTATCTAGGCCAATTGAAAAGGAAGATGAGCAATAGGGCCATGGTCGAGGCCTCAATTTCAGAGGCTGTTATTATAGATGAGATTGTTGCCTTTGTCGGAACATATTTTCTTCCTGATGTTGATACGAAATTGACTAGGGTTGGCCGCAATTACGATGGTGGTTGTCCGTCTAAGGGAAACATCTCTGTATTTTCATCCCCTGGTTGGTTCCTCGGCAAACGGGTTGGTACGCGTAAGTTAACCGCTAAAGAATTTGCCGTGGTCTCACTCTATGTTCTTCTTAACTGTGACGAGGTTGGGGAATATATCAAGTAAGTCATTGATGTTATGTTTACGCCTTGTCGATTAAATTATGCATGTTTAATTACCTGCATATGAAATGCCTTGTTTAACCATATTGCAGAATGTTTGAAGATTTAGCTCAGGATTTATCTCCAGAACTCATCGCAACTAGGACAGATAGAGAATTTCCAAACTGGCTAAGGAAATATGTAAATATTTCGTTTCATTCAAATTTATTCTATACACTTTTTTAAACATTCAATCTTAAAATTGTATTATTGGTTACATATTGTCTTATAGATAGCTGAACATCCGGGTGATACCAAAGCTGTGAGGTTAAGACATTTAGCATCAACTTCGTACTTGAAAGTTAATTTATACAATGGTTATTTTGTGAATGGCTATGTGTTTCATACCAAAGCTTACGGGGGCTCTAAATTAAAGTGGAATTGCAGTGTGAAGCTTAAAGGAAACCTTGATTATTATGGCGTCCTTGGAGAATTTTTGCCTTCATTATCAAAGTGAACAGGGAGAATGGTTTAAACCTAGGGCTTAATGAGATAGCCTATTCGTATGATCTTCAACCATTTGGCTCAAAAAGATATCTTTTTAAGAAAAGGTCAGGTAGGAATTCCCTAATGAGCACCACATCTTCGAGTGATAGGGGATGGAAAAATAGGTTTTTCTTTGTTGATAGGGCATCCATTGAAGAAGGGAATGAGGTACCAAGCGAGTGGAACAAGGGAGGTACTTGAATTCCTAACTTTGTGATTTTCTGTTCTTGAAACAAACTGAAATCGTAATTGCTCTTAACTTTTTTCAGATATTGATTGGGGAGAATTATTCCCACCGGCAGAAGACACCTTGGCAAAAGTTGACGATTTTTTCAAGCTTCCCTTGGATAAGAGATCTCCTAGGGGACTACTGGAATCACCTCTGGTTGTTTCGGAAGATCAAAAAGCATCAACCTCCGTCATTATGTCTACAGGTAAGCATGTTGTCTCTTTATTTTAGTTCATCAACCTGATGCTTTATACTTCTTGACATTTTTCATGTGTTGATACAGTTTCCAAACCAGTTGTCTCAGGATCATATTTTGATCTTGTCGACATTGAAGCCATGTTTGAAAACTCCTCTCTTAAGATAGATATGAAACCACCGCCGGTTCCTAAGAAGATCCCTATTTTAGATGAGAGCGCTGGTATTGGCTCTAGGGTGAAAAAGAGGAAGGCTATTCAAGAGGAGGTAATTGATGTTGGAGATACTTTTGAAGGAATGCCAGTAGGAGAGTTCAAGAAGAAGTGTATGAGTTTTGCAGCTGGGGTAAGATGTTTACTAACTAGATTTTGACTGATTCAAAAGTTTTTATAACACCTTTTGATGTCAAGTTATTATGTTACAGGCAGTAGGGTATTTGGAAGATTTGGTAAAGGAAATGGAGATGCTGAAGAAGAAGTCTAAAGCTGATGTTGCTTTGGTCAAGAAGGAGAAGATAATGTTAGAGAACAAGGTGAAGGGGCATGAAAAGTCCTTGGAAGAACAAGCTAAGACGTTGGAAGAGCAAGAGAAGACTGTGAAGGATCTATTGGACAGTTTGGCAAAAAGTGAGGAAGATCACCTTAAGGAGATTGCTGAAGTGAAAGGTTCTTGCAAATTGGCTGCTGCTAAAACTGTTTCTCAGTGTAAAATCAAGATGATAAAGGAGTTTCAAGAAGGAAAGGCTCAAAATTGGGATATCAACAAGGAATATGCCTTCTTCTCCAAGCTGACAGGTGAGCCAATAGATGAGGGTGAGGTGTCATCAAGCCCACATGAGGCAGTTGTAAAGGAAGCAGTAGAGGTTGGAGAAGTTACTCCTAAAGCAACACCTGAGGCGGACGCCATCTGAAGAAGGTAAAACAAGTTTGTTTTGTTTTTTATTGGTATTACTGGGGTGGAATCCCAAAGACAATTTTAATTTGGCTGGTTATGCAATAGGTCCATAAGGACCGAAGACAATTTCTTTTACGTGTTGTGTTGGTCCAACACTTTTGCGTTTTAGTTTTATCAGTTTGGATGTTGGATTATCGTCTTAACTTTTAGGGATGTTCTTAAGCTAGCTTTAAAAAAATTATGGTTTGGTAATTTTCAAGCATGTCAAGGCTTGTTTCATTTTTGATGAAATTTTTCTTTTGATGGTTATATGTTATGCTCGTAAGGTGACATGATAGTATGTCAAAACAACAGATACTTAAGATGACAAGAACATGTCATAACCACAAGAATAAAACATGAGATCAATCATTTAACTGAGTGGAAATGGGTAAGCTATATGAGTTTACCTATATAGGCCCACCCCACACCTCAATTAAAGAGATAGCTTGCGCTCCAGGCGAAGGTGTGGTAACCTAACATCTTAAGAAAGAGGTAATTAACTCTTTAAACCTTAGAAGGGATTGTGTACCTTTACTTGTGAAGAGATGGCCAGTCTCTGACGGAGGAGAATTCGTTGTCCTTTTGGCTTTGAATACTTTCGACATGTCCCCATTTTCGTATGTCAACACCTCACAAGACAGAGACATATTAAAAATGGATGTCAACTATGTTGACGCCCCTCCACAAGTTGTGTTAGTGACATCTTGATTTGTAGAGAAGTAATATGAAAAAGGAAAACAGTAAATAGGGAAATGAAAGGTCACACCTAATAAATAAAGGATTGTCCATACCTGGGATGAGATGAGTTAAAGGGGGCATCGTTTAGATGTAATACCTTTTAAGGTGAATGGCGTTCCAACTTCGTGGGATCATTTGGCCATCCAAGGTTGATAGGGGATACGCTCCTTTCCCGGCCTGTGCATCAATTAGGTAAGGTCCTTCCCACTTTGGGGAGAGCTTGCCTGCATTGAGTTCCTTTGTATTCTGGAATGCCTTTCGTAGGACTAAGTCTCCTACTTGAAACCTTCTAACCCTTACATTTTTGTTGTAAGACCTGGCTACCCTTTGTTGATATGCTGCCATCCGAACTTTGGCCATGTCCCTTAGTTCGTCTACGGTATCCAAGTCATATGTCAAGATGTCTTTATTATGTTCAGATGTCAACAAATTGTATCTGGCCGTAGGTACAAGAACTTCTGCTGGAATAACTGATTCTGTCCCAAATACAAGTGAATAGGGAGTCTGACCAGTAGCATTCTTAGATGTCGTCCTGTCAGTCCATAAAACCATTGGTAACTCTTCTGCCCATCTTCCCTTCCTTTGGTCCAGTTTCTTTTTTAAGTTGTTAATAATAATCTTGTTGCTGGACTCTGCTTGTCTATTCACTTGAGGGTGAACAGGTGAGATGTCACCATCTTGACTCCCCAACTATTCAAGAAATTCTGGGTTTTCCTACTAATAAACTGGGAGCCGTTATCACAAATAATCTCTGAAGGTATTCCTAACCTGCTGAATATATTTCTTTTGATGAAAGATATAACTTCTCTGTCTCGGACTTGTACGTATGCCTCAACTTCTACCCATTTTGAAAAATAGTCTGTCATGGCTAATAGAAATGCTCTTCCTCCTGGGACCTTGGGTAATTTTCCTACGATGTCCATTCCCCAAATCATAAACAGCCATGGCGACAGGATAGGATGTAGCAATTCGGCTGGTTGATGCAGGATGTCACCATGTCGTTGACAGGAGTCACATTTCTTTGCATATTCTGCGGCATCTCTTCTCATTGTGGGCAAAAAATAGACCATCCTAAGAGCCTTGGTATGCAGACTTCTGCCCCCGATATGATTTCCACACTGTCTTTCATGCAGCTCCTTTAAAACCTGATGGGCTCGATCTGCTTCTAGACATCTTAAGTAGTGACCTGCAGCAGATTTTCTAAACAAAAGGTTATCAATAAGTAAATATTTAAATACTCTTACCCTGAAGGCTCTAGCATTTTTCTCCTCGACTGGGATCGTATCATCTAAGAGATACTTGATAATAGGAGCTGTCCAAGAAGTTGTTGCTGGAGGGGAAGGTATGTCGACATCTAGAACGAACAGTTCAAGACGATCAATTGCGGGGATGTCAACATGCACAATTGGTATACTTGTCTGTGAAATGCTTTTGAAGTCTAAACCTAAGTTTGCCAGAGCATCTGCTTGAGAATTTTCCTCACGTGGAATCTGCTCCAAAGTAAATGTTTTGAATTTGGCCGATAGAATTTTAACAATATCCAAATATGTTGTCATCTTTACATTTTTTGCTATGTAGGATCCGTTGTAATGGTTAACAATTAGCAAAGAATCCATAAACACCCGGATATGCTTGACATCTAGGTCCTGGGCCGCTGTTAAACCTGCAATTAATGCCTCATATTCTGCTTAATTATTAGTGGCCTTAAAACTGTAACTGATGGATTGTGGTATTATGTCCCCTTGTGGCGATTTTAGTACAACTCCAAGACCTGTACCTCTCATATTGGAAGCACCATCTGTGTAGAGCATCCAAATCTTCAGGATGTCATCATCTTGAAGTTGCTGAACCTCCAATTCCACTTCTTGTTCCATAGTTGGACTAAAGTCAGCCACAAAATCAGCTAGAGCTTGAGATTTTATTGCTGTTCTTGGCTCATATTTGATGTCGTATGTACTTAATTGTACAGACCACTTTGCCATTCGACCTGACATCTCTGGTTTTC
Source organism: Adenophora triphylla var. japonica (assembly GCA_022495995.1). NCBI lineage: Eukaryota > Viridiplantae > Streptophyta > Magnoliopsida > Asterales > Campanulaceae > Adenophora > Adenophora triphylla. Next base: position 167,936 of record JAFEMH010000918.1, read on the forward strand.
TCATAACATTCTTAATAGGATAGTTAGTACGCACAATTATAGTATGTGTTTCAAAATAGTGCCTTAATTTAATTGAAGCAGTTATCAAGGCTAAAATTAACTTCTGTAAATGAGAATACCTGGTCTCTGCATCTAAAAGTGTCTTACTTATATAGTAGATGGGTTGCTGACTACCATCTCGTTCTGTCACTAAGACTACACTTACATCGCTTTCTGATACTGCTAGGTAGATGTAAAGATGTTCGCCCTCCTGAGGTTTGGCCAATAATGGAGGTGTCGACAGGTAATTTTTCAGCTCCTGAAAGGCTTGTTCATGCTGGTCTTCCCATTGGAATTTTTTATTTTTTCTTAAGATGTCATAGAAAGGTTTGCATCGATCCGAGGATTTTGAAATGAACCTGGTGAGTGCAGCAATTTTCCCCGTCAATCTTTGGACGTCTTTGACAGATTGAGGTGACGACAGGTTGACAATGGCACGAATCTGCTCTGGTGCGGCTTCAATTCCCCTTTTAGTTAACATGTAGCCTAAAAACTTTCCTGCCTTCATACCAAAATTTCACTTTGCCGGATTAAGTTTTATATTGAAACAATCCAATGTCGAAGGCTTGCGATAGGTGACTTATGTGATCTCCAGCCTTCTTTGATTTCACTACCATGTTGTCGATATATACCTCCATTGTGTCCCCAATCTGGTCTTTGAACATTTTGTTGACAAGCCTCTGATATGTTGCACCTGCATTTTTTAGTCCAAAAGGCATAGCAATATAGCAATAGATACCTGTTGGTGTTATGAAGGCGGTGTCCTCCTGATCAGATGGTTCCATCTGGATTTGTTGGAATCCTGAGGAAGCGTCCATGAAGGTGAGGAGCTCGTGTCCAGAGGTGGCATCAACCAACGAATCTATGTGAGGCAATAGGAAAGGATCTTTGGGACAAGCTTTGTTCAAGTCGGTGAAGTCCACACAAACTCGCCATTTCCCATTCTTCTTCTCGACCAAAACTACGTTTGCTAACCATCTTGGATAATCTACCTCTCGGATCATGTTGGCTTTGAGTAGACGCTCTACTTCTTCCTTGATTATCTGGTTCCTTGCTTCTGCAAACTTCCTACGCTTCTGGTGCTCCGGCTTGAAACTAGAATCAATGTTGAGTTTGTGGGTGATGACATCTTTGCTAATGCCGGTCATGTCATCATGCTTCCAAGCAAAACTCTTTGTTCTGCTCCTTAACAGGTCCACAAGCTTTTCTTCTATATCCGGTGAAATATCATTGCCAATAAGTACCTTGACGTCCGGGTTGGAAGGGTCTAGCAATACTTCTTTCACATCGTTCTCCCTAGCTTCCAGGACTTTACGTACTTTCCTCTGTAATTGATATGCTTGTTTTGGAGATGTTGACGCCTTCATTGAAGTCTTATAACATTCCTTGGCCACCTGCTGATCACTGTATATTTTAGCGACACCCCAAGGTGTTGAGAACTTCACACACTGATGGTAAGTGGAGGGTACAACCTTCATCCCATGAATCCACGGACTTCCAAGAATGACATTGTAGGATGTTGTATAATCAATTAAGCAGAACCGCTCCATGGTGTTGAGGCCTTTTGAGTAGATTGGAAGCTTTATTTCTCCCACTGTTTCTTTAACTTCTCCACTGAAACCTACCAACACTTAGGATTTCTTCACAATCTCTGATTTCGCGATGTTCATCTCCTTAAGGGTGCCTAACATAATGAGATTGACAGAGCTACCCCCATCGACCAGGATACGCCTGATGGTACAATTGGCGATCTACAAGGAAATTACTAGACCATCATGATGGGGTTCCAGCAAGTTATCTCGATCACTCTCATCAAAGGTGATTGGATCCTGGCAAGGTGTCGACATCCTGGGTTGTCTTTCTGGCTTCTCCTCTTTTGACTCCTTAGCATGTCGCTTTGCGGCAGAATAGGATGTGCCACATATTTCTGAACCTCCACTAATGAAATTGATCACCTTCGTCGATCTTTGGGGAGAAAGCGGGTCTTTCAACTTCATGTGGAGCTTCTGCATTTTCTGCCTTCTTCTTTCTGGAACCCAGCAACTCCTTGAGATGCCCTATTGAGAGCAAGTAACTGATCTCCTTCCTCAGTGCGATACAGTCTTCTGTAACATGCCCAAAGTCCTCATGGTAAGCACACCATTTCGACTTGTCACGCCAACCCGTGGTCTTATCTGTCTTCTTTGGCCATCTGGCTTTGTCCCCCAGGTTGCCCATTGCACAGAGTACACCTGAAATGTCAACATAAAAACAATAATCAGAAATGTTAGGCACATTATCACTATCTTCATCCTCACCCTCTACTGAATTAATTTTGCTATTATCAATCCTCGGATAAGGATTGGAACGGTTGTTCCTGCGGTGGGATGATTCGGTCTTCCTATCTGGGTTATCATATGTCGACAACTTGGATGAGGACTTCGATCTTAGTAGCTCATCTTCCTCCAATCTTATGAATCTCAATGCCCTGCTCCTGACTTCTTCCAACCGTTTACAAGGAGTCATCACCAAATCTTGATAATACTGTGAATCCTTCTTCAGCCCCATTTTGAATGCTTCTGTGGCTGTTGACATGTCAAGATTGGGAATTTCTAGAACTTCCTTATTGAACCGGTGGACATATTCTTTTAGAGTCTCATTAGGCTGCTGGGTCACATTGTAGAGATCACTTATCAGCTTCTCGAATTGTCGACTGCATGAGAACTGGTTATAGAACATGTTGATAAGCTGGGCGTATGAACCAATTGAACCTAGGGGTTGCCTAATCAACCACTTGAGAGCTGGTCCAACCAAGGTCGATCCAAACCCTCTGCACAAGCAAGCCTCCCTGAATTGAAGCGGGATATGGACTATGTCCATCTTTTCTTGATAGTGGGTAACATGCTCCTCTGGATCTGTGCTGCCGTCATACAACATCATGGATGGAACACTGAAATGCTTCGGGATGTCGACATTTGCAATTGTTGGGACAAACCGGGATTGATTGTAGCAGTTCTGAGTCACTGGTTGGATTGGAGGAGTTATGCCTGGCACGTTCATTATCAGCTCCCTGAGATCCTGCATTTGCTTAGCTAGTGGGTTTCCTGCAAAAGTGTCAGCCATAGGAATACGATTGAAAGTATTATTATTGAAAATATTATTTAGCAAACCAGAGTTGTCCGTGGTAGTTGTGAAAATGGTGTTGTCAATGAATGGAATGAACGGGGAGAATCCTGATGAAGGTGGCGTCAATAGGGTGTCACTGGCAAAGATGGTGACATCATTAAGGATGTCGACTAATGAGTTTGAGATGGACCACCCATTGGGATAAATTCGCTCTGAAATGTAGATCCTTCGGTAGTGTCGAAGTTGAGGTTCCTTGCACGCAATGGTGAAATGTTGTCAAGCCGAGATGTGATGAGCTGTTGATCCTTCTGCATCTTAATCATGGAATTGGCCAGCACCTTCGAATTGCTGTCTTGCTGATCCAGCCTCTGATTCAACCTGGTCATGATACTTCGGATGTCGGCATCCACATTGGAAGAGGTTGCTTCTTTTTGTGGAGTCTTAGAAGGTGGTGTTTGCTGAGGTCCCGACTGAGGAGGTGGTGCCAACAAGGTGGTTCTGACTCCTAATGTCGGAGTGGCGGCGATACCTTTGCCGGCAGCAGAAACATTGGGGTTGGTTGACATGATGAACTCTTTTCAGGAGATGATCCAAATAATCAATAGACCAAGTGGCCCCTCGGTGGGCGCCAAATTGTTTTGGTAGAAAAAACAATAATGCAGAATCTTAACTTTGACAAGTGTATGGATTTAAATAACAAGGAGGGGACTATGGAATTCAATTAAATGGAACAAAGACATGAAAAGAAAGAATGACACAATGATTTCTTAACGAGGAAAACCTTAGAGATAATAACCTCTTTAGAAAAAACCCCGGGAGTTAGGTCTCCAACCTTAAAAGTTTCACTATGATAATTGATGTTACAACCGTGGAAGATGATGGAGAGGATTACAAATGTGATGTGTGTAGTGTGTGTGTAAAGGAGTGTGTGTTTTTCCATCTCCATCTCCCCTTAAATAAGATTAACAACTAACGGGTAGGAAGTAGTTCCTATAATCTCGACATCCAAGTTTATCCCTTCAACGTCCATAAGACTGAGTCCACTTTGCCGTTTGAAGAGAGGTAGAACGTACTTGAAAGAGTCCCGTGTTTATCTCTCTTTATTACTGTAAAATAATTATAGAAATAATAGAAAATAAAATAGTAAATATTAAGTAATACTTACAGTGGCATAACATCTTGACATGCAGGAGCAACTGAAGATGTCACCATGCTGAAAAATACCCACAACACTTTATATTATTATTAATAGTTTAAAGTTTTATATGTATTGTGAATGCTTTAAGATTATTAGAACTTTAAAGTTTTATATGTATTGTGAATATATTGTTTCGTATTGTTAAAGTTGTATATTTTAATATTTTTAGTGTATTTAGATATGAGTTCTAGTAGAGCGGGCAAGAAGACGCGCCCCATTTACACATCTATTACTGGGACGCAACCGTCCCGATCCAGTACAGGTGCCGGCGGTACTTCTGATGTCGACCCTACACTTTCTAGTACCAGCTCCACCTCTGGGCCCAGTACTCATACTTCTATCGATTCTGTGGGGAGAATATATGTCCAGATATCGTCACTTTATGACCAGTAAGTTAATCTTCATTAATTTGATATAAGTTGGTTCCTTTTTGTTTTATATATAATTCATTATTTAAGTTAAAATGTTATTATATAAATATACTTGGCAGGTTTGTAGGTGAATACCCTACCCCAGGGACTAAGATCAGGCAGTATTGGCGGTCTCGGGTCATGGCAGAGTTTTGGCCCAACTGGAAATCATTGCCACCGGGGGAAAAGGAGAATGCTTGGGAGGAGTTTAAGGTAATGTGGTAATGGTTTTTATTTAAAACTTAAATGTTAGTTTGTTATTAAAATGTTATAATTAATAATGATTATACTCTTTTAGTTTTGTAATGTTATCATTATATGTTGTAGGGGAAATTTTGTTGGGCGCCGGATATCGACGAGGCGACGGCTAGATATGTTCTCGATAAACAGTGTTCGAAGTTATTTAGGGATCATATTGGTAACATAATATCTATCCTTAATTAGTTTAATTAACAATGATTATACTCTTTTAATTTTATAATGTCATCATTATATGTTTACGAGATATTCATATTTTTTATAGGTAATACGAAGAAGCAATATTTTACTAAGCGGCTCGAGGCGAAATTACAGCCCTTGACACCTCAATGGATGACCGTGGAGGCGTTTCTTCGCTTTTTGCGAATATTTGGCGTCGGATGTGGCGAAAGCTATGGCCGAACAGGCTAAGGCAAATAGAGCAGGCTCCTCGGGGTCGGCGACGAAGCATACGATGGGGACGATCCCGATCGGCAAGCATCACTACCGTATGGTATGTATGTTAGTTTAAATGTAGTAGTGTATGCATGCTTTTAAATAGGTTTATGTACGTATGTTGCATTTATACAATTTCAAAATAATAATCTCGCTTATTTTATTTATAGGAAAGGGATCATGGTCCGGATGTCAGTTTTTTGGATGTTTTCGTTAGCACCCACGTTCGAAATCCTACAACACCCGATCAACCTCCGCAATGGGTTGACGATCGCTCTGCTAATGCCTTTGTAAATAAACTATCATTAAATGACTTGATTTTGAATATGTAAATTTATTTATGTACATTACATTGTGTATATGATTATAATTGTTTGTTTTATTTTGACAGAGTACATATCAAGCCGCCGTTGTTCCAGAAGGAACGCCTCCCGGCCAGCCCGTTCCCTTCGTGCCTGATGTTTGGCGCTCGGTCACCTTTGAGGGACATCCAAAGAGAGGAGACCGATTGTTAGGGATGGGGGATTACGGGCAGCAATGCCCATCGACGTCGACCGGCCGTCGGCCAAATGTTGTGCCGCCCACGTATCATGATCCGAGGGTCGACACTCTGCAGGCTGAGTTGGCTGAAGAGAGATGCGAGCCTGCAGAGGCTAGGGCAAAGCTTGCGGAGGCTTTGGAGGCTCAGGCGCATATGCAGAAGGAGAGTGATCGGCGTCAGGCAGAGACTGATGCCAAATTTGCGATGTTGATGGCCCGTCTGGACCAAGGTAATTACCAACCTCCCCCACAATTCCCCCCGAGTTGATTACGTACTATTTTAGACTTGTTTGGACTATTTTATACTTGTTTGTAAACATTTGATATATTTGGTACCCGCGGGAGCCCCTCCCCCCTCTCCCCCCTCCCGATTTGGTACGGTGATATTTAGTCTTTAGTTTGGTACGCTGATATTTGGTTTTCAGTTTTATAGTTTTAGTTTTATAAATTGAATTGTTATATCAGGTACAAAAAAATTTGGTTAATTAATATTTTAAATTATTTTTTTTAATTTATTTCATTATCAGCGACGGAAATTTCTGTCGCTGAAATTAATTAATTTTAATTAATTTTTATTCCAGCGACGGAAATTTCCGCCACTATATCAATTAATTTTAATTTAATTTTAATTTTCAGCGGCGGAAATTTTCGTCGCTGGAATAAAAATTAAATTAAAATTAATTAATTTCAGGGACGGATTCCGCCGCAGAAATTAATTTAATTTAATTAATTTTTATTCCAGCGACGAAAATTTCCGTCGCTGAAAATAAAAATAAAAATTAAATTAAATTTTTATTTCACCGGAAGAATATTCTGTCGCTGAAATGAAAATTAAATTAAATTAAATTGATTTAACGGCGGAAATTTCCGTCGCTGATGTCAAAAAATCACCGACAGAATTAATTCCGTCGGTAAAATCAAAATATACCGGCGAAATTTGAGCCGTCGGAACACAGCGGCGGGATGATAGCGGTGGACCACCGACGGAATTTTTCCATCGGTGTTTAATTTTAGCGACGAAAATTTGGCTTTAGCGACGGAAATTTCCGCCGCTTTCTGAACTGAACTACTCCCAAAAGTCACTGGAATCACGAACATGCCCAGATCACTACACTTTTTGGGCATCTTTTTCTGATAAACCGCGTTAACATGTTCAATTCTCTTAATCTTTTTCTGACTCCTTAGCTTCTGATTTCTCTTGATGGTACACAACTCGTTCAGAAACTTAGCATATCTCGGGGTCTGAAGAAGGTCCAAGAATTGGATGTTCACCTCAAGCCTCTTGAAAGTATCAAAAATAGCCTTGTCAGGCTCCTTTGAGGAGTCTCTCTTCAATGCTTCCGAAAAAGGTGGGATCGATTCATATACACGAAGTGGTGGTGGAACATATTTCTCGAACACCTTCTCTTTCTGTACATCCTTCTCTACCACCAACTCCGGCTCAACTCTCTTGTCAACTTTCTGTTCAACATCTATAGAAACCATTTGTCCATCAACTTTTTTCTTCCTCCTCACATACACTGCACTAACTTTCTGTTTCGGAGGTTGCTCAGTCTCCGCTACCTCTCTAGCCTCTATTCTTACCACTGCCTCTGCAATCTGCCCCATTTGCCTCTCCAGGTTACTAATACTCGCATCCGTCTTCTGCTGATACTGCTGGAGACCACTATTCATAATTGTCATACTCTGGGCTAGTAAACGAACCAAGTCATCTCGTAGATCAGCTGTGCCGCCGTGGTGGTTGTCCCCATCTAGCATTGGGTTGATTACCCCCATAGTTATACTGTCTCTGCTGCTGCTATGGGAACCCAACTGAATTCACATTCTCCTGACCTTCTGTCTGACTCAACAGTAGCTGCTTTATCATACATTTCAACTCCTTGACCTCAGACTCAAGCTTCTCATTCTCCCCACTGCTTGTGCCCATAACACTAACCTGTCTAATACTGGACTTCCTATCATGGGTTCTGGTACTCTTTGCTAGCTCATCCAACAATTTCTGGGCCTCTGCAGTAGTTTTGTTCAGAATACTACCCCCACAGGAAGAATCAACCATCCTCTTATCCTGATCAGTCAGTCCCCCATAGAAGTACATAATTAACTGGTCCTCATCTTATAAAGAATTTATCACCACCCAAAATTCCAAGGGTGATACTACCATTGAGGATCTTAAAGATTTACTCCTCCAATAAGAAGCTCTACAAAAAAAGTTTTCTAACCAAACACATGTCTCTCTTAGTGCTCTAGCAGCCACCAAAGAACCCAACAAGCCCAATCCCAATCCCAACTCCAACTCCAACTCAAATCCTCCACCAATCGCACATAATTTTGGATTTCAGGGAGGGTTTCGGCCAAGTGGTAATCCAGGTCAGGGAGGGTTCTTTTTTATGTCCAATCCTAATTGGGGAAATGGGCGTCGTAATAATCGTAACAAAAGTAAGGGTAATAGCCAGGGTCTTCTTCCTCTCCTTCCCCAGTTTCATTCTCCCTCAGCCCCTCAACACTTTTGGCCCACTGCACAAAGTGCACACGTTCCTTATACACCACCAAACCCTTTCTTATGTCTGGATCCTACTGTTGTTAGTTGTCATATTTGCAAGAAAAATGGCCATGAAGCTACCACTTGTTACCAAAGAGGAAACTTTGCTTATAATGCTCAATATTATCCGAGGGCAGTTCACCCTATAATGGTGCTTCACCCATGACACCCGTCTCTTTTGTTCTTGATTCCGGTGCGACTAATCACATGACATCCGACCCAGATGTTCTGCAGCAATTTTCTCCGTATTCCGGTAATGATTCTATTATTGTTACTAATGGATCTTCTATTCCCATTGCCAATATTGGTTCCACAAAATTCACTGCTAATAATCATTCTTTTACCATGAATACGGTTTTACATGTGCCTAAAATTAGTCGGTCCTTACTCTCCATTCGCAAATTTTGCATTGACAATAATTGCTTTTTTGAACTAACGGCTTTCGGGTTTTGTGTGAAGGACAATTGTACCAAGAGGACTATTCTTTCTGGCAGTAATGCGGGAGATCTCTACACATTGTCATTCATTCCCGGTTTGCGCATTAATTCCCTGGCGTTAATTGGGGGAGCGTGCACCTTCTTTTACGTGGCATGCCCATTTGGGTCATCCTTCTTCTCAAGTTTTTCAATGTATAGTCAATAAAGTCAAACTTTCGATTAGCGGTCCTACTAAAAGTAAGGAAATGTGTCATATTTGCCTTCTTGGCAAGTCATGTAATCTTCCCTTTCAACCTAGGTCTTTTAATTCTTCTAAACCTTTATACTTACTTCATTTAGATGTTTGGGGTCTATCCCCTATTGCTTCTTTTTCCGGATTCAAGTTTTATTTATCTATTGTGGATGATTTTTGAGATATGTATGGATGTTTCCTATATTTCAAAAATCTGATGTGTTTACGGTGTTCAATGAATTTAAGTCTCTCATTGAAAAACAGTTAACTCGTAAAATATCTGCTATTCATACCGTCAAAACTATCCAAACTGATGGGGGTGGGGAATTTATTAATCGTAGGTTTGCATCCTACCTAGTTCAAAATGGTATTGGTCATCGTACATCTTGTCCTTACACCCCCCAACAAAAGGGAGTAGTTGAGCAAAAACACAGGCACATAGTTGAAATGGGCTTATGTTTACTTGCTCAATCTCGAGTTCCCCACACATTTTGGGTAGAGGTCTTTTCTACGACTGTATTTCTCATCAATCGTTTGCCTATTGAAATTACCCGATTTGTGGCCGGACTGGCATCTCGAGCGGGATGGATCGGGATTGCCTCGGGATGGACTTGTGTGTGCCGGCAGAGCTTCGAGATGATTCGGGATGGATCGGGATGGACCGGTAGAGGTTTGGCATGCCTCGGGATGGCAAGGTATGTGCAGGTAGATGTTCGGCATGCCTCGAGATTGGTAGGTGTATTCGAACAGAGGTTCGGCGTGCCTCGAGATGGCTAGGTGTATTCGGGCAGAGGTTCGGTGTGCCTCGGGATGGCTAGGTGTATTCGGGTAGAGGTTTGGCGTGCCTCGGGATGGCTAGGTATATTAGGGTAGAGGTTCGGCATGCCTCGGGATGGCTAGGTGTATTCGGGCAGAGGTTCGGCGTGCCTCGGGATTCTTCGGGATGGATCGGTAGAGCTTCGGGATGCTTCGGAATGGCTCTGGACGGCTCGGCAGGGCTTCGAGATGCTTCGGGAGCGCCTCAGGATGGCTCGGGAGCGTCTCGGGACAGCTCGGCAGGGTTTTGGGAGGACTTCGGAGCGCCTCGAAAGAGCTTCGGAGCGTCTCGGGAAGGCTCGGGAGGGCTCGGGATGCCTTAGACTTCTCCCAGCTTGCTAGGGGAGGGAGGAGAGAAGGTAGGTGTGAATAAAATGAGAGGGGGAGCCCTCTATTTATAGGCCTAGAAAAACTGCAATCTGGTCCGCGCGGACACTTGTGTAAATCCAATTTTTTGGTTTTCCCGGATTTGAGGGAATATTGTGGACTTTAAGGGGATTTTTCATTATTATTTTCACCCTGCAAAGTGGTCCGTGGGAACATGTTTTCATGCTGATTATTTTTTGTAATTCCTGAAAATTCCTTTTGTTCTATTTTATCCCGGAAGGGTCCTACCTTTGTTTGGTTGGTGGTTTTGGACCTTTTGGAGGTTACGGGTCTACGGGATCACGTTTGCGTGAGTTCGCGATGTTTCCCGTGTGCTCGGATGGGGAGCGATCCGGATTGGGGAACTTATAGAAGCCCTTCGGCGACGTCACTTATGAAGGAAGTGGGGTCGTCGATAAAGATACGGGTCCCGATCTGGATTGCTTTTCGGGAGAGTGAAGGTGACCATGTTGGTCGGATGTGAGGACGTGGTGGTGTCCGTGGGTGACCGCTTGGGTCGGATGTGAGGACGTGGTGGTGTACTAAGGTGACCGCTTGAGTCGGATGGTTGGACCCTTTGATAGGATTCCTACGTATCCCGAATGGAAATCAAGCCTAATTGTAGTTCGTGTGTGAGGTGACCGCTTGGGTCGGATGTGAGGACGTCGTGGTGTCCTAATGTGACCGCTTGGGTTGGATGGCTGGACCCTTTGATAGGATTCCTATGTACCCTGATGGATAAAAATCTTCTTGTAATAAAACCTTGCAAGTATACAAGTACCGAAGTAGCAGTGTTTAAAAGTAAGGGTCGAACACAGAGACTTGTGTGAATAGCAAGTGAATTTAATTAATGTAAAAGTCACCAAGGGGAGGGTTTTTGATTGATTAAACTACTAATGAAAACAAATAATTTAAACTAAATGAAAATAAAACAAAGATTGAATTCAAAATTGACAAATATTCACGGATTGGGTTTCACAACTATCTCCTTCCTATGCTAATTTATAAAAACAATTACTAATCTTGTTCAAGAAGTCCACATTAATAAGATTTGGGATGGATAGATGGCCGGATTGCAACCCTATTATTACTTCTATGTGTTGTTTTCCGCTAGGTCTACAAAACACACAAGTAATACATTAAAATCCAAAGAACAATTGATTTTAGATCCGTTTGATTTCCGCAAGGTCTTCAAATAGATCTATTCAATGGAATCTAGGCCAATGTAAAAATTATCAACGCAAGTGCAATAATTTAAACCCTAATGATTTAATGATCAACAATATCAATCAATATTGTTTGAAGTCTAAAAAGAAATTAAGCAAATTTCATTGAACAAGAACAAGAAAAGTGTAGAAAGAATTGAAACATTGCTAGCATAGAAATTTGATAATTGTTACATCCAATTCACGAAAAAGAAAAATTAGCTACTCATAATAAAAATAAAATTAAAGAATTAAAAATAAAAAAAACATAAAGATGGAATAGTAATAAAAAAATGGCAAAATAATGAAATTGTTGTTCTTTTGATTTTTCTGGGAACAGTGTCGTCCTCAATGAATAATCAAAAAAAAAAAAAACAATTCTGTTTATAACTTAGGTCAATGCGTGTGCACAGCAGATTCATACCAGGCCTAACCGTGATTCAATTCAGCCCAGTTCAAGCTCAATCCGCCTGGAATCTGTCACCTGGGCGCTCGCCCAAAAAAACTCCGCGAGCGCCCACATGTACAGTGATTTCTGGCCTTGAAAACTTTGATCTTCGGCGGCCATCCAAGCTGCTCCGGCAACCGCCCATGCAAACAGCAAGTTCAGCTATTGCCCGGCCAACCATTCTTGGCCCACTCTCAGCCTTTGGCCGGCCACTGCTCCTTCCTTAGCCCATTTTTCCCAGGCCACATCTCAACTTCCCTCGGCCATGCAATGCCTTGGTTTTGTCCCATTTTGGATTTGAATCGTAACGTAAATGCACCGTCGCACTTTGGTCACTATAAAAATTTCTTTTGCACCTTGGACCTTGAAATTTTATCTTTTCACTTTGGCCCTTGAACTTTATTAACCAATTTTTCTCCTAATTTCCATAATTTCAGTTTGGTCCCTAAACTTCTAAGATTTACAGTTTGGCCCTTGAGCTTCCAAAGTGGGTACAAATATTCTATTTTCAGCATTGTTGAACTTCAGCCCCTGAATTCAAAACACTCAAATATACATTAAATTCCCAAGGTTTCGAACAGAAAATAAGCTTAGGAACATATCTTTTGGATGGGTAAAATCACATCTATCAAATACCCCCAAACTTACCTTTTGCTCGTCCTCGAGTAAAACAAAAGAACTAAACAAAAACAAAACCACCCTAACAAATCAAAACAATCAACAGAAAATATTTTTGATATGTTCTCAATACATACAAGGTTGCCGGCCAAGCAAGTCTCAGATTCTCACAAACTATGCTAAACAAGTGTAAATAAAAATATGCAATTACAATCACATTAATGCATCTAACCCACAATTTTCCACCTCGACCTGAATGATGAATGAAATATGGGAGATCATGATCAATAAGATAAGATTGTTTATAGGTTCACTAAAACATGCCCTACATCACAGAAGACAAACAATTCAACTTACAAGGATACTCATATGCATGATTGTTTTGGTAAATTTCAACAAGTAAATTTGTCTTCTCAAGGAGGTTTGGGCACAAATGGAATATAATTCTCAAAAAAAGATGAACACAAGGATGTAACGAGGAAACCCTTAGAGCAATCGTCCAAGAGAAAAACCTCGGGAGGCTTTTGGCAAGCCTGCCTAAACCAAAGAAATTTTATTAAGTATTGAAAGTTTTTGAGTACAAGTGCAGAGTAAGAGTAAGCAAAATTGTGTAACGTGAACATAAGTGCTTTCTAAGAGTAATATATAGGTGTAATTGTAACTGAAAATAACAACTTGAATGCCGTGCTGATTTTGCGCCTAGAATCTCGCTCCTTGTTGATGGAGTCCAACCGTTATCCTTTGGTTGATGGTTTGAATCTGTTATGTTGCTCTTTGACTAGGTCCAAACGGTCACATGGGTGAATTATTTATTTATAATTTTGTTCCTGAAAAATATGATAAACACAACAAATAATTTCAAGGCGTTAGTCCAAGATGTAAATCAAGACGTTACCTCAAGATGGATGTCCAAGATGCAGAACATGCTGAGTGGATTTTTTAGAACGTAACAATTGCCCCCAAAATATGGAAGCGTTCCATGTTGAATACGGAGGGCTTTAATATTTTCCCAAGTGTCGCTTCGGGTTTGAAAGGAAGGTGATGAGGTGGTTGGCCCGCACGATGCTCGAGGATTTTAGGGCTCATTATGGGCTTTATAATGGTCTTGTCATATTCATTTTGAATTTTCAAAAGGAAACCATATTTCTCCAAACTGCTCTTCTTTCGTCGACATTATTGTCTCTGCTTTTTCTTTGGTGAGTATTCTCTTTTTCGTTTCTCTGTTTATTTTCTGTCCGTCGCTTATGGGTAAGGGAAAGGCAGTTATCGATGTTGATGCCACTACCCCCAAGGGTTTTAAGTGCTTAGGGTTTATAAAAACGAAGGATGACAAGCGGTGCAACTTTAACGCATCCCACGTTAATGCGTTGAAGAGAAACAATGCGTTTCCCCCAAGCGCGGAGTTTCTGGTACCAGGCGAAGCTGGTAGCGCCGATTGTTTTTTCATTGATTGGGTAGGTTTCTACCAGTATCCCTTTACAATAGGCTTAAAATTCCCATTTTCTCCCACGATTACCCGCTTCTTTAGGGTCACGAAGCTATCTTACTGTCAACTGATGCCCATTGGTTGGCGTACTTTGCACACATTAGACAGAATTTCTTGGAACAAGGGTTGGTTGCTGGTCTAGAGGAGTTGGCTTTTACGTATGACATTAAGGCTTTTGGGAACGGTAGGTTTAACTTTAGGATTAGGCCAGGTAGGGATCCTTTGGTTTTAGGGTTAGATGCTGCTGATAGAGGGTGGAAACACAAGTTTTTCTATGTGAAGAAGGCTAGTTTGGAGGGAGAAGGCAAGGAGGTGACATCTTCTTGGTTCCGCCAAGGTAGATGTTGTTTTATTGCTTGGCTTACCTCTTTACGTCTTGCTGGACTTGTTGTTGTGACCATCTTTTTATTTCCTTTTTTGCGTAGTTGCATCGTTGGAAGAATTGTTCCCACCTACTGAGGGAACTGCTGCCAATGTTGAATCAATCTTGAATTTATCTCCTGAATCTTTACGAAAGTATAAACCTAGCCCTGTTGAGTTTGTTAGAGAGGATTCCAGGGAGGAGGAAAGAGTTTCCATCAGCGCTGGCCCAGCCAAAATGTCTTCTGGTAAAATCTTTCTTCATATAAATGATGCTTGACTTCAATATCCATCTGACTCTTGTTGTTTTAATGAAACAGTAACCATTTCAAAGGAAAGTTTTGATGTATCTAATATCATGCCCAATTTAAGGGCTAAGGTTGGAGTGAAGCTGGAGGGAGGTAAACCTCTTCTTCCAAAGGGAGATAGCTCAACCAGGTCTGGCATGAAGAGGAAGATTGATGACATGGTAACCCCCGTGGAAGGGAAAGTTTGAAGGCTAACATAGAGAGCTTGGAGAAGGTAAAAATTTCTTTTTTGATTTTCATGGTATCTTCCGCCTGTTTACTTATCTTGGTCTTCTTTACAGGTGTTGGTGTTTATGGAATCTTTGGCGAGGGAGATACAGATGAAGGAAGATCGCATTAGGATCTTAACACAGAAGGTGAAGATGGGAGATGAGAAGGTTACACAAGTAAAAGCAAAAACTGAACATATGGAGAAGGAGCTGACGGACCTCACTACAAGGATGTTGAGGGTAGAAGTAGAGCATATCAAGGAGCTAGCGAAGGCAAAGCAACAGTTCATGGCGGACGCCACTAAATCAGTAATCGAAAGTAGAATCGCCATGATGAGAGAATACGAGGCCGGAAAGCATGAGGCTTGGAAGATTGATGATGAGGTCGCAATGTTGGATGCATTTTTATGTGAAGAGGTAGATGTAGGCGAGGTGAATTTGAATGAAATCAAGGTGCCGGGAAGAGATGAAGTAGGAAGGGAGGAGAGAAGATCGAAGCCGGAACATCTGCTAAGGAAAATGAGGGTAAGGAGAGTGATGCCCCTGCAACATAAAACAATTTAATATTTATGCTTAAAACAATATTTACGTTTTGTTTGATCGTGCCTCTGTTGGCATGTTGATTTGGGTCTTAAAAGGGGGTTGACCCCTAAGACAATTATACTTTTGGAATCAGTGGCTCATAAGAGTCCAAATAGCTTAGTTTTTGATGGTGTTGGGTTGGTCCAACATTTTGGGTCTTTTGGTAAGTTTTAACTGCAAAGGGGGCTTTTGGATGCTTTATACCTTTGAGCATTTTTCTGTTTTAGGTACGAAAGACAACACGTACAAGTGTTGTAACCAATTGGCAAAGATAACATGCAACGATTTTATAAATGAGTTGTAAAGATAACATGCAACGATGTTATAACCAAGTTGTAAAGATAACATGCAACGATGTTATAACCAAGGGGTAGGTGACATGTAGAAATGTCACTTTTTGGAGTCCTTAGGTAACATGTTAATGTTACAATCCTTAGTCCACATCTTTGAATTTTAGGATAAAAAATGCGATTCCCTTGACAAGGCGAATTGTATTTTCTATTCTAAGTCAAGTGTGAAAATCGTGCACCCAGGCGGTTATGATCATTTATCTTATAAGTATATTTTAAAGGTGCTTCGAAGTATGGAAAATCATGTACCTTAGTCTTATCAAGAAACGTTTGTTCTTTCGAGGAGCTCGCCATGTGATTCTGTAAAGCCCTTTCTCCACTGTCCAAGAGCGTCTAATCTTGCATCACAAGAATATATTAGAATTTGGGTGTTAGCTTCGCTAACACCCCTCCGATGCTTAAGTCAGTAGAGGTTTTGATTAAATGAAAAGATAAATGATTTAAAAGGCAGTAAAAATTAAATTTTAAGAAGAAGTTCGTACCTCGGCGTTAAAATTGCAATGAATTTTAACTTACACGTAATATCATCCAAGGCGTAACTCCTGGCATCATATCGGAATGTGACAGCTTGCCCCGATTGCGTCCAGCTAGCTAACTGGTATAGTTCGTCGTCTTCGTCGTCATGGACCTCGAAGCGTATTTAGACTTACTGGTCATGTTTAATGAGTAGAGCACGCCTTCATATCTATTTTGTAACACTCTTTTTTGCAGTTTGTTAATCGCCCTTCACAGTGATGACTCCCCAAGGCGTCGGCATCTTAACACATTGATGGTATGTAGAAGGAACCGCCCTCATATTATGGATCCATGGTCGGCCTAAGATGAGATTATAGGAGGATGGGCAGTCAATCACGCACACTCTCTCCATAGAATTCATCCCTTCTACATAGATGGGTAACTTAATTTCTCCAATTGTCTGCTTGGTTTCCCTACTGAAGCCAACCAAGACGGAGGAATTTTTTACTACTTCTGACAGGGGAATCATCATTTCTTCCAAGGTTCTCTTCATGATCAAATTGACAGAGCTGCCATTGTCAATCAAGATGCGCTTCACCTTGCAATTGGCAATTTGCAAGGTGATGACTAAACCGTCATGGTGCGGGTCTGAAATGCCTTCTTTATCGTCGTCATCAAAAATAATTTGCTCTTCAGGGGAGTGATCCGGATGTCTAGTTGGCAATTCCGTCTTGTCTTCCTTAGAATCCTTAGCGTGACGTTTGGCTGCAGAATACGTGGTGCCACAAATGTCTGACCCTCCTGTAATGAAGTTGATCACCTTAGTTGTAGGAGGAGGTGAAGACGGAGCTTCAGCGACAGTTTCCTTTGTTTCAGCCCGTCCTTTCCTTTTTCCTAATAAATCTTTGAGGAGTCCTTTCGATAGTAAGTAGCTAATCTCTTTTCTCAAGGCGATGCAGTTATCAGTAGTATGCCCAAAATCTTCATGGTAGGCACACCACTTTGATTTGTCTTTCCAGGATGCTGATTTATCAGCTGCCTTTGGCCATCTTGCCTTGCCACCTAGGTTTTCCATAGCATGTAGGAGACCTGAAACGTCAACAGAAAAACAGTAGTCACTAATCTTAGGATAAACTGTATCATCTTCCTCGTCATCTTCTTCAACAATGTTAATTTTAGAAGAGACAGTTTTAGAGTAGGGTTTTCCCCTATTAGATCGATGGTGGGATGTGTCCACCTTTCTATCAGGATTCTCATTTGTAGGCGTCTTCTTTGACGTCTTGCCATGGATCATTTCATCTTCTTCCAACCTGATGAAACGGACAGACCTCATCCTGACTTCTTCTAAGCTTCGAGATGGGAACATGACAAGGTCTTGGTAGAATGGTGATTCTCTCTTTAGGCCCATCTTGAAAGCTTCGGTTGCAGTCGACGCGTCAATGTGTGGAATGCTTACAGCTTCCTTGTTGAACCTGAAGACATAGTCTTTTAAGGTTTAATCGGGTTGTTGCACGATCCTGTAAAGGTCACTTGTCAAATTTTCAAACACACGATTGCAAGAAAATTGGTTAAGAAACATGTTAATTAATTGAGAGTAGGATGAGATAGAGTTCATAGGCTGATTAGTCAGCCATATCAAGGCGGGACCAGATAAGGTGGAACCACAGAGACTTGTGTATAAAAGTGAATTTAATTAATGTAAAAGTCACCAAGGGGAGGGTTTTTGATTGATTAAACTAATAATGAAAACAAATAATTTAAACTAAATGAAAATAAAACAAAGATTGAATTCAAGATTGACAAATATTCACGGATTGGGTTTCACAACTATCTCCTTCCTATGTTAATTTATAAGAACAATTACTAATCTTGTTCAAGAAATCGTTCACATTAATAAGAGTTGAGACGGTTAGATGGCCGGATTGCAACCCTATTATTACTTCTATGTGTTGTTTTCCTCTAGGTCTACAAAACACACAAGTAATACATTAAAATTCAAGGAACAATTGATTTTAGATTCGTTTGATTTCCACTAGGTCTTCAATTAAATCTATTCAATGAAATCTAGGTCAATGTAAAAACTATCCACGCAAGTGCAATAATTTAAACCCTAATGATTTAAAAACCAACAATATCAATCAATATTGTTTGAAGTCTAAAAATAAATTTAGCAAATTCCATTGAACAAGAACAAGAAAAGTGTGGAAGAATTAAAATATTACTAGCATAGAAATTTGATAATTGTTACATCCAATCCGGGAAAAAGAAAAATTAGCTACTCATAATAAAAATAAAATTACAGAATTAAAAATAAAAAAAACATAAACCTGGAATAGTAATAAAAAATGGCAAAACAATGAAACTGTTGTTCTTTTGATTTTTCTGGGAACAGTGTCGTCCTCAATGAATAATAATAAAAAAAAAAACAATTCTGTTTATAACTTAGGTCAATGCGTGTGCACAGTAGATTCATACCAGGCCCAACTGTGATTCAATTCGGCCCAATTCAAGCTCAATCCGCCTGGAATCCACCACTTGGGCGGTCGCCCAAAAAAACTCCGTGAGCACCCACATGTACAATGATTTCTGGCCTTGAAAACTTTGATCTTCGGCGGCCGCCCAAGCTGCTCCGGCGATCGCCCATGTAAACAGCAAGTTCAGCTATTTCCTCGGCCAGCCATTCTTGGCCCACTCTCAGCCTTTGGCCGGCCACTGCTCCTTCCTTGGCCCATTTTTCCCAGGCCACATCTCAACTTCCCTCGGCCATGCAATGCCTTGGTTTTGTCCTATTTTAGATTCGAATCGTAACGTAAATGTACCGTCGCACTTTGGTCACTATTAAAATTTCTTTTGCACCTTGGACCTTGAAATTTTATCTTTTCACTTTGGCCCCTGAACTTTATTTAACCAATTTTTCTCCTAATTTCCATAATTTCAGTTTGGTCCCTGAACTTCCAAGATTTATAGTTTGGCCCTTGAGCTTCCAAAGTGGGTACAAATATTCTATTTTCAGCATTGTGCACTTCAGCCCCTGAACTGTCAAAACACTCAAATATAAATTAAATTCCCAAGGTTTCGAACAAAAAATAAGCTTAGGAACATATGTTTTGGATGGGTAAAACCACATCTATTATATCCCGAATGGGAATCAAGCTTGATCGTAGTTCGTGTGTGAGAACGTGGTGGTGTCCGAGGGTGACCGCTTGGGTCGGATGGC
Organism: Adenophora triphylla var. japonica; assembly: GCA_022495995.1. Lineage (NCBI taxonomy): Eukaryota > Viridiplantae > Streptophyta > Magnoliopsida > Asterales > Campanulaceae > Adenophora > Adenophora triphylla. The sequence goes on from JAFEMH010000918.1 coordinate 187,550, forward strand.
TGGACCCTTTGATAGGATTCCTACGTATCCCGAATGGGAATCAAGCCTGATCGTAGTTCGTGTGTGAGGTGATCGCTTGGGTCGGATGTGAGGACGTGGTGGTGTCCTAAGGTGACCGCTTGGGTCGGATGGCTGGACCCTTTGATAGGATTCCTACGTATCCCAAATGGGAATCAAGCCTGATCATAGTTCGTGTATGAGGGAAGTTTTGAGGGGCCTCGACCTGTGAGAAACTATTTGTAAGCGTTCGTCCTGAGTTAAGACTATTCCTTGAGGCACCTCGTCCTGAGTTGAGACTATTCTGAGGCGTCTGGACCTAAGTTGGGACTATTCCTTGAGGCATCTCAGCTTGAGTTGAGACTATTATGAGGCGTCTAGACCTAAGTTGATACTATTCCTTGAGGCGTCTCAGCCTGAGTTGAGAATATTCCTTGAGGCGTCTCGGCCTGAGTTTAGACTATTCCTTGAGGCATCTCGGCCTGAGTTGAGACTATTCCTTGAGGCGTCTCGGCCTGAGTTGAGACTATTCTGAGGCATCTGGACCTAAGTTGAGACTACTCCTTGAGGCATCTCGGCCTGAGTTTGAGACAATTCCTTGAGGCATCTCATCCTGAGTTGAGACTATTCCTTAAGGCCTCTCGGCCTGAGTTGAGACTATTCCTTGAGGCGCCTCGTCCTGAGTTGAGATTATTCCTTGGGGCGCCTTGACCTGAGTTGAGACTATTCCTTGAGGCACTTCGACCTGAGTTGAGACTATTTCTTGAGGCGCCTCGGCCTGAGTTGAGACTATTCCTTGAGGCATCTCGGCCTGATTTGAGACTATTCCTTGAGGCATCTTGGCCTGAGTTGAGACTATTCCTTGAGGCGTCTCGGCCGGAGTGGGACTGTTTGGGGGTGTCTACCCAAAGTTGAGGCTTAGTTCAGGAGTGAACTTAAGTTGAGGTTTTTTGGGAGATGTACTTGCCTTGTGTTTGATATTTTAGGAGGCGTGCTTGCCTTGTGATTGATTTTTAGGAGGCATGCTTTCCTTGTGATTTGTGTTTGAAGGCGTTTGCGCATTGGGATTTGTGTTTGAAGGCGTTTTACTCATTGGGATTTGTTTTTGAAGGCGTTTGCGCCTTTGGGATTTGTTTTTGAAGGCTTTTGCGCCTTGGGGTCCGGACTTACGATGACGGCCGGTGTTTGTTTTGGCCGTTTAGTTGGCGAGATCCGGGCTTACGATGACGGCTGGGGCTATCTTTGTTGGTTTAGGGACCAAACTGCATTGATTTTGCTGGAAATGGCCTTTGGACGGCCAAGGGCAAAGATTATAAGGGCAAAAGAGGGATTTCACCTGGGCTGCAAAGTGATCCGTGTGGATACACTTACACTTGCAAAGTGGTTCGCACGGACACACCTGCAAATATGGTTTTCTTAACCAGAATCAGATTTCAAAAACGACATTTCCTTTCAATTTTCAATTTCCAGCTGAGGGAAAAGATAGAAGAGGAGAAGAAAATTCAATTTTTGAGCCAAATATTCTCGAGAAAACCCTTCCAAATCGCTAGATTACTATCATGGCTGAAGGATTGAGGCGAGGTCATCGTCAAAGGGGCCGTGAGGCCGTAGAGAGGAGGTTGGATCTCCAAAGGAATTTTTCTTCCTTCACACCTTCAACAATCAACCCGCATGAGTTGTATCCGGATGTGAGGGTGCACACCTGTAAGTACCCCAATCTGGATCACCCCGTTTCAAGCACACGGGAAACACCGCAGACTCATCAACGCAGTCTCGACGACCTCTGGCACTCAAAACCCTCTCAAAACCCCCAGCCAAACCAAGGGAGGAGCCTTTCTGGGATAAAAAGGGACAAAAGGACCTTTTGGGAATTTTCAGGAAATTGGAAAAGCAATAATGGTCCGTACGGACCTCTTTGCTCTAATAATTACTGAATCCTCTTAAAGTCCACAATATTCCCTCAAATCCCGGGGAAAATGATTACCCCCTGCAGAGTTGGTCCGTACGGACCTCTTTGCATGTCAACTTGGTCCGTACGGACCTTATTGCACAGGGAACATCATTATTGCAAAATATTCACCATCATCACAGATTCCCTCAAATCGAGGAAAACCAAAAGTCTGGATTACCAGGGAGGTCCTTACGGACCTCTTTGCACCAAATCTGGCACTATAAATAGAGGGCTCCCCCTCCTCATTTTGACACACCTCCCACTTCTCTCTTCCTCCCTAGGCCTTCTGGCTTCCCCTCTAAGTCCTTCCGAGGCATTCCCACCCTTTCGGATCCTTCCGAGGCCTTCCGAGCCCCCTCGTGGTGCTCCGAAGCCTCCCCGAGCGCTCCCGCGACGCTCCCGCGCTGCCCCGAGGCACTCTCGAGGTACTCTGAGGCCCCTCGTGGTACTCCGAGGCCTTGCCTGGTCTTTCCACGGTGTCCCGGCTCTTTTCGAGTCAAACCGGCGATCCCAAACCACGCCGAAACTCTGCCCGAGTAACTCCTGCCACCTCAACGCACGCCGAACCTCTGCCCGAGTGATCCCGACGAGCACCACGCACGCCGAACCTCTGCCCGAACGCAGCCTGCAACATCAACTCACGCCGAAACTCTGTCCGCAGACAACCGGCATTTCCCGAAACAATCCCGATCCGTACCGGAACGCTACTCCGACCTCAAACACTATTCCTCAGCGGAAGACAGACACGAACCAACATTGGTAAGGCTTCCTTCCATCACTATTTCAATACATTTCAATACATAGTATACAATGTAGACATCCGATACATCATGCATTTTTTAAAAAAAGCACACACACTCACACAACATTTAAAGGATATTAGGGGTATCCGAAAGACTCGTTTTACGAGGCGACTCGGGTGAGCTCTAATATTCTAATATTCTCTTCCCGAGGAGTCATCTGACCTCCGAACTCAAAATCTCATCACACAAAAACAGTTTAAAATTATCTTTAAACTGATGCCCTTTTTCAATGTTTTGGGCTTAATAAAAACGGCGTGGCGACTCTACAAATGCGAAAACAAACGGCGAGACACCTCCAACCAACGCTGAAGCGGAATAAAGCCAGATGCCGGGGCGCGAACGCGCTGCCTCTCGGTTCCGGGCGAACATTCCCGAAAAGCGGACGAATGCGAGATGCCTCGTAGCCCTCCGCGCGCGAGCCGGATCCCGGGTAATTTCAGTTGGCGACTCTGCTGGGGACTTTTTGTTTTAAAATCTTTTAAAAAAAAAACAAAAGATTTTTAAAACAATGATGAGGGTCAAACTTTCATTTTACCCCTTTCTTTCACTATTGTGTGTGTGTGCACGTGCTTTACTTTTTATTTTACAAAAAAAATAAAAATACAAAAAAAAAAATGCATCAATATACATCTGTGCATACATTTAAAATTCTTCAAAAAACTTCTGTTTTACTCAGAAAAAGAATTTTAGAGACCGCACACTACGCGCACTGCTGCCTCGGTTACACCGCACACTACTTACACTGCTGCCTCGGTTACACCGCACGCTACGCGCACTGCTGCCTCGGATACACTGCACACTACAACTCTCAACCTGGAATGGTCTCAGTTGTAGTCCGTTTGGTCTTCCTAGGCCTCTTGGACGCGCACGGGATCATTCCAAACATCCCATCCTAGCCAAGCGTCAACCCTGCACGTTTGAGTCTTGAGTCACACTCTGTCCAGACTCGGTTGGTTTTTATCCAGTCCGTGTCATACAGCCTGGATACATATACCATGCCGGCCATTTTTCTGAGTCAAGGCTCGAAACTCAAGATCCCTTGCGCAAGCAAAGCGATGAAAGGTCATGCTAAAATCTTGACCTGATCTTAATTTCCGAAGCTACACCCAGACGATGTTCCGTCCCGGATATACATCAATGCCCACATGACACCATGTCATCAAGCCTTTGATACATCAGCCATGACAATACGACCCAGCCAACGCCTAACGTCACAGATCCCTTGCGCAAGCAAGGTAAAGAGAGGTCATGCCGAACTTTTGACCTGATCTTGACTTAGTGGCCGGCTCGGTTCACTATTCACATGGCTAACGCATCAAAACGAACATGACAGGCTCGGTCCTTAGGTTCGATTTTTCTTTTAGGCCGGTGGAAACCGCTTGCACTATAGGACCCTCGCACAGGTCCGTCCACCCCGGGATGTCGAAATACGGGTGCAAAACGAGGGGCTTATAGCCGCACAGATGGTCTCCACTGACCCAGGATCTAGCATAGTTGCGAAAAAGAAGAGCAATCTTTTCCAACCTACCTAGGATTCTGAGAAAACATGTTTTAAGTAAATTAAAACAACAAAAAAAAATCATAAATAAAAGAAACGGAAACCGCATGCCACGTGAGCTTTCCCCTTTTATCCCGTTAGGCCATTCCTGTGTCTAAACCTTGCCCATCACCCCTCCAAACAACCGAGAGTGTTTGAGAATACCTGGAAGCCGCCTTTTCGCATCGAGGTCACAAGGTCCGATAGCCCTTCCAGCTTCAACGGTCCGCACCGTCCGATACTCCCCATGACGGGATCAACGGATAACGGTGAGGGAAACGGAACCCCGCCACTAAGGAACCTCCAGACAATGGAGGAGGTGCTGCGAGCCTTCGACACCATCAACAAGCGCCAAGAGGAACAGCAAGCCCTGGATCGTAGACACCTTGCGTCTTCGAGGAACAGCAGCGGTTCCCAAACCGAGCGGAACCTTTGTTCTCATAGAGGACGAAGACATACCGGCTCCCCGGTTTCTCAAAGCTATCAGCGGGTCCCGCCTCCGCCAAGCTACGAGATCCCAACAATGCAAAGCAGGCTCTCGCTCAAAGCTCCCTCGGGCGTCGGCCAAGCAGCCCGATATGCCCGCCTCGACAGTCGGTTCCCGCTCCGCACATCAAGCTCGGTATCAACAAGCACACATACGTGCTCGCTCCGTCGTATCCCAATGCATCCCGGTATCCCCAGATTCAATCCTTTGCCTCTATACGAGCCTCGCAATCACAATCAAAAGTCCCCATGCTTACCGGGGATAGGCATCCCGAGCGGATATCCCGACATCTCAAGCTTGCCACTGCTAGTACGCCAATTGGGGCTAACGAATCATTTCCCCAGGTTCTCGAAACACAACCCTTAGCGGACTGGCAATCACGCCCTCAACTTCAACACCCCGGGGTATGGGTTGGTATACACTCAACTACCTCCCCAAGACTCCCGAATGGCAATCCCATCGCCCAATCCACCCCCATCTTCGCTTCCGTCCACCGAAAATGGTAACCCACCTCGCAGACGATCCTCACATGGCTTGGCCGATCGAACAAATGAAAGACATGCAAGGCAAGCTAGCTAGTTCTCGGAAGGACTCCCTCCCGCCTACCGATCCGAACAAAGTGGTCCCTCTCCCTCCAAAGTTCGGGATGCCGAGAAATGGAAAAGTTTGACGGGGACGAGAATGCCCAAAACCCATATCGACACCTACGTCCCGGGTATGAGAGCCAAAGGGGCAACCCTCAACAGATGGCGATCACTTTCAAGATTCCCTCAAATCCACAACACTAAGGTGGTTCCTCAATGTGAAGGCGTAAAACCGCTCCACATGGGATCGGATCGGTGAAATCTTCCTGGAGAAGTATCGCGCCAACCTTGAATGGGAGACAAACCGCCATGACTGCAAGCCACCGAACAAAAGGATGATGAACCGTGTGGCGAGTTCTACAAAAGATGGAACTGGAAGCTAAGCGAGATAATGGATCCACTTTCCAAAGAAGAGCGGATGGACATCTTCCATTCCCGCCTCAAGCCATCTTTGAGGACCTTGATCGGCCACCATTTCTATCCGGATCTCCGTGCCATGGTCAACGCCGGACAAAGTTTGAAAAGACTACGAGTCTTCAAAAGGCAACAACCCCGCCTCATCTTACCGCTATCGAACAAACACAGCAACTTCAACTCCCGCCCGACCAAAGGAAAGGAAGCGTAGAACAAGACACTACATTCGAATGGAGCTCAAGTAAACCGCGATCAAGCGGCCCCAAAGAATAACAATCCCCCTCGCTTCCCACAGCTCCAAAGATTTAGATAACCTTGAAATGCCCTTGGGTCAAGTATTTGAAGCTTTGGTGAAACGAAATCTTCTCAAACCACTCGAGAATTTCCAACCGAAGACTCTCAAACCCAACATGGATATGAGCAAGCATCGCGCCTTCCACAACTACCCCGGCCACACCACCGACAATTGCTTCGTGCTCAAGGTGTGGTCCAGGGGCTCATTGAGGAGGGAAAATTGGAACGCCCTCGTGGTCCCAATACCATCGGAAATCCATTCCCTCGGAACGACAGGATAAACTCAATAGCCTTTGACGAAACTCCAAGCGAGAGCAGCCCCCCGCAATTTCGAAACCGTCGCATGCTTTGTCCCGCTATGACTCGGGAGCGTGAAACCAGAGTTAAAAGGTCTCGTGACCGGGAATTCCGACAAGACCGCCCGAGGGCAACTGTCTCCCTACGATCTTTGCCCCAGCCAAGGCATACAAATGGATGGATCGAACGTTCCCAGAGAAGGGGCGAGTCAAACGGTAGCACGGGAAGCGGTTTAGCCTTCACAGACGATGACTTGCCAATATGTGAGAATCGGCACAACGAAGCCCTCCTCATCCTCATAAAAATAGAGATGTTCTTCCTCCCGAAAGTCTTGATTGATAACGGCTCCGCTAGCCAACATCATCGCTTTGAGCACACCGAAACGACTCCGCATCGATCGTTCTCGATAAGGCCTTCACCTCGGGTAATCCGAGCCTACGATTCCACCGCACGACCAATCGTAGGAGTCATCAATCGAGGATCCAATTCGACGTACAACCGGAGTCGGTAGAGTTCCAAGTCGTGGAAATCAAACCAACCTTCTCTCGCTTTGTTGGGACGACCTTGGATACATCGGATGAAAGCAAGATCATCTACTCTTCACCAATGCGTGACATTCATCAATGCCAATGGAGCGATCGAAGTGATCCGTGGAAGCAGTGCAATGGCAAGTGCTTGGCCAGCAAGCTATGACCTAGAAGAAGGTCCTGACATGACCGAATACTCTTCCCCAGACAATTCTCCTACCCTGTCCCGCTACGAAGTGGATCCTTACATCCACGCTCTAAGCCGCGACGAGCTGGAAATCGAAGAACTCATGGGTCAGGATGACAACTCTGATATATGCGACTGTGAAGAATGCTTGCGAGAGGATCAAGAGATGGATGCCCTAATGGAGATTGATCAAGGAGTAGACCCTTACTTCGCCGAAAACCCTCTTGCAAACTGGCTCATCACCGATCCCCCGGTACAAGACAACCCTCTAGCCGACACTCTCGGATCTTACGGGGACAACCATCACAGCTTAGTTCAATTCAACATTCCGGTGTCCGACCTGGATGAACAGTGGCGCAACCTCCTCCAAGGCTTAATCAGGGAAGGAGATATAACATGCCCCCTCGAATCAGACATTGTAAATGTCGTCCAAGCAAAGATCCCAGATAAAGAGGCAGATTCTATGAAAGTGATCAACATCAGCAAGAATCAACTCCGAATCAGCGAATGCTTCGCCCTCCTAGAAGTAGCCCTCAGCGACTTCTATCATCAAAAACCCCCAAGGACTGGTGGCAACACTAATGGAGGGACATCATCAGGGGAGCAACCAAAAACCTCCGCGATCTGGTTTGAAATCGAACCGCATGCAAGCTATTTTCCGGGACTCATGCCAAAGGAAGACTGGCCACCTGAACCAGCACCACTCCCTCTAGAGCTACAGCCATCCGAGAGCAATGAAGCCTGGTCCAATCCCTCGTCGCCTATAGTCTAGCTTCGAGTCTTGTTGTCTGTGAATTCACATCTTTTGAGTCTTTTGACGGCTTTACGCCCGACGATTGTGAATCTTTGATCAACAATGTACAGTCTTCACGCTTTCAATAAAAGGTCCGACCTTCCTAAAAAAAAAATCATTTCATTGCATCTTTAACAAATGATGATATTAACTAATCAAAGCAGTTAATAACAATTCATCTATACAAAAAGCAAACACATTAATTGAATAAATGCATCAAGCAAACATTTAAGCATGTTGCCAAACGAGAGAAAAACCGGGCCCAAGCTGCCGAGAAGGTTTTAATCACAACGATTTGCAAGATTGCTGAAGAGCCAAAGAGACGCAAGTCCGACGCCATGAACAAGGAAGACCCACACACAGAAGGGGTCAAAACCAAGAGCATCATGGCCCTAAAACGCCTCGCCTCTCACTTCGTCATCCTCGGGGACATGCTATACAAGAAACGCTACCATGGGCCACTCCTACGCTGCATCAGCCAAGAAGAAGCAAACAAGTTCATGAACGAAGTCCACAATGGGGCTTGCGGTCCCCACATGAACGCCAGAGCCCTGATACAAATCATTCTCGGGATGGGCTACTACCGGATCTCCATGGAGGCGATTGCATCCACTTTGTCCGGCCGCTGCGACAAGTGTCAACGGTTCTCCAACCGCAATCACCTGCCGCCCCACGATCTCTGCATGACTACACCTGGCCATTTGCCACTTGGGAATCGACGTCATCGGGAAAATTGCTCCGCCAGGCGAGAACGGTCACGAAGTTCATCTTAGTAGCCATCGACTACTTCACCCAAATGGGTCGAAGCCAAGTCCTACAAGGTACTCACCTCCAAGAAGGTCGCGCATTTCCTCAAGGAAAACATCATCTGCCGATACGGCATCCCAAATGAAGTCATATCAGACAATGGTTCACACTTCGAAGGGGAATTCGAGTGCATCGCCGGCTGAATTCAAGATCACACGCCACAAATCTTCTCCCTACCGGCCACAAACAAACGGCGCCGTGGAAGCGGCAAACAAAACCCTCTAGCGGATCATCCGAAAAATGACCACCCGAGGACGAGATTGGCCCGAGAAGCCGCACCTTGCACTTTGGGGCTACCGCACATCAGATCCGAACGCCACGGGAGAAACCCCATTTGCCCCGACATATGGGATGGAAGCGATCCTTCCCATCGAGCCGGAAATTCCCTCACTCCGAGTCTTCTTGGAAAATGACATCAACGAAGTTGAATGGCTCCGGCCGACACGACGAATTAGCTACGCTAGACGAGCGACGACTAAAGGCCATGGAACACGTCCGAGCCTATCAAAGCAGGATGGCTAGAGCTTTCGACAAGAAAGTCAAATCCCGAGACATCAGGGAAGGTGACCTTGTACTCAAAGAAAAGCCTCCCACTCGAACCAACCCAGCTGGGAAAATGGGAACCCACATGGATCGGTCCTTTCGTGGTTCAAAGATCTTCTCCGGAGGCGCCATGAAGCCGACGGACCTAGACGACAATCCCTTCTTGAATCCAAATCAACGAAAGCAAACTTCGCAGATACTTCGCCCGAAGAAGAACAAGCTGTGCATCTCTTGGCACTCCATGTAGTGTCGAACTACGCACCGAGCCCTCTAGTCCGGGGGAACGTAGGCAACCTTAATTGGTCCGGTCTAAAAATACACAAAAAAGTCAAAAGTTTGAATGTCAATCAAGACCTCCATCAAGCTACGCACTTTTCAAAGAACACGCCCCAACAGTCACCTTGACCAAGTCAAACGACGGCGGCAACATCAAAGGACATCCGAGGGTCACTCAGCATCAAACGACTGACTCATGTCTGCTTCCAAGCCAGGGGCTTGTCTTCGCCCTCACGCGCTTCGAAAAAAAAAGAAGGAAAAGAGCTCGAGCAAGGGCTCACAAAAAAAAATATATATATAAAAAAAAAGAGAGCTCGAGCAAGGGCTCACAAAAAAAAACAATAAATAAAAGAAGCTCAAGCGAAAGCTGCAAAAAAGAGGTCAAGAGCCCGACGCCAACAAGAGGCAAGGAAGCTGCGGAAAAGACCGTCAAAACGACTTGTCAAGGGAGCATTCAACCTCTCAGCCAAGCACAAGGCCTAAGCAAAAGGGATTTCCGTCATGGCCTGCATCGCTTCAGCCCGCAAATGCAACAGAAAAGTCCAAAGATGGACGCCAACAAGGTGCACAAAAGAAACAAAGGCAAACAAGAGATCTTGCGTCTCGACAAAGCTTTAAAAGTAAATCACAAATCACTAACGGTTACAACATTTCTTGATGAGTTCAAGCACGGTCTACTCTCAAGTTCACAACATGCTAAAAGACAGCTTAATACATTTAACAAATAATGTGTTTGCAAATGCAATGAATGGATACCTAGGAGGTCATTCCGCACCATCTGCGCTTGTCCCCTCGCCATTCTTTCCTTTCTTCCCTCGTCCTCGGCGAGTCTTCTTTCGCTCCACGTGAACCAACTCTGCGTCTCTCAGTCCGAGATCAGGGGTCCTCCCCGTAGAGTCAAACAATCCAGTAGCTCTCGGGGCTTCATTCGCCCGTGCTTCGGCTCGGATCTCCTCCCTGCGAGTCTGCAAAAGAGGACCTCTCCCCGTCAGTCGGTCAACTCTAGTCTCGTAGTCAAACAAAGTGTCTCCCGTCACATCCAAAGGGGCAGACCAGGCTTCGGCACTCCTAAGGCAATAGCTACTACGGCAGCGGGTCCCAGGAATCGCTACACGCACGCTCTCCCAAAGCCACTTGGGACGCCCAACACGCTGCTCATACCGGGCCAGTGCGGAGTCGTCAATACGACGCTCCCAGACGTCTAAGGAGTACCACAGGAGGGAAAGAGGAATACTTCCATACCCTCAGAAAATACAAGAAGGCACCTGAAGCTGCCATACAAAGAGGAACTACCTCCGCAGTAGTGTAAGTACCCCAATCTGGATCACCCCCTTTCAAACACACGGGAAACACCGCAGACTCATCCACGTAGTCTCAGAGACCTCTCTCACTCAAAACCCTCTCAAAACCCTCTCAAACCCCCAACCAAACCAAGGGAGGAGCCCTCCTGGGATAAAAAGGGACAAAAGGACCTTTTGGGAATTTTCAGGAAATCAGAAAAGCAATTAAGGTCCGTACGGACCTCTTTGTGTCAATGATTACTAAATCCCCTTAAAGTCCACAATATTCCCTCAAATCCCGGAAGAAATGATTACTCCCCTGCAGAGTTGGTCCGTACGGACCTCTTTGCATGCAAGATGGTCCGTACGGACCTTATTGCTCAGGGGACACCATCATTCCAGAATATTCACCATCATTGCGGATTCCCTCAAATCGAGGAAATCCAAAATTACGGATAACCAAGAAGGTCCGTACGGACCTCTTTGCTCCGAAATTTTTACTATAAATAGAGGGCTCCCCCTCCTCATTTTGAGACACCTCCCTCTTCTCTCTTCCTCCCTTAGCCTTCGGCTCCCCTCTAAGTCCTCTCGAGGCACTCCCGCCCCTTTCGGATCCTTGAGGCCTTCCGAGCTCCCTTGTGGTGCTCAGAAGCCTCCCAGCGCTCCCGAGACGCTCCGCGCTGCCCCGAGGCACTCTCGAGGTACTCTGAGGCCCCTCGTGGTACTCAGAGGCCTTGCACAGTCTTTCCACGGTGTCCGGCTCTTTCAGGAGTCAAACCGACGATCCCAAACCACGCCGAAACTGCGCCGAGTGACTCACTGCCACCACAACGCACGCCGAACCTCTGCAGTGACTCCGCCACCACAACGCACGCCGAACCTCTGCCCGAGTGACTCCGCCACCACAACGCACGCCGAACCTGCCCGAGTGATCCCGACGATCCCCACGCACGCCAAACCTGCCCGACGCAGCTTACAACCTCGGCTCACGCCGAAACTCTGTCCGCGGACAACCGGTCCCTCCCGAAGCAATCCCGATCCGTGCCGGAACGCTACCCCAACCTCGAAACACCATTCCCCGGCGGAAGACGGACGCGAACCAACATTGGTAAGGCTTCCTTCCATTACTATTTCAATACATTTCCATACATAGCATACAATGTAGACATCCGATACTGACATGCATTTTTAAAAGCACACACACACACACAACATTTAAAGGATATTAGGGGTATCCGAAAGACTCGTTTTACGAGGCTACTCGGGTGAGCTCTAATATTCTAATATTCTCTTCCCGGGAGTCATCGACCTCCGAACTCAAAATCTCATCACACAAAAACAGTTTAAAATTATCTTTAAGCGATGCCCTTTTCAATGTTTTGGGCTTAATAAAAACGGCAGCGACTCTACAAAAAACAAAAAGCGGCGAGACACGTCGCTCCAGCGCGAAAGATGCCGGATGCCGGGGCTGCGAAGCTGCTCGGATCCGGGTAATTTCGGTTAGCGACTTTCTATTTGGGGAGAATTTTGTTTTAAAAACTTTTAAACAAAACAAAAGATTTTTAAAACGATGATGAGGGTCAAACTTTCATTTTACCCCTTCCTTTAAGCTGTGTGTGTGTGTGTGCACGTGCTTTACTTTTTATTTTACAAAAAAAAAAAAAAATACAAAAAAAAAAATGCATCAATATACATATGTGCATACATTTAAAATTCTTCAAAAACTTCTGTTTTACTCGGAAAAAGAATTTTAGAGACCGCACACTACGCGCCTTTCTTGCCCTCGGTTACACCGCACTGCACTCCTGCTTCTTTGCCTCGGTTACACCGCACGCTACGCCTTGCTTTGCCTCGGATACACTGCACACTACAACCCTTAACCCGGAGTGGTCTCGGTTGCGATCCGTTAGGTCTTCCTAGGCCTCTTGGACGCGCACGGGATCATTCCAAACATCCCATCCTAGCCAAGCGTCAACCACACGTTTGAGTCTTGAGTCACACTCTGTCCGGACTCGGTTGGTTTTACCCGGTCAGTGTCATACGGCTGGATACATATACCATGCCGGCCATTTTACGAGTCAAGGCTCGGAACTCAAGATCCCTTGCGCAAGCTAAAGTGATGAAAGGTCATGCTAAAATCTTGACCTGATCTTGATTTCCGAAGCTACGCCCAGACGATGTTCCGTCCGGATATACATCCATGCTCGCATGACACCATGTCATCACGCCTTTGATACGTCGGCCATGACGATATGACCCGACCAACGCCTAACGTCACGAGATCCCTTGCGCAAGCAAGGTAAAGAGAAGGTCATGCCGAACTCTTGACACGATCTTGACTTAGTGGCCGGCTCGGTTCACTATTCACATGGCTAACGCATCAAAACGAACATGACGAGGCTCGGTCCTTAGGTTCGATTTTTCTTTTAGGCCGGTGGAAACCGCTTGCACTATAGGACCCTCGCACAGGTCATCCACCTGGGATGTCGAAATACGGGTGCAAAACGAGGGGCTTATAGCCGCACGAGATGGTCTCCAGCGACCCGGGATCTAGCATAGTTGCGAAAAAGAAGAGCAATCTTTTCCAACCTACCTAGGATTACGAGAAAACATGTTTTAAGTAAATTAAAACAACAAAAAAATCGAGAAAATAAAAGAAACGGAAACCGCATGCCACGTGAGCTTTCCCCCTTTTATCCCGTTAGGCCACTCCACGTGTCTAAACCTTGCCTATCACCCCCTCCAGCTAACAGAGAGTGGTCGAGAGTACCGGGAACCCGTCTCCCGGTGTCAAAACGGCAAGGTCCTACCTCCTTCCCGGCTCTGTCACCGGGACGGTCCGTCAATTCCCATGGCCAAGTCGGTGGATAACAACGATGAGAACGGGACCTTACCCCCAAGAAATTTCCCAACATTGGAAGAAGTTTGGCGAGGTCCTCATGGCTATTGAGAAACGTCAAGGTGAGCAACAAGCTGGATCGAAGGTGCCATGCACCACTTCGGAACCTTAGCCACCCAACTACCCGGGGCTTCCCAAGCCATGGCCGCTCCTACGGCCTCTAACATCTCTCATTTGTCTCCCGAAGTCAACTGTTACCCTCGTACGAGCCATGCGGTTATGACGTAAGACCACAAGACCTTCCGGAGGAAAGCACGCCCATCCGGCCTCACGAGGTCCCGGTACCACCGCCGAACAACGAACACATCGGTGGGACGTCTGCGATTGCGGTGCTTGTACTGGAAATGGAATTCCGGGATGCAATGAATGAGGGCCGTCCTCGAAGAAAGAAGAAGCTATCTTCTCAACAAAAACTGAAAAAGAGGTATGAATCTGGTGATCCCACGGTCGGAACCCTTGGAGAACCCTCGGGAAAGTTTGACTACTATGTCATCTACTCCGACCAAATCTCCCGGCCTAGTTACGCATAGGGCCACGACAATGTTTGCTCCATGATCAGGCGGGACGAGCTTCGCACCGCCACCGAAGGCCCGATGGTCCGAGATAATCCAACCCCTGTCTTGGGAAGATCTCAAAGCCACTATTGATGCTTCGGTAAAAGCCATGACGGTGAACGAATTGAAATGCGCGGTCGGCCTTACGCCAATCGGGCTCCTCCCACTCCGAAAGCGGGAGAGACAAGCAAAACCATAAGTCCGAGAGGTGAATGTTCGACACGTTCGGTCAAATCCCGATGAATCCTCCACGGACGGACAAAAGGCCGGCCATACACGAGCCACGAACCGAAAAGGGACCCTACGCCAAAGAAGGCTGAAACCTTGGACCCGAAGGTTGAAGATCTGTCTTGACACGGCTCAAGCGCACTCGTGCTAACATCTCACTCTGGTCCTTACTCACTTCATCTTACCTGCACAAGCTCAAGTTGGAGGAAAGCCTAGCCCGGACCATGGTTCCCATCACGGTGACACACGATGAAGCGGTTCGGATGATTGGCAACGTCAATTACAGACAATATCATCACCTTCACGAGCTCGACCTTCCAAAATTTGGGGCGACCATAACGAGCCTCTCTACATAACGGTTCAAGCGGACGAGCGCCGTCTCCCTCGGGTGTTGGTAGATGGGGGATCATCCATGAACGTCCTTCCGACCAAAATGATGAATTTGCTAGGGATCAAAGCAAGCGATCTAAAGCCCTCGACTCGAGGCAATCAAGGCATACGACTCAACATCCCGCCCGAGTCTTGGGAATAGCCACCTTGAACTTGTGGTTTGGAAAACAAATGGTCCCGACAGATTTCCAAGTCATCGACATCCCGATCACCTTCACTGCCATTTTGGGACGCCCTTGGCTACATCAGATCAATGGGGTGGCATCTACTCTCCATCAATGCGTAAAGTTCATCCAAGGAACACATCGACCATCATCTACGGCGACGGCATAGTCGGCTGAAAGGACCGACACCAACGGCGTCCCGGTTTTAGAGATCAAACACGATGATGACGGCATGATGCTCACAGGGGTTCACCATCGAAAGCCCAAAAGGCCCGGGTGTGCCACATAGATTTGTCTTTGATTTGGGACAAGATTCCTCCCCGATGAAAATGATGAAGCACATGAACTACATCCGGGGCTCGGTTTGGGAAACGCCATCGGGGCACTCAACGGATCATCAATATCAAAGAACGAGAATACCTTGCATGGCACAGGATACTCTCCTACTCCCGAACACATTGCGGAGGACAAGCGAGCTGCACGAAAACGCTCCGCAGATAACAAAAGAGGCTTGCACGTCATCTCCGATCTTCGTCCTTACAGCTTCGACATGACCAAGTACTTCACAAAGAAGGCCGGCAACTTAGAAGAAGATTCAGAAAAGGGAACGGGCGTCGGCGCCAAACAAAGGCGGCCGACAACCATGGACAAGCTCCGGCGAGAACACTGGCAAGATTCGGAGGCCTCAAGCCAAATCCTGTCCAGAAGAGCATTCCTCGACACACCGCCCTGCCGGGATCCACAACCACCACTATTCACAGCGAATCTTGGTTCGGGAAAACCCCCTCTTTGGCGGAAGAATTCGAAAAACTCTCTGTCAACAATCACGCCTTCAACAAGCGGGACGAGTGCATTCGAGTTAGTAATGCCCAAGACCCAAGCAAGAGACTCCGAGACGATGCTTGGGACGAACCACTGCTACACTGCTCTTCAAAGAAGAAATCGAGATGCCGAGATCTAATCGATTTTGTTTCGATAACTCTGTGATAGCAATGATCGGGAACGGTGACATAGAGCCTTTCAAGCCCCATCTCCTATCAAGCTCATTTGCCACTCAATAAGCTTGGGCCACCTTCTCCGGACCTACGCCGGCCAAAAAGGACATGATCGAACAACTTGGTCTGACCCCTCGAGTCCTAGAGTCTAGTGTCAAAACTCATCCTGAGTCCATTAGCTTTGAATTTGAGTCTCTCGAGTCATCGATGGCCTCACGCCGAAGATTACGAACTCATTGCCAATAATGTATTCCCGTATGCTCTTAATGAATGCTTCGATCTTTAAGTATCCTCTCATTGCATCTTTAACAAGCGATAAATTAACTAACACACAAACGGTTAATAACGATTCACTTGATAAAGAAGCGAGACACATTAAATGAACAATACATTAAGCACATCTTTAAGCATGTTGTCAAACGAGAGAAAAACCGGGCCCAAGCTGCCGAGGAGGTTTTAACCAAAGTGAATTTGGGAGCTATTTGAAGAGCCAAAAGAGACGCAAATCGGAAGTTTCTTCACCGGCACGAGCAAGACGCATTGGCTGCCTTTGCTCAAAGAGTTCGTGGATGTGTTCGCTTGGTCTTACCGAGACATGCCGGATTAGATCCTAACATTGTAGAGCACCGGATCCCCTTGAATCCCGAGGCTAAGCCCATCAAGCAAAGCTACGCCGAATCAAGCCGAGAATGGTCTTTACAAGTCGAAGAGGAGATCGAAAAAATGCTCCGCGTTGGCTTCATCGGGGTGATCGAGTACCCACATGGCTCTCCAATATCGTCACGGTCACCAAGGCCAATGGAAAAGTACGGCTGTTGCGTGGACTTCGAGATCTCAACAAAGCAAGTCTCAGGACGATTTTCCACTACCCGACATCGACATCTTTGGTAGACACTACTGACCAATTTCGAAGTCAAGTCCTTCGTGGACGGTTTTGCCGGCTACAATCAGATCAAGATGGCCGAAGAAGATCAAGAAAAGACGGCTTTCACAACCCCTGGGAACCTCTGCTACACGGTAATGCCGTTCGGACTAAAGAACGCCAGGGCTACCTACCAACGGGCGGCAACCGCCCTCTTCCACGATATGATCCACAAAGAGATCGAAGTGTACGTCGATGACATGATCGTTCACTCAAAGGGATCGGACGGACAACACCTCACGGACTGAGAAAATTCTTCAATCGCCTCCGAAAACACTCAATGAGGCTTAACCTGCAAAATGCACATTTGGGGTTAGCCAGAGGCAAGGTTTTGGGATACATGGTCACCGAGAGAGGCATCGAGGTGGATCCTCAAAAGATCAAAGCTATCATCGAAATGAGACCACCGCAAACTCGAGACGAGAGGTGAAAAGCTTCATGGGCCGCCCGATATATCAGCCGCTTCGTCAACCAATTGACCTCCATGTACGAGCCAATCTTCAAATTGATGAAGAAAAACGCCGACGTCGATTGGAACTCAGAATGCCAAGATGCCTTTGAAAAAATAAAAGCATACCTTGTGAGTCCTCCGATTCTCTGTCCTCCCCACGAGGAAAAGCCACTTTGTTGCTATACCTAAGCTGTGGCCGACACCGCAGTTGGAGCCATGCTCTGTCAAGAAAAGAAGGAGTCACGGGTCGAAACGCCATCTACTTCGTCGGTCGAAAGTTTCAAGGCGGCGAACTCAATTACTCGGCCCTCGAGAAAACCTGTGCGGCTACGGTATGGGTTGTCGGGAAACTACGGCACTACATGCGGTCGCACACGGTACACTTGGTTTCCAAAATGGACCCGATCAAGTACCTCTTCGACAAACCATCTCTGTCAATGAGGCTCGCCAAATGGTCTTTCTTCCTAAGCGGAATTTGACATCAAGTACGTAAACCAAAAGTCAATCAGGGACGGGCCATGGCCGAACAAGCTAGGCTGATTTCCCAGCCGACGAGGCTCGAGGCCCCGAACCACAATTTCCGGACGAGGGAATCTTCACAATCGAAGGCGAAAATCGATGGCAAGTTGTTCTTCGACGGAGCGGCCAACAAAAAGGAAACGGCATCGGTATGCTCTTGGTAGATCCCAAGGGCGAGCACACCCCAATTGCTATAAAGCTCAATTTCGAGGTAACCAACAACGCGCCGAATATGAAGCCTGCTATTGCTTAGGACTACAAGCCGCACTCGAGAGGAATGTCCGAAACTCGAAGTTTATGGGGACTCGGCCTTGATCATCAACCAAGTCTCCAACAAGTGGAAAACCATAGACCCGGGCTTGCAAAAATACCATGCACTGCATGGAGGACCTCATCACACAATTCGAAGAGGTCACCTTCCATTACTTGCCAAGAGATCGAAACGAGGTTTGCGAGATGCCTTAGCCACCTTGGCCTCCCTTGTGGAAATCCACTGAAGGAAAAGCAATCAAACCCTTCAAAGTCGGACGAAAGGAAATTCACGCCTCTTGTTGTGAGATCGAACCGAGAACCTAAGCCCGTCGATGAGCCATGGTATAACCGGATCTTCCAATACCTCAAGAACGGAAACCACCTTCATGAACAAGGAAGACCCACACACGGGGGGGTCAAAACCAAGAGCATCATGGCCCTAAAACGCCATGCCTCTCACTTCGTCATCCTCGGGGACATGCTATACAAGAAACGCTACCATGGGCCACTCCTACGCTGCATCGGTCAAGAAGAAGCAAGCCGGTTCATGAACAGAAGTCCACAATGGGGCTTGCGGTCCCCACATGAACGCCGAGCCACGATGCAAATCATTCTCGGGATGGGCTACTCTTGGATCTCCATGGAGGCGGATTGCATCCACTTTGTCCGAAGCTGCGACAAGTGCCAACGGTTCTCCAACCTCAATCATCTACCACCCCACGATCTCTCTTGCATGACTACACCTTGGCCCTTTGCCACTTGGGAATTGACGTCAACGGGAAAATCGCTCCGCCCGGGCGGCAACGGTCACGAGTTCATCTTAGTAGCCATCGACTACTTCACCAAATGGGTCGAAGCCAAGTCCTACAAGGTACTCACCTCCAAGAAGGTCGCGCATTTCCTTAAAGAAAACATCATGCGCCGATACGGCATCCCAAATGAGGTTATATCGGATAACGGCTCACACTTCGAAGGGAATTCGACACATCGCTGGCTGAATTCAAGATCACACGTCACAAATCTTCTCCCTACCGGCCACAAACAAACGGCGCCGTGGAAGCGGCAAACAAAACCCTCGAACGGATCATCCGAAAAATGACCACCCGAGGACGAGATTGGCCCGAGAAGCCGCACCTTGCTCTTTGGGGCTACCGCACATCGGTCGAACGACCACGGGAGAAACCCCATTTGCCACGACGTACGGGATGGAAGCAGTCCTTCCCATCGAGCTTGAAATTCCCTCACTCCGAGTCTTTCTTTGGAAAATGACATCAACGAAGTCGAATGGCTCAGGCCGACATGACGAATTGGCTCACGCTAGATGAGCGACGACTAAAGGCCATGGAACACGTCAGGAGCCTATCAAAGCGGGATGGCTAGAGCTTTCGACAAGAAAGTCAAATCCCGAGACATCGGGGAAGGTGACCTTGTACTCAAAGAAAAGCCGCCCACTCGAACCAACCCATCGGGAAAATGGGAACCCACATGGATCGGCCCTTTCGTGGTTCAAAAGATCTTCTCCGGAGGCGCCATGAAGCGACGGACCTAGACGGCAATCCCTTCATGAATCCGGTCAACGGAAGCAAACTTCGCGAGATACTTCGCCTAAAGAAGAGCAGTGTGCATCTCTTGGCACTCCATGTAGTGTCGAACTACGCGGACACTGAGCCCTCTAGTCCGGGGAACGTAGGCAACCTTAATTGGTCCGGTCTAAAAATACACAAAAAAGTCAAAAGTTTGAATGTCAAGCAAGACCTCCATCAAGCTCCGCACTTTTCAAGAACACGCCCAGTCACCTTGACCAAGTCAAACGACGGCGGCAATATCAAAGGACATCCGAGGGTCACTCGGCATCAAACGGCCCGACTCGTGATTTGTTTCCAAGCCGGGGGCTTGTCTTCGCCCTCACGCGCTTCAAAAAAGAGCTCGAGCAAGGGCTCACAAAAAAATATAAAAAAAGAGAGCTCGAGCAAGGGCTCACAAAAAAGAGCTCGAGCAAGGGCTCACAAAAAAAAAAAAAAACAAAAGAAGCCTCAAGCGTAAGCCGCGAAATTGAGGTCAAGAGCCCGACGCCAACAAGCGGCAAGGAATCTACGAAAAGACCGTCGGAAACGACTTGTCGGGGAGCATTCAACCTCTCGGCCAAGCACAAAGCCTCGAAAGGAGATTGCCGTCATGGCCTGCATCGGCACCCGCATAAGGCAAATGTAAAAGTTCAAAGATGGACGCCGACAAAGTGCACAATGTAAGCAAAGGCAAACAAAAGATCTTGCGTCTCGATAAAGCTTTAAAAGTAAATCACAAATCACTAACGGTTACAACATTTCTTGATGAGTTCAAGCACGGTCTACTCTCAAGTTCACAACATGCTAAAAGACAAACTTAATACATTTAACTAATAATGTGTTTGCAATGCAATGAATGGATACCTAGGAGGTCATTCCGCGCCATCTCGCGCTTGTCCCTCGCCATTCTTTCCTTTCTTCCCTCGTCCCCGGCGAGTCTTCTTTCGCTCCACGTGAACCAACTCGCGTCTCTCGCCCGAGATCCGGGGTCCTCCCCGTAGAGTCAAACAATCCGTGAGCTCTCGTGGCTTCATTCGCCCGTGCTTCGGCTCGGATCTCCTCCCTGCGAGCCCGTAAAAGAGGACCTCTCCCCCGTCGGCGGCGGTCAACCCTAGTCTCGTAGTCAAACAAAGTGTCTCCCGTCACATCCAAAGTGGTCGGACTGTGCTTCGAACTCCTAAGGCAATAGCTACTACGGCAACCGGGTCCTGACCGTTACACGCCCGCTCTCCAAGACCACTGGGATCGCCCAACACGCCGCTCATACCGGGCCGTATACCGAGTCGTCAATACAACGCTCCCGAGCGTCTAAGGAGTACCACAGAGGAAAAGCGGAATACTTCCATACCCTCGAGAGAAAATACAAGAAGGAACCCGAAGCCGCCATACAAAGAGGAGCTATCTCCGCAAGAGCAAGGTCATCCTGCATTTCAACAAAGGCTCTCGCTTCATCCCAAACCGCCGGGAAACAAGCGACGGAATATAGAAGGAGGACCAAGACAAACCTGGGACTCGACAACGTAGGACCCTTCCCGCAAGATCCTCCTGGTCTCAATCCTCCAGCAGGGAACCCACCAAATGATTCGATGCGTACCAAGCCGTGCCATCCATCTCTCCCAAAGTGATCGATCCATATCCAACACAAGAGGTCGCTGGGCAAACGACCACGGGCTAAACGACGCCGGAGCCTCTGACATGGCCTCGAAGTCTCTCTCGCAGCCTACAAGGTGAGCAAAGCGGGGCTTCCCTCTCATAAAAACGATCCCCGGGCCGCGGACGGTCGATACCACGAAGAGTCTCCCCAAAGACCAACGGGACAATATCCTCTCCACTCGCAAAGGCCCTACCACATCTAGCAAAGCGCCATCACAAATGCCAAGGAACCGACTGTAAAAGCGTCGCCATCACGCACAAGGCAAATACATCCCAAGAGACGTCACTCTCGTCATCAACCATGAACCGCTCCGCAGCCTCGTAAATGTCAATATGACCCGAATCAAGGATCATGCCCCGCACTTCTTCCAACGAAGTACGAAGAAAGTCTCGCAAGCTTCACGCTCACAAAGAAGACCACCAATCAAAGGAAGCGAGATGGCCTCCACCTCCTGGGCCCTCCAATCAAAGCCCGAAAATCCTCAAAAGTGGGCACCATTTCATTGTAGGAGAAACAGTACACGTGCCTCCTAACATCCTGCAACTTCGCGGCCGCCCGCAACAAATCCCAATCAGAAACCAACTCCTTAAAAGACCAAACCGAGCAAAGACGAAACCTTACCTCGAAAGCCCGTCTCTCGATGCCTCATACGGCCCCGCATCCACATTTTCAACCGCTCAAGGAAGTGTGCTTGCCTCTCCTGCGAAAGCCTCGGCAAAATTCTAGGGACGTACGAAGAATCCATGGCAAAATGGAGGTTCCTAGAGAAAATGGGGAAGAAAGCTCGAAAATGGCCGCAAATGGGGAAATGAGGAAGAACCAGACACCGGAAAGCATTTATGTCCTTCCCAAAAGCAAGGTTGGTCCGTACGGACCTCTTTGCATGCTAAGTATGTCCGTACGGACCTCCTTGCAAATGTAACCCATTTCCTCGGCCAAAGAACAAGATACAAAAGCCACTGTCTTCAAAGAAACCTTGTTCCAAATCGCCCAAACACCGGCCAAAGCCATTCCCGCAAACATACACTACCCACAAATGCACTCTCACCACGTGGCATGCACAAAAAAAAAAAATAATAATAGCAACAATTTCTAGGACAAATTCCCTGAATCACAAAAATGACATTACATCTTAAAATAAAATGCCGTTTTGCCGCGCAAATACATGTGTTTTATTACAGTACCCATAAATGTCTCGTTGCTAAACAAAAAAGAGGGATATGAAAAGAGGGAAAGCAAATGAATACTAATCGAATCCTCAAGATCATCATCCTCGCCAAGGTCCTCCAAAGAGAAGTCGGGCATCCCAAATAACTCGCCCGTCACATCCTCGTCGCCGAATACCGAGCACCCGCCCGAGGCTCCCACGAAAAGTACTCGAAGGATCAAATCCGGCGAAAGGATCAAAGAAAGAAGGCTCACGAGGAACCCTCACCCCGTGCGCCATGCGGAGGCATGAACCGATAAAAGGGCCGCTCCCTCGAAGGCCCTGCAGCCTCCCGAAGACGTCCCGGCATCCATGCTATGCCGCCCTCAAAGGTCCCTCCCGCTGCGGCTCCGCTCGGCTCTAGGCGGAGGAACGTCTGCGCAGTGCCTCGAAGGCATAGGCTCGTACGCCGGCACACGACGCGAAGACCGGCAAGACATCTTCGACGCCATCTTCTTAGCGAAGGAACGCATCGCCACGTAACGGCGAGTCAAGATATCATAGGCTCTCCCCGGGACCTCGCACCAACAAGCGCCCAAGGAAACGCTCGGCAATACGCTTATACTCAACAACAAAAAGAGAAAAATACGTAAAAGATGCCAAGATGGAAAAGAGTCAAGCACACTCACCGATCTATCTGGGATCCACTTCATGCAAGCAGAGCTCGCTTCCGAATCGGCATGCATACACCCTCCTCCTCGATCCGTCCCCGCGGACGTACGTGAAACCGGCCCCTAAGGCATGAACCTCTCGGGGGAGCCTCGCGCGCCTCTCTCTCGCGCCGCACTGCGGCCCTCGCCTTCCTCCTCACGAAGGCCCCGTACTCCTCTCCATACAAGATGAACTCCTCGGCGCCGACACCGCCAAGGTACCTCTCGAAATCGAGCACGTCCATGTCTCCGGAATCAAGCATCCCAAAGGGAGGGTCCCTCGGAGCCACGGGAAGCACACCGGCCATGCCGCGTAAGACCCGCTCCCCTGCATACATGACATCACAAGTCAAGCCCCGCAAGATCTTCCCCGTCCGCCACCTCAGCATCCCCTCATACCGAGCCCACGGGAACAAGACGAAACCCCTCCGGGCTATCCCTCTCCAGACGCTCCCCGCACATCTCCGTAGGCGATGGTGAACTTCCCCGCTGGTCCTCCTCTTCCTCGCCGTACGAGCCCACCTCAAAGATAGCAGGTACGCAGAATACCCGGATCTCTATCCCACGGAAGCACCGGAAAACCTCATAAAACCACACTCGTGACAAAAACAGAGAAGGCTCGGCGCAAAAGACAATGGAGAAATGACAAGATTGCTAAATCAAAACAAAGCAATAAACTCATACCTCCGTAGCAAAGTCAAAACAGCCAACGAATCAAGCCACACTCTGGCTTAAACCGGTCCAAGGAGAAGTAGAGCTCGCCCAAGCTCGCTCGCCCCAAGCAATGTCGTGTACCACTATCCAGTCAATCAAGCTCTCCAACAAAGCAAAGGGAGCCGCGGTCGCGTGGTTCGAGAACAAAGTCTCTGACAGCGCATACCACAAAAGGAGCGCGCTGGGCCAAGCCCGCCGTCACTGCCGGGTACTCTGGATGTAGGCTCCCACATGCGGCCGTGATCCTCGGCCTCCACGTCGCTATACAAGATCCCTGTGCCCTCGCGAGGACGAGGCTCAAAGCCCAGCAGCTCGGCCAACACATCATCGCCTATCATATCCCTCCACCGCACCGGCCTCCTTCAAGGAAAGCCCGCATCGCAAAGAAAGCTCGGTAGGCGTCACCGTCACCTCTCCCCCACTCGATGGAAGGTGTGGGTGGTATCCCACCGCACTCGTAAAGGCCAAGGAAGACACTCTTGTTCTTCCTCGTGTCGACACTCCAGTGTTCTCAACGAACACACCTGTGCCAAGCATAAACCGGCCTCCGGGACTCGGCCTACCGTCCACGTAAATATCGTGCATCCATTGCTGCCATAGCTCAACAATGTACGGCCTCGAGCGATCCCCGAGTTCATCCTCTCGCCTTCCCTGCCATAAGCTCCCGCATCCTCGTGTAAACACAAAGAAAGGTACGTCAATCACAAGATTAATATAAAGGCACATATAACCCGTCACAAACACGGCACATATTGCAATATACTTTTCACATACATACATATAATTTTTCCATGTAACTCCGTTACAAAACACTATCACATATAATGCAATATAATTTTTCACATATATCATAGGATATATTTTTCCATGCAAATTGGCCACAAAACACTAAGACACATCATATGTACATACTTTTCAAAAGAAAAAGGGGGATTAAACTCCTACACGGCTACACCTTTTCAAAAATATCTAAAAAACCACCTTCACGGTGAAGGGAAGCTCCGCAAAGGCACATATACCCACAAGCAAAAACACGTGCACATATTGCACATATTTTCCCCACAAAGTCCGTCACCCAAAACAACACGGCACGACACATATGCATAACACATTTTTCAAAAAAAAAAAAATCCGTCCCTACACGGCACACACACTTTCACATATAACCCGTCACAAAACACGGCACATGTCACATTTTTTTTCACAAAAATTATCACTACACGACAATTTTTCTCATAATGTACATACATAAATAGCATTAGGTACAAAACACCAAAGCATGCAATTCACTAGATAGGCACTTTATTTTCACAAATAAGAGCTAATCTACACATTTCTCGCACAAAATACACATACCCACAATTTTTACATGTCCATTTTCAACAATTCATCAAGAATTTCACAAAAGGCATAAAATAATAACAAAAAAATTCAAAAAAATGCGAAAAACTAAAACCTAGTTCTAGCATTCAAAAATTCGAAAGGTGGAATCAAAACGGAATGTATTTCTTACCTCCCGACGTTCATGGAGCGACGATTGTGCACCTCCGGATTCGGATACAAAACATCCGGGTTCTTCGAAGATGGAACGAACGAAATCCAATTCCTTTGAAGCTCCATCCGTTGCTCGACCAC
The DNA here is from genome assembly GCA_022495995.1 of Adenophora triphylla var. japonica. NCBI lineage: Eukaryota > Viridiplantae > Streptophyta > Magnoliopsida > Asterales > Campanulaceae > Adenophora > Adenophora triphylla. The sequence continues at coordinate 213,126 of JAFEMH010000918.1, forward strand.
CTCTTGATCAAGCGTTGACGACGACTCCTTCGAGATCCCTCCGCCATTGCAAGCAATTCAAGCTAAGAAAATGGAAGATTTTGGACAAAAATGGAGTTTTCTCTCTTTCTCTCGTCTGGGTTCACGCACCGGAAATGGGAAATGAAGAGGGAGCCTCGGAATTTAAGCCCGGTCAAAACCTGGAATCAAAACCAAAGTGGTCCGTACGACCTCTTTGCATCCAGTTGGTCCGTACGGACCTCTTTTGCAAGGTGGCCAAATTACTTTCCTCGCTCTTATAATCTTTGCCCTCGGCTGTCCTAAGGCCTTTTCCAAGAAACCCTTCCAAGTGCGTAATGGTCCTCGCCACTTCAACGGCCAACCACCGGCCGTCGCCGTAAGACCGGTCCTCGCCCACTTCAACGGCAATTCAACCACCAACGGCCGCCGTAAGACCGGTCTCGCCCACTTCAACGGCAATTCAACCACCGGCCGTAAGACCGGTCCTCGCCACTTCAACGGTAATTCAACCACCGGCCGCTCGCCGTAAGACCGGTCTCGCCCACTTCAACGGCAATTCAACCACCGGCCGTCAACGTAAGACCGGTCTCTCGCCACTTCAACGGCAATTCAACCACCGGCCATCAACGTAAGACCGGTCCTCGCCACTTCCAACGGCAATTCAACCACCGCCCGCTCAACGGCAATTCAAGAAGGAGCCAACACCTCTCAAGACGAATCCCAAGCACGAGACGCCCAAACGCTCAACGGTAATTCAACTAACGCCCGCTCAACGGCACTCAAGAAGGAGCCAACACCTCCTAAAGACAAATATCAAGGCACAAGACGCTCCAAACGCTCAACGACAACTCAACCACCGGCCCTCAAAAGAGGTCCGAAGTCATCTTCCCAATGTAAAAGGGCTCCTACAAGTGTCACGCATCCTCCAATTCAAGCACCGGCAGCCGATGTAAGCCCGAATCTCGCCCACTTCAACGGCAACGCAAGCACCGGCCATCAAAGTAAGCCCGAGCTCCTCCCCAACAAGTCGAAAGTGGAAGTCATACAAGATCGCATATCCTCAAAGACTGCCATCATCCTTGCCCACTCAACGGCAAAACAAGCACAAGAAGGAGCCAACACCTCCGAGTACAAGTCCCAAGGCACGAAGCGCTCCAAAATGCCAAATGGGGAAGCTATCACCGGCCGTCATCTCGCCCACTTCAACGGTGCAACGCAAGCACCGGCAAGCCATCGTAAGTCCAACCTTCTACTCAACATGCAAAAACACAAAGGCATCTACGCTCTCGAAGCACAAGGCAATACGCTCCACAATGCGGCTAGAAGACGATTCAAAGTCCTCGCGCATTACATCAAATGCGGCTAGAAGACGATTCAAAGTCCTCGCGCATTACATCAAATCAAGCGGCTAGAAGACGATTCAAAGTCCTCGCGCATCACATCAACCGCGCTAGAAGACGATTCAAAGTCCTCGCGCATTACATCAACCGCCGCTAGATGACGATTCAAAGTCCTCCAGTGGCACCAACCGCCGCCAGATGACGATTCAAAGTCCTCCAGTGGCACCAACCGCCGCAAGATAGCCGATTCAAAGTCCTCTCAGTGGCACCAACCGCCGCGTAAGACGATCTCAAAGTCCTCTGCCAGGGCACCAACCGCCGCGTAGATGACGATTCAAAGTCCTCTGGGTCAGGCACCAACCGCGCCGTATGATTTATCTCAAAGTCTCTGCGTGGCACCAACTGCCGCGGGAAGACGATTCAAAGTCCTCTGGCCGCTGCACCAACCGCCGCCAGATGACGATTCAAAGTCCTCCTGGGCCATCACCAACCGCAACGCCGAAGACGATCTAAAGTCCTAAACAGGCACCAACCGCACAGGAAGATCGATTCAAAGTCCTCTGCTTTGGCTCCAACTGCGGCCTAAGATTTCCTCCAGGCGGTGGCTCCACCGACGGCCCCGCACCACCTAGAAGACTACGACCTCTCGGTCACACACTTCAGTGGTGGCACCACTCCACGCCCGCACTCACAAATTCACGACCTCGAACTACGACTGTGCTTGATTCCCGCCAGGGATACGTAGGAATCCTATCACTGTGGTCCACCATCGACCTATACTGGCCACCTAGACACCACCACGTCCTCCCATCGACCTGCGGTCACCACATCTCAGACACCACCACGTTCTACCACCGACCTCGGCGGTCACACAACACTTCAGTGGCACCACCACGCCCGCATTCACAAAACACTTCACCCCACACCCGAACTACGACTGTGCTTGATTCCCGCTGTGGATACGTAGGGAATCCTATCACAGTGGTCCAGCCTTATTGACCTAAACGGTCACACAAAAGGACACCACCACGTCCTCACATTGACCCTCACGGCCACTTCCTCTCCCAAAGACGCGATCCGCATTAGGACCCTTATCTTATCGGCGACCCCACTTCTTTCATAAGTGACGTCGTCGAGGGGCTTCGTAAGTACCCCAACTGGATCACCCCTTTCAAACACACGGGAAACACCGCAGACTCATCAACGCAGTCTCGAGACCTCTCTCAAACCTCTCAAAACCCTCTCAAAACCCTCTCAAACCCCCAACCAAACCAAGGGAGGAGCCTTCCTGGGATAAAAAGGGACAAAAGGACCTTGGGAATTTTCAGAAATCGAAAAGCAATTAAGGTCCGTACGGACCTCTTTTTGTCAAGGCCATAATTACTAAATCCCCTTAAAGTCCACAATATTCCTCAAATCCCTAAGAAATGATTACTCCTGCATGAGTTGGTCCGTACGGACCTCTTTGCATGCAAGATGGTCCGTACGGACCTTATTGCCTGGGGGACACCATCATTCCGTAATATTCACCATCATTGCGCATTCCTCAAATCGAGGAAATCCAAAATTCTCGATAACCAAGAAGGTCCGTACGGACCTCTTTGCTCCGAAATTTTACTATAAATAGAGGGCTCCTCCTCATTTTCACACACCTCCCTCTTCTCTCTTCCTCCCTTAGCCTTCTCGGCTCCCCTCTAAGTCCTCTCGAGGCACTCCCGCCCCTTTCGGATCCTTCCGAGGCCTTCCGAGCTCCTCGCGGTGCTCCGAAGCCTCCCCGAGCGCTCCCGAGACGCTCCCGCGCTGCCCCGAGGCACTCTCGAGGTACTCCGAGGCCCCTCGTGGTACTCCGAGGCCTCGTCGGTCTTTCCACGGTGTCCCGCTCTTTCCGAGTCAAACCGACGATCCCAAACCACGCCGAAACTCGCCCGAGTGACTCGCCACCGCAACGCACGCCGAACCTCGCCCGAGTGACTCGCCACCACAACGCACGCCGAACCTCTCGCCCGAGTGATCCCGACGATCCCCACGCACGCCGAACTCTCGCCCGAACGCAGCCTCGCAACCTCAACTCACGCCAAATCTCGTCCGCGGACAACCGGCATCTCCCGGGCAATCCCGATCCGTACCGAACGCTTACTCCGACCTCAAACACCATTCCCGCCAAGACAGACGCGAACCAACATTGGTAAGGCTTCCTTCCATTACTATTTCAATACATTTCCATACATAGCATACAATGTAGACATCCGATACAAAGATGCATTTTTAAAAGCACACACACACACACACAACATTTAAAGGATATTAGGGTATCCGAAAGACTCGTTTTACGAGGCTACTCGTGAGCTCTAATATTCTAATATTCTCTTCCCTGGGAGTCATCTCGACCTCCGAACTCAAAATCTCATCACACAAAAACAGCTTTAAAATTATCTTTAAACCGATGCCCTTTTTCAATGTTTTGGGCTTAATAAAACTACGTGGCGACTCTACAAAACAAAAAGCGGCGTAGACACGCCGCTCCAACGCGAAGATGCTGGGATGCGGGCCGCAAGCCCGGCTCGGATCCGGTAATTTCGAAAGTAGCAAGGTCATCCCACCAAAGAAAGGCTCGCTTCATCCCAAACTGCCGGGAAACAAGCGATGGAACATAGAAGGAGGACCAAGACAAACCTGGAACTCGACAACGTAGGACCCTTCCCGCAAGACCCTCCAGTCTCAATCCTCCAATGAGGAACCCACCGGCGGATCTCGATGCGTACCAAGCCGTGCCATCCATCTCTCCCAAGCTGATCGATCCATATCCAACGCAGAGGTCAGCGAGCAAATGACAGCACGGGCTAAACGACGTCGGAGCCTCGGGCATGGCCTCGAAGTCTCTCTCGCAGCCTACAAGGTGAGCAAAGCGGGGCTTCCCCTCTCATGAAACGATCCCTGGGCCGCGACGGTCGATACCATGAAGAGTCTCCCCAAAGACCAACGGGACAATATCCTCTCCAACTCGCGGCCCTACCACATCTAGCAAAGCGCCATCGCAAATGCCAAGGGAGCCGACTGTCAGAAAGTGTCGCCATCACGCACAAGGCAAATGCGTCCCAAGAGACATCACTCATCATCAACCATGAACCGCTCCGGCAGCTCGTAAATGTCAATATGACCCAAATCAAGGATCATGCCCCGCACTTCTTCCAACGAAGTACGAAGAAAGCCTCGCAAGCTTCACGCTCACAAAGAAGACTCACCAATCAAAGGAAGCGAGATGGCCTCCACCTCCGGCCCTCCAATCAAAGCCCGAAAATCCTCAAAAGTGGGCACCATTTCATTGTAGGAGAAACAATACACATGCCTCCTAACATCCTGTAACTTCGCGGCAGCCCGCAACAAATCCCAATCAGAACCAACTCCTTAAAAGACCAAACCGAGCAAAGACGAAACCTTACCTCGAAAGCCCGTCTCGATGCCTCATACGACGCCGCATCCACGTTTTCACCGCTCAAGGGAAGTGTGCTTGCCTCTCCCGCGAAAGCCTCGGCAAAATTCTAGGAACGTACGAAGAATCCATGGCAAAAATGGAGGTTCCTAGAGAAAATGGGGAAGAAAGCTCGAAAATGGCTGCAAATGGGGAAATGAGGAAGAACCAGACACTGGAAAGCATTTATCTCCTTCCCAAAAGCAAGGTTGGTCCGTACGGACCTCTTTTGCATGCTAAGTATGTCCGTACGGACCTCCTTGCAAACCATGACCCATTTCCCAAAGAAACAAGTACAACAACCACTATCCTCGCAGACCTTGCTCCAAATTGCCCAAACACCGGCCAAAGCCATTTCCGCAAACATACACTACCCACAAACGCACTCTCATTTCACGTGGCATGCACAAAATAAAAAAAATACTAGCAACAATTTCTAGGACAATTCCCAGGAAGCCCAAAATGACATTACATCTTAAAATAAAATGCCGTTTGCCGTGCAAATACGAGTGTTTTATTACAGTACATCAAATGTCTCGTTGCTAAACAAAAAAAAGAGGAGAGAAGATATGAAAAGAGGGAAAGCAAATGAATACTAATCGACTCCTCAAAGATCATCATCCTCGCCAAGGTCCTCCAGAGAAGTCGGGCATCCCGGTGAACTCGCCCGTCACATCCTCGTCATCGAGTACCGAGCCCCTCCGAGGCCGGTACTCAAAGTACTCGAAGGATCAAATCCAAATAAAGGATCAATGAAAGAAGGCTCGACGAACCTCACCCCGCGCATCCCGCCGAGGGAAGAACCGATAAAAGTGGCTGCCGCGCCTCGAGCTCCCAAGACGTCCCCGCATCCATGCTATGCCGCGCCTCGAAGGTCCCTCCCCGCCGTGGCTCCGCCGGCCTCGGTGGAGGAACGTCTACGTAATGCCTCGAAGGCATAGGCTCGTACGCCGGCACACGTCGGGAAGACCGGCAAGACACTTCGACGCCATCTTCTTTCGCAAACGACCTCATCGCCACATAACGGCGAGTCAAGCATATCATAGGCTCTCCCGAGACTCCGCACAAGCAAGTAGCCCAAGGAAACGCTCAAGAATACGCTTATACTCAACAACAAAAAGAGAAAAATACGTAAAAGATGCCAAGACGGAAAAGAGTAAGCACGCCACCGATCTATCAGATCCACTCGGTATGCAAGCAGTGAGCCCGCTCGTAAACGGTACGTACACCCTCCTCCTCGATCCGTCCCCACGAACATACGTGAAATCCGGCCCCGCATCGGAACCTCCGGGGGAAACCTCGCGGGCCAACCTCTCTCTCCGCCGCCAATACCGGCGTCCTCAACTTCCTCCTCACGAAGGCCCCATACTCCTCTCCATACAATAAAAACTCCTCGGCACCCACACCGCCAAGGTACCTCTCAAAATCCAACACATCCATATCCCGAGAATCAAGCATCCCAAAAGGAGGGTCCCTGAGCCACGGAAGCACACCCGGGGCCATGCCGCCAAGACCCGCTCTCCCTGTGTACATGACGCCGCAAGTCGTGCCCCGCATCATCTTCACAGCATTGCCACTCAGAGCCCCTCGAACTCATCAGCCTCATACCGAGCCCACGGAACAAAATAAACTCCCTCCGGCTACCCTCTCAGACGCTTCCGCACATCCCCGTAGGCGATGGTGATCTTCCCTCTGCTGGGTCCTCCTTCTCGCCGTATTTGAGCTCAAATTTCCTCAAAGATAGCAGATACGCAGCAATGCCCCCGGATCTCTATCCCACTCTGGGAAGCACCGAAAATCTCGTAGAACCACACCTCGTGACAAAAAAATGTAAAAGGCTCGGTAAAAGAAAACGGAGAAACGACAAGTTGCTAAATCAAAAACAAGAATAAACTCATACCTCCAAAGCAAAGTCAAAATGTGCCAAAGAATCAAGCACACCCCGCTAAACCGGTCCAAAGAGAAGTAGAGCTCGGCCAAGCCTCGCTCGCCCCAAGCGATATCACAAACTCTCTCCGTCAATCAAGCTCTCCAACGTGAGCAAAAGGAGCTGATCGCGTGGTTCGAGAACAAAGTCTCTGAAAGTGCAAACCACAAAAGGAGCGCGCTACCGCTCCGCTCGTCACCTCGGCCGTACTCCCGAACATAGGCCCCGACATCGCCGTGATCCTCGCTCCACATCGCTATATAACATCCCTGCACTCGCGAGGACGAGGCTCAAAGCCCAAAGTTTCTGGTCAACACATCATCGGAGATCATATCTGCCACCGCACCGGCCCTCCTTTCAAGGAAAGCCCTGCATCGCAAAGAAAGTCGGTAGGCGTCACCGTCACCTCTCTCCCGCCTCGTATAGAAGGTGTGGGTGGTATCCCACCAATACTCGTAAAGGCCAAGGAAGACGCTCTTGTTCTTCCTCGTGTCGAAACCCCGCTGTGTTCTCTACGAACACACCCTGGGCCGTGGAAGCGTAGACCACCTCTCCCGGGACTCGGCCTACCATCCACGTAAATATCGTGCATCCGCCGCCACAACTCAACAACAAATGTCTCGAGCAATCCCCGAGTCTTCATCCTCTTGGCCTTCCCACCCATGAGCCCTCATCCCGCAGTAAACACAAAGAAAGGTACGTCATTCGCAGTACTTAATGCAAAAGAAAATCAAAGCATACATATCCCGTCACGAAACACGGCACATATTGCACATAATTTTTACATGCAACTCAAAACATGACATGCATTATACATAATTTTTCCATACAGTCCGGCATACACTGTACAAATTTTCTCAACAAAGGGATCAAGCACTACACGACACATTTTCAAAATAACCCGTCACAAAACACGGCACATATTGCACATATTTTCCCCACAAAGTCCGTCACCCAAGAACACGGCACACACTGCATAACACATTTTCAAAAATCCGTCCCTACACGGCACACACTTTCAGACAAAACCCGTCACAAAATACGGCACATGTCACATTTTTTCACAAAATTTGTCACTACACGACAAACTTTTCTCATAATGTACATACATAAATAGCATTAGGTACAAAACACCAAAGCATGCATTTCATTAGAGAGGCACTTTATTTTCACAAATAGAAGCTAATCTACACATTTCTGCACAAAATACACATACCCACAATTTTTACATGTCCATTTTCAACAATTCATCAAGAATTTCACAAAAGGCATAAAAAATAACAAAAATTCAAAAATGCGAAAAACTAAAACCTAGTTCTAGCATTCAAAAAATTCGAGCAGGGAATCAAAACGGAACGGATTTCTTACCTCCCCGACGTTCCTAGAACGACGATTGTGCACCTCCTGATTTGGATACAAGACATCCGGATTCTTTGAAGATGGAACAAACGAGATCTAATTTCTTTGGAGCTCCATCCGTTGCTCGACCACTTCTTGACTGCATTGTCGACGATTCCTTCGAGATCCTTCCGCCATTGCAAGCAATTCAAGCGAAAAATGGAAGATTTTGGTTAACAATGGAGGTTTCTTCCTCTCTCTCTCTCTACTGTTCGTGAAAGAAATGGGAAATGAAGGGGATGCCTCGGCTTTTAACCCGGTCAAACCCGGGAAGTGTAAAAATCAAAGTGGTCCGTACGGACCTCTTTGCATCCGCTGTGTTGGTCCGGACCTTCTTCTTGCAAGGGGAGGGCCAAATTACTTTCCCGCCCTTATAATCTTTGCCCCCGGTCGTCCTAAAGCCTTTTCAGCAAAGAAATCCAAGTGTACGGTCCCTAACCCTTCAATTCAACCACCGGAAGTCAGTGTAAGCCCGAACTTCGCCCACTCCAACGGTAACGCAAGCACCGGCCGTCAATGTAAGACCGGACGTCGCCCACTCCAACGGCAACGCAAGCACCGGCAGTCAGTGTAAGCCCGAACTTCGCCCACTCCAACGGCAACGCAAGCACCGGCAGTCAGTGTAAGCCCGACTCGCCCACTCCAACGGCAACGCAAGCACCGGCAGTCGTGTAAGCCCGAACTCGCCCACTCCAACGGCAACGCAAGCACCGGCGTCGGTTGTAAGACCGGTCTCGCCCACTCAACGGCAATTCAAGAAGGAGCCAACGCCTCCCAAAGACGAATATCAAGGCACGAGACGCCTCCAAAACGCTCAACGGCAACTCAAGCACCGGCCCTCAAACAGGTCCGAAGACACTTTCCCAAAGAAAAGGCCCCTACAAGGTCACGCATCCCCAAAGAATTCAAACACCGGCCATCAAAGTAAGCCCGAGCTCCTCCCCAACAAGTCAAAGGGAAGTCGTACAAGACTACATATCCCCAGCACCGGCCATCATCCTTGCCCACTCAACGGCAAAACAAGTGCAAGAAGGAGCCAACACCTCCGAGTACAAATCCCAAGGCACGAAACGCCTCCAAAACACCAAATGGTGAAGCAATCACCGGCCATCATTCTTGCCCACTCATCGACAACACAAACACCGGCCATCAAAGTAAGCCCGAGCTCCTTCCCCAGCAAATCAAAAAGGGAATCCTTGCAAGCCCCTACAAGGCCATGATAATCCCCAACGGATGAACATCGGCAGTCATCGTAAGTCCAACCTTCTCCCCAGCGGACAAAGCACGAGGCATCTAAACCTCTCGCAATCAAAGCTCAAGGCAGCCATGCCTCCACAACCGCAGCCAGAAGACGACTCAAGTTTTCATACATGACACCACTTAAGACGATTCAAAGTCCTCACGCATGGCACAACCGCACTAAGACGATTAAGACGATTCAAAGTCCTCACGCATGGCACAACCGCAGCCAGAAGACGATTCAAAGTCCTCACGCATGGCAAACCACAGCCAGAAGACGATTCAAGTCCTCACGCATGGCAAACCACAGCCAGAAGACGATTCAAGTCCTCACGCATGGCAAACCGCAGCCAGAAGACGATTCAAAGTCCTCACGCATGGCAAACCACAGCCAGAAGACGATTCAAAGTCCTCACGCATGGCACAACCGCAAATGTAAGACGATTCAAAGTCCTCACGCATGGCAAACCGCAGCCGAAGACGATTCAAAGTCCTCACGCATGGCAAACCGCAAAGACGACTCAAGACGATTCAAAGTCCTCACGCAAGGCTTTAAACCAACCGTAAGACCGTATAACCCTCCACCATCACTACCTCCAGCCCGAAAGGCTTTAAACCACTCGGTCCGAAAGACCGTATAAACCTCCCAAATCACTATCTCCGGCCCGGAAGGCCTTAAACCACCCGATTAGGAAAATCGTAAAATTTCCATCCCAGGACACCATCACGTCCTCACAATTGACCTCGGCGGTCACCACATCTTAGGACACCACCACGTCCTCACAACTGACCTCGGCGGTCACACAACACTTCAGGGCACCACCACGCCCGCACTCATAGATTCATGACCTCTGAACTACGACCAGACTTGATTCCCGCCAGGGATACGTAGGAATCCTATCACAGGGTCCAGCCATCGACCTATGCGGTCACCCAGGACACTACCACGTCCTTACCACTGACCTCGGTTGTCACACGACACTTCAGGGCACCACCACGCCCGCATTCACAAAACACTCACCCCACACACGAACTATGACCAGGCTTGATTCCCGCCAGGGATACGTAGGAATCCTATCACAGGTCCAAATTTACCGACCTAAACGGTCACACAATAGGACACCACCACGTCCTCACACCGACCTCCCCGGTCACTTTATCTCCCAAAGACGCGATCCGCATTAGGACCCTTATCTTATCGGCGACCCCACTTCTTTCATAAGTGACGCCGTCGAGGGGCTTCGTAAGTACCCCAATCTGGATCACCCCTTTCAAGCACACGGAAACACCGCGAGACTCATCAATGCAGCCTCGACGACCTCCGGCACTCAAAACCCTCTCAAAACCCCCACCAAACCAAGGGAGGGGCCTTTCTGGGACAAAAAGGGACAAAAGGACCTTTTGGGAATTTTCAGGAAATTGGAAAAGCACACATGGTCCGTACGGACCTCTTTGCTTTAATAATTACTAAATCCTCTTAAAGTCCACAATATTCCCTCAAATCCCGGGGAAAATGATTACCCTCCTGCAGAGTTGGTCTGTACGGACCTCTTTGCATGCAAGTTGGTCCGTACGGACCTTATTGCTCAGGGGACATCATAATTGCAGAATATTCACCATCATCACAGATTCCCTCAAATCGAGGAAAACCAAAATTCTGGATTACCAGGAAGGTCCGTACGGACCTTCTTGCACCAAATCTGGCACTCTAAATAGAGGGCTCCCCCTCCTCATTTTGACACACCTCCCACTTCTCTCTTCCTCCCTAGGCCTTCTGGCTTCCCCTCTAAGTCCTCTCGAGGCACTCCCGACCCCTTTCGGATCCTTCCGAGGCCTTCCGAGCTCCCTTGTGGTGCTCCGAAGCCTCCCTGAGTGCTCCCGCGACGCTTTCGCGCTGCCTCGAGGCACTCTTGAGGTACTCTGAGGCCCCTCGTGGTACTCCGAGGCCTTGCCTGGTCTTTCCACGGTGTCCCGGCTCTTTCCGAGTCAAACCGGCGATCCCAAACCACGCCGAAACTCTGCCCGAGTGACTCCTGCCACCCCAACGCACGCCGAACCTCTGCCCGAGTGATCCCTGCGATCCCCACGCACGCCGAACCTCTGCCCGAACGCAGCCTGCAACATCCACTCACGCCGAAACTCCGTCACGTACAACCGGCCCTCCCGAAGCAATCCTGCCCGTGCCGGAACACTATTCCATCCTCAAACACTATTCCTCAGCGGAAGACAGGCACGAACCAACATTGGTAAGGCTTCCTTCCATTACTATTTCAATACATTTCAATACGTAGTGTACAATGTAGACATCCGACATAGCATGCATTTTTAAAAGCACACACACACACAACATTTTAAAGGATATTAGGGGTATCCGAAAGACTCATTTTTACGAGGCGACTAGTGAGCTCTAATATTCTAATATTCTCTTCCCGAGGAGTCATCTGACCTCCGAACTCAAAATCTCATCACACAAAAACAGTTTAAAATTATCTTTAAACTGATGCCCTTTTTCAATGTTTTGGGCTTAATAAAAACGGCGTGGCGACTCTACAATTGCGAAAACAAACGGCGAGACACCTCCTACTCGGAAAAAACCCGCTGCAAAGCAGGGGAAATGCCAGATGCCGGGGCGCGATCGCGCTGCCTCTCGGATCCGGGTAATTTCAGAAGTGCAGCAACCTTAGTTTCTAGGATGTGGTTTTGATCAGTAATAGGAGACATACTTTTAACTTGGTCCTTAAGATTAGAAATTTCAGACCTCATTACACTTTTCTCCGTCTTATACTGAGAAATTTCCTCATGAGCTAAAGCTAAAGCTTTCTTAACATTTTGAAATTTTTGGATCATCATTTCAGCTTCCTTAAACATCATTTCATGTTCCATGGGAGAAAATTCTTCTACCACCTTTTTCAAAGTTTGCTTCTTTGGAATTACTTTTGAAGGTGGAGCATTTGTAGGAGGAAAAATAGGACGTGAATACGAACAATTTCCTATCTTAATGCTAGGAGTTAGTTTGACATCATCATCCAATTTGAATTTGGAAATTTTTATAGGAACTTCTTCATCCTCCATATCTAGCGACTCGATTGACTCAGTATCTGAATCATCGGAAGCATCTGCAACTAAGCAGAGATTAACCTCTTCGGTTTCATCTTCACTTCCATCATCAGAATATGTTTCAATCCAGGTAGCTAACTCCTTTGAGTTCTCTTCCTCTTCAGCAACCATTCCCTTGCGACAAGAAAATTTCGCAGGAGAGGTTTTCTTTTTCATATATTCAAATCTTGGCTGGGGACACTCAGATGCAAAGTGACCAGGTTTTCTACAGTTGTAGCAAACTAGATCACCCTTTTTCTTTGTATCAGCAGCCTTGGAAAAAATTGCTGGAGGTTTGTCTTTTGAAAATGTTTTCATAAAAGGCTTTGAAGATTTTTAAAATTTTTGAAATCTTTTCACAAACATGGCAAAATCATCATCATCCATTTTGATGAGTGATGCAGTTGATATGGAAGATTCAGTGGTTTGATTGGATGTGGTTGGTTTCTCCTCATGTTCGGTTTTCCCTTCAATCTCTTCAATGTGATTTAATTTAAGTTCATAGACTCTAAGGTTTGCATACAAGTTACTTAACGACCAAGTATTCAAAACTTTAGAACCTTCTAGAGATGTGGCTTTATTGACCCATCTCGAACCTAAAGCAGCTAGGAAAGTCATATTGACTTCTTTATCAGTTAAGGTTTTGCCAAGAGATCTACATGCATTAACTACCTCAACATAGCGATCGTAAGTCTGGAGCAAGGTTTCATTGGATTTTCTGTTGAAGTTGTTGTAGGATCTTTCAACAGCATATAATTTGTTCTCCTTGCACAGATCATCACCTTTGAGGTAGCTCTCTATGGCATCCCACATATGCTTTGCGGTTTTTGAATACATCACTTTTTGAAGGGTTGATACGGGTAGGGTTCCAGTAATGATGTTCCGTGCTTTACTGTCTAAAGCTGCTAATCTTTTTTCTTCATCAGACCACTCGCCTTTTGGCTTTTGGACTTCTGGAGTTTCTGCACTGGTGGTTGGATTGGTGTTGGCTTTTATGGGAACGAATGGGCCATTTGTCACGCATTCCACCAGCATCTCATCAATGGTCTCCAAATGGATCAGCATTCGAACTTTTCAGATGTCGAAGTGTTCTTCGTCCAAAACAGGAATGTGTGAGTAGTTAACAGTTGTCATGGTTTTAGTGTTTGCCATATCGAATCGGAACACAAGCTTTTAAGCTTGAAAAACAGTGGTTTTATAAATGTGTTTGCTCTGATACCACTTGTTGGTCCCAAAGGTGGAAACAAGGGTGAAAAACAGCTAGAGGGGGGGGGTGAATAGCTGTCACAAAATTTTCGCCCTCTTTTTAAAACTCAACCTCTTGCTTACAAAACCGCTTGCAGTGTATAAGAAACTGCAAGTAGAGTTGCAAAATGCACAACGGAATATTTAGAGTTACAAATCGGTTTAGAGGAGCGGTTTTGGTAAGCGGTTTTCAGTGCAGTTATAAAACTGAAAAGTGAGGTTTGACAAAGTTAACTTCAAACACACTTCACAATAATGGATAACTGGATATAAGATCAAACATAGATAAAGATATATAATTAATAGGCACGGTAGATAATAATGCAGAAAATAAAGAACACAAGATTTGGAGTGGTTCAATCGTTAAACGATCTACGACCACTACCAAGATGGTTAGTCTTGGATTTTCTAAGAGTGATTTTATATTGAGGATGAGAGATTACAAAGTACAAAGTGCAATACTCAGATTTAAAATCTATTCTATGAAGATCAATCCTAGACTATAACCGAGGTATCTCAAATCAATAATCTATGTGATTAAACAAGTGAGGTGTGTGTGTGTATACAAGATCAAGGCTCTTTGAATCTAAGAGATGTAGAGCACAATGATTCTTGATGTGTATAAGGCTTGATTTCTGGGCTGGGAAATTTTCTTGAAGTAGGAAGATGAAGATTCAAAGGACTGAAAATTTTCTGGGCAAAGCTTCAACTTCGTATGTGTGATGATGTGCCGCCGCCAAAATTTTTCCTTTTCGAAAAATATGGTTTAACTTTGAAATTTTTCGTTTCTTTGAAAAACCTATCGAAAAAGACCGGAGTCGCCACGCCATTTTTGTTTTAAGGGCCAAAACTTTGAAAAATGCCCGAGATTAGAGATTTGGGTTCGGAGGTCACGTTACATGCCGGGAAGGACGTTAGTGTGCACCCGGAATGCCTCGTAAAACGAGTCTTCCAAGCTGAAAATCATTTTTGTGTGTGTGTGTGTGTTGTGGCCAAAATAAGTTGAAAATCAGAAAAGTAAAAATTGGGAATTCTTTATTAGACTTTGGACAGATCCCATGATTTTTGGTGTGATTTTTGGGTAGAGTTTTGGTACTCAAAAGATTTTTGGAAGTTGAAGAACACTTCTGCCAGAATGAAAAAGGTAGTGGACACTTGATTTTGAAATAGATTTAAGGGCTTCAAAACTTCATAATCTGAGAAAACTCAGAGAATGAAAGTTGTTCCAGACACCTTAAATAAGATTTCTGTGAAATACTTTTCCATTTTAGAGAAGATTTGAGGACCCAAAACCCTCTGGAAATATCAGATATGAGATCTGGACTCTCAGAGACTGGTGATCTGACATTCAAAAGAAAATTTGAAAAAGGGAGTTTTACTCACTCAAAAAATAAAGTAAAAATATTTTTGGAAATCTCTGGATGTTGGCTACAAAAAGTGTTTTGTAGTCAACACCAAATTCCAAGTTTATCTGTGTCCAAAAATTTAGACCATGGATTGGGGTCTTAGAAAATTGCTACTGGACAGCAACTTCTCAAGAAGGAAAATGTGATTTTATAGGGGGTTTGGCATCCATGCTTGTCCCCATTTCCCTAGGTTTTGATTAGTGATCACTTGATATTTTAGTGGTGAATCAACTATATCAAACCATCCTTGGGGTACATTAGGACTAAGCACTTCATTTGCTTGGGAAGGGGAATTTTATCCTTTGAAAATGAGATTTGATGTATGAAAATGAGTTTTAGGGTTTTGAAAATGTGTTTTCTTTGCAAGAAAGTAAGAACACTTTGAAAATAATGTTGATCCTTGTAGAAGATCATCCATGGAGATGAACTTCCATGGTGATCTTCTTGGATCTAAGACAAGAAGATGAATGAACTACATTTTGTAGCTTGAAAATGCATGCATGGATGAATTTTAGGGTAAGGAGAGGGAGGTTATACCTATCTTCCTTGTGTTTTGTGTTTGAAGGCTTGAATGTAAGAGTGCTTAAGGCTTGAATATGAGAGTGTTTGAGTGAGTGTGATTTTGGTTGAATAGTTGAGAAAAAGGTGACAATTCTATGGAATTCTCACTGTTTTCTCTCTATTTTTGCCAAAGTGCAGTTGAGGAAATGTGTTCTTCTTTATTTTTGAGACTCGGAGGGCTCAATTTATAGCCCTCTAAAAATGACAAACTCATCCGCGCGGATAGGACCTTGAGCGTGCAACCGTTCATTAAATGCCGTCTGTGCTTTGACAAGAGGAATATTTTTCAAAAAAAAATCAAATTAATGTACCAGCTTTTTGTTCCAAATAGCTTTCTATTTTTGGTTTTCTTTAATTTCTTTTGCTTTTTAGGATTCCTTTCTTGGTTTATCCTTAAATAACAATGCCCACTTTGCCCTTGCTTGGTTAGAAATGTTAGAAATGTTAGGAATTGTTAGAAATGTCATAACTTTCGTTAATTTTCTAACAAAAATACTAACAAGCCAAATTGGAGTACTTACAGTAGCCCCTCGACGATGGCGCTTTCGAAGGAAGCGGGGTCGTCGATAAGAGTAAGGCTCCATATTTGGCAGGATGATCAAGTGATCGAGTGGCTGAACCTATTCAATAGGCTACCTACGTATCCTTAAGAGGAATCAAGCTGCCGTAGTTCGGGTCTGGACCCCGGGAGATGATGGCGTTTAGGTGCCTCGAACCCGATGAGCGAGTTCTCGCAATGGGTCAGCCGAGAGAAACTCGCTGGGATAAGAGATGACCATTTTGGTCGGATGGCTGAAATTGTATATCCGCTCTGCTGGGGATAGGAATGACCATTTTCGGTCGGATGGCTGAACCTAATGATAGGCTACCTACGTATCCTTAAGAGGAATCAAGCCAGCCGTAGTTCGGGTCTCGACCCTAGAGATGATGGCGTTTTAGGTGCCTCGAACCTTGATGATGGCGTTTAGGTGCCTTGAACCTTGAAGATGGCGTTTTAGGTGCCTCGAACCTTGATGATGGCATTTTTAGGTGCCTCGAACCTTGATGTGAAATGGCCTTTCGGTGGAATTTGTCTGCTGCCGAAGGAGAGGGTGACCATTTTGGTCGAGGGGCTGGACCTAAAGATAGGCTACCTACGTATCCCTAGTGGGAATCAAGCCCTTTCGTAGTTCGAGATCTGCTCGAGATTCCGTTGGCTTTTGGGATTCCGTTAACTTTGCTGGGGATTTTGTTAGCCTTTGCTGGGGAAAAATCAGACGTATTCTTCGGGGAAATCGGTCTTACGTTTTACTGCCGGGGAATGATTTTGATGAAAGATACGGGATCTCGTTATCTTTCTCAGGGAGATCGGTCTTACATTTTACTGCCGTTGAATGATTTTGATGAAAGATACAGGATTTCGTTATCTTTCTCAGGGAGATCGGACTTACGTTTGACTGCCGGGGATGATTTTGATGAAAGATACGGGATCCCGTTATCTTTCTCGGGGAGATCGGACTTACGTTTTACTGCCGTTGAATGATTTTGATGAAAGATACGTGATCCCGTTATCTTTCTCGGGAGATCGGACTTACGTTTACCGCCGGAATAATTTTGATGAAAGATACGGATTCCGTTATCTTTCTGAGAGATCGGACTTACGTTTTACCGCCGTGAATGATTTTGATGAAAGATACGGGATTTCGTTATCTTTCTGGGAGATCGGTCTTACGCTTTGACCGCCGGGAATAATTTTGATGAAAGATACGGGATCCCGTTATCTTTCTCGGGAGATCGGATTTACGTTTCGATCGGCCGGGGAATAATTTTGATGAAATATACTGGATCTCGTTATCTTTCTCGTGGAGACCGGTCTTACGCTTTACCGCCGTTGAATGATTTTGATGAAAGATACGGGATTTCGTTATCTTTCTCTGGGGAGATCGGACTTGACTTACGCTTGACTGTCGGATGATTTTCGATGAAAGATACGGGATCCCGTTATCTTTCTCGGGGAGATTGGACTTACGTTTTACTGTCGGGGAATAATTTTGATGAAAGATACGGATCCCGTTATCTTTCTCGGGAGATCGAACTTACGTTTTACTGCCGGGGAATAATTTTGATGAAAGATACGGGATTCCGTTATCTTTCTCGAGGAGATCGGACTTACGTTCGACCGCCGGAATGATTTTGATGAAAGATACGGATTCCGTTATCTTTCTGAGATCGGACTTACGTTTTACCGCCGTGAATGATTTTGATGAAAGATACGGATTTCGTTATCTTTCTCGGGAGATCGGACTTACGCTTTGATCGCCGGGATGATTTTGATGAAAGATACGGATTCCGTTATCTTTCTCGGGAAATCGGTCTTACGTTTGATCGCCGTTGATGATTTTGATGAAAGATACGGATTCCGTTATCTTTCTCGGGAAATTGACTTACGTTTGACTCGCCGTTGATGATTTTTGATGAAAGAAACGGGATTCCGTTATCTTTCTGAGAAATCGGACTTACGTTTGATCGCCGTTGATGAAATTGATGAAAGAAACGGGATTCCGTTATCTTTCTCGGAGAAATCGGACTTACATTTTACTGCCGTTTGATGATATTGATGAAAGAAACGGGATTCCGTTATCTTTCTCGGAGAAATCGGACTTACGTTTTACTTCCGGGGATGAAAATGAGGAAAGAAACGGGGTTCCGTTAACTTTCGTTGGAGAAATCGGACTTACGTTTTACCGCGAGGATGAAAATGAGGAAAGAAACGGGATTTCGTTAACTTTCGTTGGGGATGAACCTAAGTTGAGGTTTAGTTCAGAGTACGAACCTAAATGGGGACTTAGTTCAGAGTATGAATCCTAAGTTGAGGTTTGGTTCAGAGTACGAACCTAAATGGGGACTTAGTTCAGAGTATGAACCTAAGCTGGGACTTAGTTCAGAGTATGAACCTAAGCTGGGGACCCGGTTCAGAGTATGAACTCTAAGCCGAGGTTTTGTACCCGAGGGAGACTATTTGAAGGTGTTCTCGCCGGGAAGATTCGGGCTTACAAGAACTGTCGGGGAAAAGGGTGACCATGTTGGTCAAGGCCGGGACCTATGGTAGGCTACCTACGTATCCCTGATGGGAATCAAGCCCGTACGTAGTTCGTCAAAGAGGTGGCGATAACGAGAGGCCACGGGCGTTGTACTCCAAGATTGATCAGTCGTATTTGGGAGTCACCCCAAATTGTTTGACGGCATTCGGGAGTCTCCCGAGGTTTCGACAAGATTCGGGGAGTCACCCAAGGTTTCGTGATTATCACATCTGGGAGTCACCCGAGGTTTGACTGTATTTGGGAGTCACCCGAGGTTTGACGGTATTTGGGAGTCACCCGAGGTTTGACTGGTATCTGGGAGTCACCCGAGGATTTGACTGTTTTTCTGGGAGTCACCCGAGGATTTGACTGTTTTTCTGGGAGTCACCCGAGGATTTCGATCATATCTGGGAGTCACCCGAGGATTGACTGTATTTGGGAGTTACCCGAGGTTTGACTGTATTTGGGAGTCACCCGAGATTTGACTGTTTTTGGGAGTCACCCGAGGTTTTGACTGTTATCTGGGAGTCACCCGAGGTTTGACTGTTTTTGGGAGTCACCCGAGGTTTGACTATTTTTGGGAAGTCGCCCGAGAGATTGACTATTTTAGGGAAGTCACCCGAGAGATTGACTATTTTAGTACTATTTTAGGGAAGTCACCCGAAGATTGACTATTTTAGGGAAGTCGCCCGAGGATTGACTATTATCGGGGAGTCACCCGAGGATTGACTGTATTTGGGAGTTACCCGAGGTTTGACTGTATTTGGGAGTCACCCGAGATTTGACTGCTGGGAGTCACCCGAGGTTTCGATCGTTATCCGGGAGTCACCCGAAGTTTGACTGTTTTTTGGGAGTCACCCGAGGTTTGACTGTTTTTGGGAAGTCGCCCGAGAGATTGACTATTTTAGGGAAGTCGCCCGAAGATTGACTATTTTAGGGAAGTCGCCCGAATTTTGACTATTTTGGGGAAGTCGCCCGAGGATTGACTATTTTAGGGAAGTCGCCCGAGATTTGACTGTTTTTGGGAGTCACCCGAGGTTTTGACTGTTATCCGGGAGTCACCCGAGGGGTTCGATCGTTTTTGGAGTCACCCGAGGTTTGACTGTTTTTTGGGAAGTCGCCCGAGAGATTGACTATTTTAGGGAAGTCACCCGAGAGATTGACTATTTTAGGGAAGTCACCCGACGACTGACTATTTTAGGGAAGTCGCCCGAGAGATTGACTATTTTAGGGAAGTCGCCCGAGAGATTGACTATTTTAGGGAAGTCGCCCGAAGATTGACTATTATTTTAGGGAAGTCGCCCGAATTTTGACTATTTTGGGGAAGTCGCCCGAGGATTGACTATTTTAGGGAAGTCGCCCGAATTTTGACTATTTTAGGGATGTCGCCCGAGAGATTGACTATTTTAGGGAAGTCGCCCGAAGATTGACTATTTTAGGAAGTCGCCCGAATTTTGACTATTTCTGGGGAAGTCGCCCGAGGATTGACTATTTTAGGGAAGTCGCCCGAATTTTGACTATTTTAGGGATGTCACCCGAGAGATTGACTATTTTAGGGAAGTCGCCCGAAGATTGACTATTTTAGGGAAGTCGCCCGAATTTTGACTATTTTGGGGAAGTCGCCCGAGGATTGACTATTTTAGGGAAGTCGCCCGAATTTTGACTATTTTAGGGATGTCACCCGAAGATTGACTATTTTTTGGAAGTCGCCCGCGAATTTGACTGTTTTGGGAGTCACCCGAATTCTGACTATTTTAGGGAAGTCGCCCGAGAGATTGACTATTTTAGGGAAGTCGCCCGAAGATTGACTATTTTAGGGAAGTCCCCCGAATTTTGACTATTTTGGGGAAGTCGCCCGAGGATTGACTATTTTAGGGAAGTCGCCCGAATTTTGACTATTTTAGGGATGTCACCCGAAGATTGACTATTTTAGGGAAGTCGCCCGCGAATTTGACTGTTTTGGGAGTCACCCGAATTCTGACTATTTTAGGGAAGTCGCCCGAGGATTAACTGTATTTGGGAGTCACCCGAGGTTTGATGATAATGCTCTTTAGAAAGTAATTGACCAAGATTTGATTTCATACTCGAAGTCAGGCTTACACTCGTAGCCGCCAAGGACCGAGGCTACGGCCGACGGTGATGAAGAGTTGTTGGATTGCTGCTCGCGGACGGTCTTTGTTGGCGATTTGTCAGTTTTTTGGAGGCATTTGCCTCGGATAGGACATGAACTTTGGCTTCGACAAGCCATGGAAGATGGATTTTGTTGATGGTTTGGCGACGGGGCTGATGACTTTTTGATTTTGAGAGGGACGGACCCGAGGATTCTTGAGTTGAGGGATGGAACCGATGATTTTTGACTCTGAGGGGTGGACCCGATGGTTCTTTGACTTGAGGGGTGGACCTGAGGATTTTTGGTGAAAGGGGTGGACCCGATGATTTTTGACGAGAGGGGTGGACCCGATGGTTCTTTGACTTGAGGGGTGGACCCGAGGATTTTTGGTGAAAGGGGTGGACCTGATAATTTTTGACAAGAGGGGTGGACCCAATGGTTCTTTGACTCGAGGGGTGGATCCGAGGAATTTTGTCTTAAAGGGGTGGACCCGAGGATTTTTTGGCTGGAGGGATGGACCCGAGGATTTTTGGCAAAAGGGGTGGATCCAATGATTCTTTGTCTTGAGGGTTGGACCCGCTGATTCCTGGGCTTGAGGGATGGTTTGTCGTGCAAGGGATAGTCTTTTGTGGAAGATCTTCCGTCCACTCATGGAGACTCGGATGAAGACGTGCCGATTCATACAGGACTTGATGAAGGTGCACCCACGGAACAAAGCTTTTGAACGAAGATCCGCCCATGAGAACGGGCTCTTTTAAGGTCTCGCTCTATGAGAATGGATTTCTGAGTGAAGATCCGCCCATGAGAACGGGTTCTTGATAATGATCTACCCATGATAACGGGCTTTTGATGATGAAATGCCCTTGAGAATGGGCTCGAGATGGTTTGCCCTTGAGAATGGGCTCTGGTAATGATCCGCCCGTTGGAATGGGCTCTGATGATGAAACGCCCTTGAGAATGGGCTTTTGGAGATGGTTTGCCCTTGAGAATGGGCTTTTGGGATGAAGCGCCCGAGAATGGGCTTTTGAAGACGAGGCTAAAGAGCCCTAATGCTTGGAGATTGAAGCAGCTGAAACTCTTTTTGACGAGCATTGCTTGGAGACTGAGGTAGCTAAGGCTCTTTCAGAAGATACTGATAAGTCTGAAGAAGAGACCGATGAAGATGATGAAGGCAGAAAGTGCCACTTGCAAGGTTTGAACTCTTTGTCCGTATTGTGATTCGAGGAGCAATCCCCATGATCGATTATGATCACCTGATTATTTGTACTCCCGCTGGGGAAAACACAACACTCTAGGCACTTCGTGATTTTATTCGATTATTGAAATTTTGCGTATGCATTATTAATCTTTTGTTGCACAAGTCCATCTCTTAACCGGGATGGAAGTGGAAGTGAGGTTTTTTGCAAGGCTTGACAAGCGGATATGTATGGAGCAATTATGCCATGATGGATTGTGTAATGGGATGAATGTATATAATGGTGTATGGGTTGGACCTCTCCCATGGCGAGCGGGGAAATGTATGAGTGATGGTGTATGGATGGTGCGCCTAGGCAAGTCGGGGATGCTCCCGGGAGTACCGGTGGCAAAGCAGTTGATTGTTGCCGATAAGAACAAAGTGTATTGCGCGTCCGAGGAGGCAGCAACAGAGAAAGTGCATAGAGTGTCCCTGCTTGAAGTGGATGACTAGGCGAAGCCCCGTGTCTTGATGAGGTGACTGGCGAAGCCCCGCTTGATGATGCAAAGCAAACCCGGAGGGAATCTGCAAAGAGAGCCCGAGAGGACAAAGCTTAACAAAAGCCCTGCACTTGGAGAGATTCAATGCATCCCTATTGCGTACAGAGAGTCATCTTGTGGCCGAGGAGGCGACTCCATCGTTTCATACCGCAGCCGACCGATCGTTGGACAAGACTCGGAAATGTATATGTGCAAAGGCACATTTTTCGAAGGTGGGAATGGATCCCGACTCCGTGTATGACACTCTCGCTTTTGGGTTTGACTCTTTTGGGAGAGTATAAGCATCACAAGGTATGGAAAAGTGTATGGAAGCCCCCGCGTACGTAAAGACAAAGATGTTTGGCTCTATTTTCCTATGATGTAGAAAGAGAAGACTTGTCGAGACACTTGAAAACTTGTCTTATTTGTGATGATCACAAGGCTGCTTAAAACCCTTTATTGATGTTCGGGTTATTCAAACACTAATCCTGATGTGGACAAATATTTTGATTAATCACAAGGAGAAAACCAACTGATATCGAGAATCAAGCTTGGAAGGATGGAAAGTGTATAGGAACGGTCCTTGATGAGACCGGATTATATTTTTTTTTTGAGATTTGTTTGTGATTTCGACCGGACCAATTATGGTTGCCTACGTTCCCTCCATTATGAAGAGCTCAGGTCGCCGTAGTTCGGGCAAGTCCCGATTGAAAAGAGAACGAATGTTGAAATTCGAGGATCTGGACCTTTGAGGATTTTTCTAGGATTGGAGGATTGGAAAGCATGTCCTCCTGGAGTGTCGATGAAAGACACGGATGCGAAGCCCCAGTGGGACATCCACGGCAAGTGTTTGCGGAGGAGAAATGAAATATGCTCGCATGGAGTGTCGAAGGGAAGGATTGAATTTGCACAATCTTTGATTGAGGATTATTTGAGCCGAGATGGACTTGGCTCCGATTTAAGCGAGCAATGAGGCATTAATCTGGTTTAACTCTCGAAGATATTAGAATGAAACTGCTATCCGGTAGGGACTGTAGCTGGGTTTCCGGGCTTCGATCGGCCATCGGGTGATTTGGAAAGTTGTGACCTCTTAAGATGAGAGGTCGGCTGGGCCTTTTACTGACTGAACCTCTAAAGATGAGAGGTTGGCTTGCAGGGATGTGTTTGGGGAATCTATGGCGGGGAAGATTGATTGCCTCTAAGAATGAGAGGTCAAATTTTGACTTTGGCCAAAGGCGAGGGTAATGGTAATGGGAATATCCTCTAAAAGCGAGAGGATGGCTTGGGATTGGTCGAGGAAATGGGAATATCCTCTAAAATCGAGATGATGGCTTGGGATTGATTTAAGGTAATGGGAATATCCTCTAAAATCGATAGGATGGCTTGGGATTGATTTAAGGTAATGGTGAGAGGAAGTCCAAGCTATCGAGAACTTTTCGCGAACTTGCGAGAATTCAGGCTCCTTTTTGATCATTGGAGAGCTTCTTGAGAAGTCGGGGACTTTTGCTGAATTGTGAGGATCGACAGTCCTTCTTTTTTTTTTTTAAGTTCTTGCTTGAACTTTTCTCTTTCTTTCTTCTTTTTTTTTGCTTGAACTTTTCTCTTTCTCTTTTTTTCTTTAAAAGCCTCTTGAGACGTTGAGGATTATTGCTGGATTGTGAGGATTTAAAATCCTTCTTTTGATTACTTGAAAGGGCTCCTGAGAAGTTGAGGATTATCTTTGTCCTTCCTTCACGACTTGAGTATTTTATGCGTCCCTGACTCTTGAAGCTAACTTCTTGGTATTGCTTGGACTTCTCTCAGCAAGGAGCAAAGGTGATGGCTAAAAAGGGTTTCAAAACATGCCGATCTTGAAATGAAAGGGTATTGTTTAGTGAGGGTGAGGTAATGGCTTTCCTATGGGTGAAAGGCTTCAACCGCAATCCTTACCGGATGAACTAAACGAGATTAAGTCTTCATTGCTTGCTTAAGCTTTAAATGAGAAAAGATCTGTGCCAATTCATCGAGCAGCGAGATGATGAAAGAGATGTGAGCATATGAGATGCAAGATGGGGAGTTGGTAAGCCCCAATTTGAGAAGGGTATCAATTGATTTTCTCACTCCGATTAATTTAAACATGAGTCATTTCAAAGCATTAGTGGTTGAGCAGCACAAGTGATCTTTTGGAATAAGACCATTTCAATTGAGCGTAATGTAGGTGTGCTAGTGATGTCTCGAGTCTAGCAAGAAGAGAAACAAAGATTTTTATCATTGAAAGAAAAGACCGGTCCGTCTTGGACTTGACAGACTCGTGTCCAACAGCGGACATTCTAGATCCTACGAGGACTGATCGACTGCATCAACTTTGGATGGGAGGAAGAGCACTGTTGGCAACGATGGGGCGAGGACCCTTCTCAATCTTTCTGTCCTTCACAAGTCGTCTCTCCTTAGCTTTTGTAATCTGAATAAGCAACCGGGCCTCCTGTTCGCGAGGAGAAACGGCTTCAAGGGTAGCTTGCCTCTTTTCGATGGACACACCCTTCGCACTTTGCTGACCATGGGATATGAACTTCCAGGCTGGTGGGCCATAAGCTTCTCTGCACCGAGCATTTTGGGATTCCGAATCAGATGAACGATCACTCGAGCACTTGAACTGCTTCCGCCTCGAGAATATGGACCAATGAGCGCCGGGAACGAGAGCGCACACCCAACTTGCCGTAGCTGTAGAGACGAAGGGGTGATTGGTAAGATGACGGAGGATAGAGACTTTGAGATGGTATGAGAGAGGAAGGACGGAAGGAGATGGACTCATGCAACATCTTTTTGTTTTTGTTTTTGTTTTTTTTTTTTGTTCTCTTTTTTTTTTTTTTTTGTGTTTTTTTTTTTTTTTATTAATCCTAGAAATGGTTGGAAAAGGGGGACACCTTCTTTTTCGCATTCTACACTATTCCTGGACTAGTGGGCCCCATCACTACGTCTATAAGCCCCTCGTATTCCACCTGTATTTCGACTTCCCAGGGCGGACAGCCCCGGGCGAGGGTCCTATAGGGCAAGCGGGTCCCACCGACCGAGAAAAACGATCCTAAAAGTCTGGCGGGTAATCAAGTCTTAACGAGCATTCGATGTAAATTACGGACAAAGCTGACGTCAAAGTCAAGATCATGTCCGAGGGCTCGACAAAAAGTCGGCATGATTCGGACTGATAAATGTCCACAATTGATCTTGACTCGTCGTCAATTAGGCCGTAATTAGGCATGGAATAATCGTTAATTCTTGATGACTCGGTGTCCATGCTTGGGAGTCAGTGTATAATTTGTGCCAGTCAGAGTCAAAGTCAAGGCGCCAGTCAATATCTGGTCAAAGCCCGCGACGGAAAATCGGCAGGACTTCGACTGATTAGGGTCCCGAAAGATATTGACGTGGTAGGCCGACTAAGGCTTGAAAGGAAAGGTCTATACACAGACAGGTGTAAGTACCCAAATTCGGATCGTCCAAATCCGTCAGAAAGTTAACCGAAATCCGTTAACTGGCCCGCTCCAGGTTAACCGGAACTCGTTAAACTCCCGTTCTTTGTGCCAACGAGATGTCCGGATCGCCCCGTGCATCCCTGACGTCGAACCGTACTTAACACGTGTCATCACACGTAAAAGCACGGCTTTCCCTGAAAAACGCATTTTCCGGCACTTTCCGGGCGTTTCGGACATTTCCGGACTGTTATTTTAAAAATGGACAAAACTGGGACCGGGAACAAATTCCCATAAAGGCCGGTGACTCGAGAGGGGCACGTGGCAGCCATGCCACCTCCCTCTAGTCACCCTTCAATCAAATTCAAAGGGAAAAGACCAAAATGCCCCTGGTTTGCAAGCCAAGTCCGGCCGGACTCATGTGCACATTTTTAAATTGCCGACAAGTCCTTCAAATTCTCAAAATACCACACAACCCCCTGGATTCAGGCCAAGTCCGTCCGGACTCCTACTGCAAATTTCACCTATATATAGAAGTTGTTGTCAAAGCTAAAAAAACAGAAATTTTACCCCAAAAATCCACCACCCCCACGGCCCTAATTTGTTTTCACCCCTTCCGAGCTCCCGTTACGTCTCGATTCGCATGAAATCTTCGTATTTCGGTCAAATACGCCCCTTTCAACTTCGAAACAACCTTTCGAATCACTTTCCGTGTCCCGTACACACCTCCCGAGCCAAAGGAGTCGAAGGCCACTAGCCATAGGTATAACTCCCTCTCTCTAAATCTCCCGTTCCGTCTCGGTTTACGCGCCGGTCGCTATAACCGTTTCGAACGTCGTTGTCGAAATGTAGACGCCTCCGTCTAACGGGGTCCGATACGTTTTAGCCCCTCGATCCTCTTCTCTTTCCGTAAGAGAAGTAATCACGAGTTAAAACGGCGTTCCGACCCCGTTCCGTTTCACTTTTATGTCATTTACCATTCCGGATCGATCGATCCGTTGATCGCATTTACAATTCCGAGCCGTTTGCCCACGTTGATCGTCATTTACCATTCCGCGCCGTTTGGTCTCGTTGATCGTCATTTACAATTCCGAGCCGTTTGGCCTCGTCGATCGTCATTTACGAATCCCGGATCGTTTGATTCCGTTGACCTTTGCTTTAAATCATCATTTACAAGTCCGATCCGTTTGGATCGTGATAGTATTTACTTTTCAAAGTCCGAGTCGCAACCCGATTCGTTGATCGCATGTCATTTAATACGCATTTTCCCGTAAAAATCGTTAACAATGTAATGCCCGGCTTCAAAACCGGAGTTCGTCCCGTCGAACTCTCTTTCAAACGCAGCGAAATGACGTTCGGCCTCCGAACGCTCATCTTCAAACTCAAAGCCACCATTTGACACTTAAAATCATTTAATACGCATTTTTCCCGTAAAAATCGTTAACTTGATGACTCGCACGGCTCAAAATCGACGTTTGCCACGCAATAACGCTCTTTTCAACTCAAAACCGACGTTTGTCATTCAAACGCTCGTCTTTTCAAAGAGTCACCTAATCAACGTTTGTTACTCAAACCAAGATTAAGCTTGTCATCCAAGCCCCCATTTCAAAAGACACACATACACACACACACGATTTCGAGAAAGGTAGAAAGACTCGTCATGCGAGGCATTTCGGGCGATCTCGTAATACTCTACCCGAAACGTAACTTGACCTCCGAACCTAACAATCTCTGGTACAAAAAAAGCTTTTTACTCGTTTTTGCTGCCAATAAAAATGATCCCCGTTTTCAAAGCCTTTTCTTAAGTTTTTGCTACCAATAAAAACGACACCTTTTCACAATAGCCGTTTCTCAACGTTTGGGCTCAAAATACAAAACCGCGTGGCGACTCCTCATTTTCCTTCCCATGAAGCGAGGTCTCAGACACCAACCCCTCCGCGAAAGACAACCGCCTTTTCCGTGCCCCCCGCCCGCGCGCGAAAAAGATCGGGTAATTTCAGTTGGCGACTCCGCGGGGGAAAAGATACTTTTTTCAAAACTACCGTTGTTTTCTAAAAAGCCTTCCGTGGGTCAAACTTTTGTTTACCCTTCCTCGTTTTCGTGTGTGTGTTACTTTAAACCTCGAACGGTTTTTGTTTCAAAGGCATTACATTGTCAACCTTTCAAAATCGTACCATGTTTGTGCATCCCCATTCATGTTTGATTTTCATTACTGTCTTTTGAACTGTGCATCATAAATTCTTTAAGACACATTCTGAAAAATCTCTGTTTTACTCAGAAAAAGAATTTTAGTGACCGCACACTATGCGCACTTGCTGCCTCGGAACACCGCACTTCACGTGCACTTGCTGCCACGGTACACTGCACACTACAACCCCTAACCCGGGATGGCCTTATCAGTTGCACTCCGATTGGCACATGCGACACCTTTCGGGGGCGCACGGGGTCGTCCCAAACATCCCATCCTAGCCCGTGTAAGCCATGCACTCTTTGTGTCACACTTTGTCCAAGACCCCGGTTGGTTTTTGGCTTAGCTCGTGTCATAAAGCCTAAGTGTATGTTTTTCACGCCGGGCCCCGCTCCGAGTCAAGCTCGAGAGTTTAAGACCAAAGGTCGTTCCCGACCCGAAGTCTTGAGCTTTTCAGCCTTGACTTTGACGCGGAGCTCTGCCGAAAAATATACCCGAAGGTTCAATGTGACGCCGTGTCACCAAACCTCGCCGTATGTATCGTACCAGCCACAACTTGGCCAACGCTAAAAAGCTAAAGGTCTCTCGCACAAGCGAGTCAGGAGAGGTCATGCCCAAATTTTGGCACGATCCCCGCCTTAACTTAAGGACGTTGGCTTCGACCGTGGCCCGTACGTCACACACGTTGAAAGTTTGCGTGATCAGCTAGCCTTAAGTTCACTTTTTCCTTTGTCGGTGGAACTCGCTTGCCTTATCAGACCTCGCTCGGGATAGGCCGTCCTGAGAAAGATGATCTACAATGGAAACGAGGGGCTTATAAGCGTAGTGACGAGATCCACTGATTAGAGCTCTAGGATTAGTTGCGAAAAAGAAGACACGCTCTTTTCCAACCAATTAGGACTCTGAGAAAATGTGCTTTAAGTAAACATTAATCGGTAACTGCACATTGCACAAGCCCGAAAACCTTGAGCCAAATACCCTTTTCCGAATCCTAAACCCTTCCTTTCATTCCCTGCAGCGAGCAGAAAGTGGTTCAGATTTCCGGGTCAGCGCCTTGCCAGGATCACAGTAACGGCGGCGTCGAGACGGTTCTTCGGTTCCCTCGGTTACCTCGGCCGGAATTTCCGACATGTCTAGCTCATCCGAGAAATCGTGACGGGGAAGGACCCCCGCCACCGTAATGTATATGACATTGGAAGAAGCCATCCGGGCTTGTGAGGTTCACAAGAGGCGAGAAAGAAGATCGAGCGGGGAAATTTTGTGGTACAAGGCTTCGGAATGAGCGTGGTATAGCAGCCTATCCCCCGGTCGAGACGGTACTTTTGTCTTGGTCGAGGATGACGATTCCCCGAAACCGGTTCACCAAACCTTCAATCAGGTTCCTCCCCCGCCAACTTACGGGATGCCTTCCAACCAAGGAAACAAATGACCTAGGCTCCATGTTGCCACCTCTCAGGGGCAACCCCGTCAATTTTGGTCGCCCGGTGCTACGCCCATCACTCAATATCACTAGCCGCACCGCCGGACCATCTCGTGGATGCCAATATCCCTCAATACCCTCCCGGGTTCGTCCCGTTGCCTATACACGAATCCCTAAACACCGGGGACAAACCCCGATACAATTCGAGAAAAGGCTCCCGTATATTCTCATATACCAAGCCTTCCACCTCCAATCACTACTCGCTCACGTGGTAGCACCGGCGCCGAGCCTCACGGTCCACCACCGGACCCAACCTTAGCCTCGGATGGTCGAGCGGATGAAAGACCTGAAAGCCACTCATGAGCGGCTCAAAGCGGAAACGCTCAAATCCACAGATCCGGAATGGTCACGCCTCTCCCTGCCAAGTTCGTAATGCCGGAGATGGACCGATTCGATGGAACCGAATGTACTCAAATGCACGTCGACACTTACGTTCTCGGCATGAGAGCAAAAGGAGCAACCCTCCAAAGCAAATGGCCGACCACTTCCAAAGCATACGCTCAAAAGTTCGCCGTTACGATGGTTTCGAGGGTCGAAGCTCGCGGATCGCCACACCTGGGAACAGATCGCAACATCTTCCCCGGAACGGCGCATCCAACTTAGAGCGGGAAACAAGTCGCGAGGACTTAATCACCACCGAGCAGTAAACGGATGAAAGTGTTGGGGAATTCTACAAGAGATGGAGCCGGAAACTCTCCGAGATCACGAGCCACTCTCCAAAGACGAACAGTACTGCGGATCTTCAAGTCCCGCTTAAGCACCGTCCATCGAACTCTCATCGCCACAATTTCTTCCCGATCTCCGGGCCATGGTCAATGCCGGCTCACAGCTCGAGAAGGATCTCAAGGAAAAGTTGGCTACCGCACCCATACGTATACCGGGCTCAACAGCTTGCATTCAATCCCGCACCGGCCCCCGGCAAAGGGAAAGATACGTCCGTCAACTACGTCCATCGTGGACAACGGTCGGGTAATGTAAACCCAGTCCCACAAAGCAACAATTCTACTCGGGCGGCTCGTCGTACACTTCGACAAGCTGGGACATGCCACCGAGCAAGATCGGAAGGGTTAATCAAGTGAGGGTCTCCTTAAGCTCCGTTGCCAATTACAAACCCAAAGTTCCCATAGCCAATGCGGACAAGAGCAAATACGCGCCTTCCATCGGCATCACGGCCATACCACCGACAATTGTTTGGGGTTACGATACGAAATCCGTAACTTGATAGAAGAAGGCAAGTTAGAGCGCCCCGTGGCCCAATACAATCGGGAACCCCTTTCCGAACAATAACAAATAAGTGAATTCCATTGAGCGGTGCCCAAGAAGAGTGCCACGTAACTTCGGTTTCTCCGCCTCTTTCAAATTCCGAATCCTCCTCTAATGTCCACATCGGGCCTACGATGTTTGCGATCGCTCCGCCCGCCCGGGAGTACGAGTCCCGAGAAACCGTCCGAGCAATCCTCCGAGAAAAACAAAAGAAGAAATCCTCTCAACAAAGAATCGAGAGAAAGATAACGAAGTTTGGAGATACCGGTGTAAGGTACACTTAGAGAACCCTCCTCGGAGGTTCGACTACTACGTCTTGTACTCGGCCTCCTCTTTGCCTCCGTGCCATGCAGCCTTTAGGAGCAGACAGGGGTGGGAAAGCCGAAAAGTCCCGCTCAAACCGCACTGTGCCCTCGGGACACCGGAATACCTCGGATCTTGGTAATCTTACCGCGCCGAAGCCTAACCCCCGCGGGATCAGCCCAAGATTCAATTTGTCCGGCTTTCCGAGCTCGAACCGACAAAGGAAAGATCAAGGTCACTTGGCAATCGCACTCGATCAATGTGCTAACCAAGGGCGGCAACCGCCACAAGCCTCAACACACTCCCCGAGGTTCCAAAGAAAGGCTTTACCTCGCAAGAGGAAGACAGAAACGGATGGCTGGATGACTCTCCTTCTACGGATAGAGACGAGATCTACGACTCCCGCCTCGTATGGCAAAGATGATCACGTTCGTGACGAAGACTTACCAAGAGACGCCTCGGGGCACAACGAAGCTCAGACATCACTCTCAAACTCAACACCATATCACTCCCCGGAGTATTGGTAGATAACGGGTCAGCCGTTAATGTCCTCCCTCTCAAGCATGATGCGAGCTCTCCGCATCCATGAAAGCCACCCGATTCCGTCGCCCGACTATCAAGGCCTACGAAAACTCGTCTCGTCCCATCCTGGGGACAAGTGACTCGGAACTCGGTTCGAAACCCAAATGGTGCCAAGAAAATTCCACGTGATGGACATTCCATCCGAGTTCACAAATTTCCTCTTTTGGGACGCCCTTGGCTACACCACATGAAAGCCATAGCTTCCACTCTCCATCGCGCAAGGCCAAGTTCATTAACCGTGCAGGGAGATCTCGAAGTCATCCGAGGGGATAGTTTCCTCATAGGAAACGAAGCCGAGACAAGCAGCCAAGCGTGTCCGCACTCGTGCACCGGTTACTCTCCTTCGAATCAAACCAAGTGGACTACCGGGCAAATCTCATCGAATCCTCGTAGTCCGAGATGCCAACTATGTAAACGTACTCGAGCAAAGTGCACTCCGAAGGGCCCGATACATCAAGCTTCAACTGCCGTTTCCAACATTTGGAGGCACATTGGAAGGAAACGCCGAACATCGCCATGATAAGGGCACGTAAACCCCAGCCTCCAATCTGAGATTCGTCGCATTCTCCAAACCAACTCTCTCGGCCCCGCCAGCGAAGAGATCTTTGTGATAAAGGTCAACAAGCACCGCCATTCTCGTGATGAATGCATGGAAGTCGTATGGGATGTCCTCCACGAGGAACTACCCGCCGCACCCCTCTTCTCCAACGAAGAGCACGATGCTTTTCCTAGCCGCTCCAAACAACGCAAATCCGCACGCAATACGTCCCTACACCCGGGATTGAGCGATCGATGACGATGAATCCGGACTCTCCGGAGTCGAAGACGCGGCACCCGCAAGCGCACCTCCGCATTCACATGCTCGCTTTGAGGACTCGAACTCCTTCCGATCGTGTCACCTACGACCAAGGTTCCAATACCATGGAAATTGTCAAGCTCAATGTCCAAGACGGGCAGCCTATCCGATAATTGGAAGCACGTGATTCACGCAACGAGGAATCCTCTCGATCAAGTAAAGGACGACGACTTCGTCAATATCATCTATTCCGTATATCCCGATGAAGCCAAGGATCCCGTCCTCGTCATCGATTCTCGCAACACCAAGGTCACCTCGATGACTCGCCTCGCTCATGGTAAACGAGGCATCGCCAAGCGAGCCTGTGAGCTCATCCCTACTTCCGAGTACCCCTAGCTGCAACCGGCCCGTGCCGTCGCTCAAGCTTATACTCTCAAACGCCGCCAAGGCCAAGGGCAACAGCCAAGGAGACCAAGCTCCTCACCCCCGCTACAAGTCGATCAACCTCGGGAACGCTTCCGGCAGCCTACCCCGAAACATCTCGTGGAAAGTCTTCCCCGCAAGGCGTAGCCGCCTTCCGACATAGGAAATGACCACCTCAAGCATCAACATGCTCCAGCTCGATTCTACTCCCACCGTCCACGCGCCCGGATCTCGTACATCCCGCCGCCGACCGCTAGCTTTGATAGACTTGGCGATCGAGCGAGATCACGAGACCGTCAACATTGCATTCAATACCCCCGGGGTCAATCAAGCGTATATGGGCAAACTTCTTGGTGATCGAGATTAAGGAAGGCCGCATGGAATGTCCTGGCCCGACTTCCTTCGTCAATGTAATCCAAGTGTTCCGCCATTCGGCGATTTGAATGTAATCACGGCTCGGACACTAGCCGCACGATGCGCACCTACGGAGATCGCCTAGGTCTCGCAAGGAAAGCTCTCATGGAACTAGCCGCTCAAGAAAGTCGTCTTTGGGACGAAGACCAAGCTCGAAAGACCTACAGTGACCAAGCCCTTAAAGTGTCACAGTGCCTTCAGACAGTAAAGCTAGAGGCCACTCTAGACCGCTTCGACTCTC
Organism: Adenophora triphylla var. japonica; assembly: GCA_022495995.1. Taxonomy (NCBI): domain Eukaryota; kingdom Viridiplantae; phylum Streptophyta; class Magnoliopsida; order Asterales; family Campanulaceae; genus Adenophora; species Adenophora triphylla. The sequence continues at coordinate 246,822 of JAFEMH010000918.1, forward strand.
AAGAGTTTTGCTCATGGCAACTTCCTCGACTACCGTCTCCTGTTTCTCATCCAACCCCTCTCGCTGTGCAAGGTGGTGGTCAATGGTCCCAATGACCTAGGAGATGGAACGACACAAGTAACGAATCCCGCCGCTTACCTTCCCGAGGAAAGCAAGTTCTCTCGTGAAAGCGACGATGAAGACGATGAAACCATTCTTTCCAAGCCGGCATGAAGTCAACAAAACCGACTCCCAAGGGTCCCGGGAGGATGGGAACGGATCATCACGCACTCAAATTGAAAGGCCAACTCAGGGAGGAAGGTCTATTTAAAAACAAGAGGAGGATGGAAATTCGCCTCGAGCAACTACTCAGTGAAATTCCACGCCTACGCGCATTTGTTTACGTAAACGATCAACTGGGACAAAGAACTACCACATGGGCCGATGTTCGGGAAGCCGTGTACTCACCTTCCGACATACCCGCCACTCGATAAAGCAGGAGAAAACTCTCCCCGATGGAGGTTTACTCTAGACCGCCGCACGCAGCTCAAAGAAGCTAACCGGCTATTCTCACATGGGAAGAAACGCAGCACTCACTTCGACGCAGCTCCGCCGCAAGAAGGTCGATCCGGGGCCCGTGAGCGGAGGAAAACTAGCAAATCACGAGTATCGCTGCACCCAACTCCGTAATGCCCCGAGTATGCTCAAGCAGAAGGAAAGGAACGCGATATACCGTGAAGAGATCAAGGAGACCGTTCGCTTGAGCCGAGAACTCTCCAACCTCCCCGGAGGGCCGCAACGCACGCTCGCCTGGCAACCACCGTTGCAGGCACCGACATTCGAACAACCGTACAAACCGTAGGCTACCTCCCGCAGGCATCCAAGCGCATCTCCGACGTAATCCGCTGCCGCCGAAGCTCCCGTGAATTCATCCACAATCAATGAGTTGAGGGAAGACATATGGCCTCTATGCTACGAGGAATCCTCCTCTAACTATGGCTCAACTCGTAGCAGCCTGTTCGTAAGGGACCAAACCTCGATGTCGCCGTTCTAACCCGATCGGGTCAAATCCACGCATTACCACCTAAGGCCACCAAAAAGCCGACGGAGCCGACTGCAATCCGGCCACTCAAGACGCAAATTCCTCGAAAGAGGACCCGATACTCACTCACCAAGCAGACTCAGCGAACATTTCCCTTTCGTCTCGCTCACCTCCTCTTATCCTCACAAGCTCAAGCTAGAGGAAAGCCTGGCCCGTACTATGGTCCCCGTGGACGCAACCCCGCATGAAGTCATTCAAATGATCGGGCAACATCCACTATGGCAACATTATCACCTTCACGTATTCGGGACCTTCCAAAATTTGGGGCCGATCACAACGAGCCGCTCTACATCACAAACCCACTGGACGAGCGTCGCCTTCCCCGCGTGTTGTAGACGGAGGTTCCCAATGAATGTCTTGCCCGCCAAGATGATGGACTCCGCTTGATATCAAGCCCACGTATCTTAAGCCTTCACCCACACCGTCAAGGCCTATGACTCTACTTCCCGTACAGCTCTGGGTTGCTACTCTCAACATCTCGGTTCGGCAAGCGGTGATCCCCACCGAATTCCAAGTGTCGGGACATTCCAATCACTTTCACAGCCCATCCCGCGTCCCTGGCTACATCAAATCAATGGCGTGGCATCCACCCTTCACCAATGCCTCAAGTTCATGCAAGGCAACGAGCTAACCACAGTCTACGGCGATAGCGTCACCACCGAGGGACCAAAGCACTAACGACATTCCAAAGTATTGGAAATCAAGCATAACGACGACATGCCATTAATCGGATTCACTCGAGACCTCCAAGATCCAAATATGCAACGTGGACCTTCCACTGCCTCACGATCGATTCCTCCCGCCACGAGGATGATGAAACTCATGAACTTCATCCTGTGATCTGGGCTCGCAAAAGGCCGCAAGGCCAACACCAAGTTATTGAAGTCAAGGACCACACCACGGTCCAGGTGGCTTCGCTACGTGCCAACACCGCCGACATCAAGGAAGACAAAAGGCTCGCCCGCACCAAGGCAAAGCAGCCCCGCAAAAGGGGAACTCTCCGAAGGCACACCCACCTCCGACCTTACAGCCTTTCGACCTCGCTCATTACTTCACCAAGGGAACCGACAAGAGAACCGAGGGGACCGACAAGGGAACCGACGCAGAACCGAGGGGACCGAATGGAATGGAACCGATGCAGAATCGAGGGGACCGACAAGGGAACTGATGAAGATGAGAAAGAAGCAGGGAATAGTCAAGACCAAGACTACAGAAGAATGGAACAAAGCCTAGCACGGACCTCAAGCGTTTCGTAGGACTCAAAGCTAATCCGATAAGGAGCGTTCTCGACATCACAGCTCTACTGGACCAACCGCCACCACACCAAAGATGAGTACACATTCAAGGGAATCCTGCACTTGGAGGAGCAACTCAAGGTACTCTCCGTGGGAAACAAGTTGTTCGGATCAGCCGCCGAGGCCACATTCGAGACAAGAAGTCCAAAGCGTAAGGAACCAGTAATTCATAGAAGACGCCTCAGCTGACCAGCCTCTACGTAGTCCTGCTTGAAGAAGTCATGGAGTTGCCCAACTTGATCGATCGGCTCCGACAACAAAGATGATCGCCATGATAGGGACAAAGCAGGAGCCAAGCCTCTCGATCCCCGCACCCTTATCAAGCATCCAAAGAATGCCACCGAAGAATTGGGTAACTTTCACCGACTCAAGGGCAAGCCAGTGTAATTGGAAGACAAGCCGGGCCCGCACCCACATCTCCCTAAACTCCGGTCTCAAACCCTCTCGAGCCGCTCCTGTCGTAGTCCAGCCCCTTCCGAGTCATCCAACGGCCTTACGCCGAGGACTATAATGTTGTAGCTAATCATGTATTCCCCGTTCTTGTTTAATGAAAAGTCTCGACCTTTCTGAGTATCCTCTCATTGCCACTTTAACAACTCGATAAGTTAACAAACAACTTAAAAGACGTTAATAATTCAATTGATAAAGAAGCATACACATTAAACGAACAATACATTAAAGAAGTTCTCGAGCGTGTAGTCGACTCAAGAGGACAACCGGCCCAAGCCGCCGAAGAGGTTATGACCAAAGTGAACTCCGGGGTCGCCGCAAGAGCCTAAAGAGACACAAGCGGCGCTTTCTTCGCCGATGCAAAAGAAGCCCCGATAAGCCTCCTCCGGAGTATGTTGACGTGTTCGCCCTGGGTCATATCAGACATGCCAGGACTCGATCCCTCAATCGTGGAGCACGTAATTCCCCCGAATCCCGAATCCAAGCCTGCCAAATGTAAAGCCGCGCAAGATCAAGCCGAATGGTCCTTGCAAGTTAAAGAAGAAATTGAGAAAATGCTCCGAGTTGGTTTCATCGCAGTGATTGAGTACTCCGACTTGGCTCTCCAACATCGTGACGGCCACCAAGGCCAACGTAAAGGTCGGGATGCCGCGTGGATTTCAGGATCTCAACAAGGCCACCCTAAAGATGATTTCCCATCGCTCTAACATCGATATGCCGGTCGATACCACGGCAAATTTGAAGTAAAGTCCTTCGTGGACGGGTTCGCCGGATACAACCAGATCAAGATGTCCGAGGAGTGATCGTGCCAAGATCGCCTTCACCACTCCCTGGGGGACATACTGCTATATGGCCATGCCGTTCGGTCTCGAAGAACGCCGGGCTACTTACTACGGGCCGCAATGCCTCTCTTCCATGACATGATTCACAAAGAAATCGGCATATGTCGACGACATGATCATCCACTCCAAGGATCGACATGCAAAGACATGACAGATCCGAGGAAGTTCTTCAACGTACTCGTAAAACACTCCATGAGGTTGAACCCGGCAAAGTGCACCTTCGGCCAAGCGCGGCAAGGCACCGTGGTACATGGTTACGTAAAGAGGTATCGAAGCCGATCCCAAAAATCAAGGCCATCATCGACATGAAGCCGCCAAACCCCGACGTAAGTAAAGAGCTTCATGGGAAGACTTCAAGACATCGCCGTTTCATCAACCGCTGACATCTTCTCGCGAGCCCATGTTCAAACCGATGAAAAGAATGCCGACATCAAATGGGACTCCGAGTGCCAAACAGCTTTCGAGAAGATCAAGACCTACTGGGTTAATCCCCACCCCGTGCCCGCCACATGAAGACAAGCCACTACTCCCGTATCCGACAAGAATGTACACGTCAATCGGAGCAATGCCGGCACAAGAGCGTAAAGATTCCAAGGTTGAGCATGCAATCTACTTCGTAAGCCGGAAGCTTCAAGGAAGTGAACTCACTACTCAAAGATCGTGAGAAAACTTGTACCGCCTGTACGGGTAGTCGGGAAACCGAAACACTACATGCAATGCATTCGCACTCCCGGTCTCCAAAGTGGACCCCGTCCGATATCTCTTTCACAAGCCATCCCTCGTCAATGCGGCTAGCCAAGTGGTCATTCTTCCCGGCCGAGTTCGACATCAAGTACATGGTCGAAAATCAACAAAGGGCGCAGTAACGGCGCATCAGCCTTGCCGACTTCCCGAGCAATGAACCTAAGGGTCCCGATCCGCAATTTCCTGACGATGGAATCTTTTCACTTGACAAATAAGCAAACCGCCGGCAACTCTTCTTCGATGGGGCAAACCAACAAGAAGGGGAATGGTATTGGAATGCTCCTTGTCGATCCCAAGGACGCAGCATACTCCCATAGCCATCAAGTCGAATTTTGAAGCAACCAACAATGCAGCTAGAATACGAAGCTCGTGCAAAGAGGTTTGGAAGCCGCCTCGAGCGCAACATCTTAGAGCCGGGATGTATATGGAGACTCGCATTGATCATCAATCAAGTATCCAACAAATGGAAGACGGTAGATTCTCGCCTTCGAAGTACCACGCGTACATGGAGGAACTCATCGCTTCAGCCCAAGGACATCTCTTTTCACTATTTGCCAAGAGACAGAACCGCTTCGCGTACGCCCCGGCAACCTCGCCTCTTGTCGAAATTCCCGAAGGGAAAGCAAAGAAACCCTCGTAATAGGCAGACGGGAAACACCCGCCTATTGCCGCGAGATCGAAAGAAAAAGAAACGATCGACGAACCCCGGTATAATCAAATTTACCAAGCACCTCCAAAGCGGAGAAGCTTCCTTCACAAGTGAAGATGGAAAATACAAAGAAGGGATCAAAGCCAAAAACATGATGGCATTAAAACGCCCGGCATCCCATTTCGTCATTCTGGGGTATGTTGTACAAGAAGCGCCACTAAGGGCCACTCCTTCGGTGTGTAAACAAAGAAAAGCCAACGAGCTAATGAACGGTTCACAACGGAACCCGCGGTCCGCACATGAACGCCCGAGCATTGACACATCATTCTCCGTATGGGATACTATTGGATATCAATGGAAACAGCATCGCATCCAGCCAGTCCGAAGCCGCGACAAATGTCAACGGCTCTCCAACCTCAATCACATCCCTCCTCACGAACTCTATTCGCATGACTACGCCATGGCCTTTCGCCACATGGGGAATCGACGTCATCGGCAAGATCACTCCTCCAGGGAGCAATGGTCACGAAGTTCATTTTAGTCGCAGCCGACTACTTCACCAAATGGGTAGAAGCCGATCGTACAAGGTACCGAATTCTAAGAAGGTGGCCGAGTTCATCCGAGAGAACATCATGTGCCGATACGGAGTGCCCAACGAGATCATCTCCGACAATGGGACTCACTTCAAGGAGATTGTGACCAACTACCGACCGACCCGTAGTCACACGTCACAGTCTTCTCCTTACGTACCACAAACCAATGGTGCAAGAGGAGGCGCCAACAAGCACTCTCGCCATGATAATCGTAAAGATGACCACTCGCAGGCTCGGGACCGGCCCGAAAAGCTACATCTAGCTCCTCTCGGGGATACCGAACATCGCCGAACCGCCACAGGGAGACTCCGTTCGCACTTACCTACGGAATGGAAGCGATGTTACCTGTGGAATTGGAAATTCCATCCCTTCGAGTCCTCTTGGAAAACGGGATCAATGAAGTCGAATGGCTACAGAGCCGTCACGAAGAACTTGCTCTACTCGACGAGCGCAGATTGAAAGCCATGGAACACACTCGGGCCTACCAGAGCGTAATGGCACGAGCATTCGACAAGAAAGTCAAGATCCGAGACATCGTAGAAGGCGACTTGGTGCTAAAGGAAAAGCCTCCTACGCACTCAATCCCCTAAAGTGGGAGCCTACCCGGATAGGACCGTTCGTGGTACAAAGAATCTTCTCCGGGAGGAGCCACTTAAGCTAGCAGATTTGGACGGAAACCCTTTCGTTAACCCCGTAAATGGAAGCAAGCTCCGCAGATACTTCGTTTGAGGAAGAGCACGAGTCAACTCTCCTTCCCCATACACCGTCCCCGCAAATTAAAGTGCTAAAAGAGTAATACCCAACCGGATACATTCCCGCTAATGATCCAAAAAAACAGGTCGCACTTCTTTTGTCTTTGTTTTTCTCAAATTCACCTAAAGTGTCGAACTACGGTGACCCGAGCCCCTTAGTCCAATTGTAAAAGGGGAACGTAGGCGCCATCTTTGGTCTCGGGTCTAAAAACAAAAATACAATAAGCATCAATTGCTTGTGTTTCGAAAACTCTTTCATTTAACCTACAAATTCATAACGGTTAAAACATTCTTTGATGAGTTCAAGCACGGCCAACTTCGACTCGCTACACGCTAGCAAAACTACAATAAAACATTAATCAATTAATGTGTTCCGCAATGACAATGGGCGGATACTGGACAAAGAAGGTCAACCTAGTTTCCCGTACTAGGTCCTTCATCCTTCTTCCCCTTCCCTTTTCCCCGCGAGTGTTCTTCACCTTCGCAGAAATATTCCGTAGGCCTTCTACCTCGGCTCGTGGACTCTTCCCGACGCCTCCGCCAAGCCTCGCGGCCGTCAACGCAGCCTCTTTCTCTAGCTCGTCTCGAGCCGCCTCGCTTCGAGCCATCATCATAGTGCTTTGATTGGCCTCCCGATCAGCACTTGCCACATAATCGCCATGGCACGCGCAGACGATTCCTGTGGTTAGCCCTCGCTTCGTCCTCCTCAAGGTCGAGCCGTCTGTGTGATCGCACCCAACAAGCTCACTCCGTCTCCACAAGATAGCCATCTCGTGTCTCCCCCATACACTCTTCGTACTCGCCGTATATCAAGCGATGCAACAATGCCCTCTCTCCGGTGAAAGAGAACCCCGGCAGAAAGGACGTGTATTGCCACCACCGGTGATCGCAATAGCGTCGAAGGATCCTCCATCCGCAGATCCCACCTCAAAGGTAGCAAAGATAACTCGTATCGGGCTGGCATCCGCTTCCAGCCCCGCATCGCTGCAGTAACCAATGATGGAATATAGAAAGACGCTCCGAGACAGCCCCGCACTTCCGACGATCAATGCACCCTCCCGAGCGGTCCTACAAGTCTCAGAATCTCCAATGGGAACCCACCATCGCAAGTGATGCGTGCAAAGTCCGGCCATCCGTAGCTCCAATTTCACTCGATTGCCTCCCTATCACTAGAGGACGTCGCGAGAAAGACCAAGCGTCACAGACATTGGCACCTCGTGCATCATCTCAGCCTCTCCTCAACCACACGGCCGCATAGCGGGACTCTCCCCACATGTATCGGCCACGGCCGCCATCCGGCCTATGCCTGTGAACGCCCCTCGCCCAAGACCAATGGCACGATGTCTCCCCACTCCGGCATCAAGCTCACCAGTCCAAGACATCGTGATGGCACACACACAGAGACGTGAATGTGAACAAAGTAGCAATCACGCACAGAGCAAACGCGTCCCACGAAAAGACGCTCCTCGCCTTTCCGCAAATCTTTCTGGCCCCGAAATGTCAACGTAATCGGTATCTCAGACAAGATCCCGTATGCTTCTCCAAATGAGATACCCAACAAAGACACTAGCTTCTCAACAAAGGGCCATGCCACCAAAGATACGGAAGAACTAGCTGCTCTGCCTCAGTCCTCCTGCACGGCCCGGAAATCTTCAAACGTAGGAGTGATTTCGTTGTACGAAAAGCCGTACACATTCCTCCGTACGTCCTGTAACCGAGACGCGGCTCTCAAAAGATCCCAATCCGGCATGAGCTCCTTCAAAGCCCAAACAGATTTAATCCCGTAATGTACTTTCGAAAACCTCTTGTTCTCGCCTCGTGTGGTTCCATACCCACGACCGAAAGTTGTCCAAATATCGCTCTTGCATCCGAGACGATAACTTGGGAAAGGGAGCCATGTCGAAGGTGAAGAAAACCTTAAGAAAGGGAAAAGAATTCAGCCGTATGAACAAAGCAATGCGCAGCTTTCTCACCAATCGCAAAGCCGAAACCGCAATTTAAAGAATCTGAAATTCGCTCTAGTCCCACGACTCCTCTAGCTGACTTGGTCAACTCTCAGAGCTACCGCTTCTTAAAATTGGAAACATTTCCAAACCATGCCCTCAAGTTTCACACCTATGAAATTCGCGTGCTCGCCCCGATTTCATTCAACCAATGTCAATATCCCTTCCGCCCCTGCTCGTGCAACAAGGCAAATAATTAAAAATTAGTGCATACATGCTTAATTTTTGACCCGTTCAATTTTTAATGCATTTCTCTTTTTATTTATTTTTTGATTAACCTATTTGCTTATTTGCCGAAAATAATGTAAGGTGATCATAGAATAAATATGCTGGCAGTTCCGCCCCACTGCGCCTTTTTGCAAATACAGCTTAAATCAAAATTTGTTCCCGACAAATACATACATTTTGTCTAAACAAAGCAAGAAAGAAAGAAAGCAAGAAAAAGGGACTACTCGAGTCCCGCTGTCATCCGTACACTCGACGTACCGCTCCGCCGCCGCCGGATCCGTCGCAAACAGAACTCGCCGAACTCCTCCAAATGGGAATAGGCAAAGGGCCTCCTGAGTACGCGAACTCGAGGACTCCTCTCTCGCGCCCGAGTGCGCAAGAAGGAGCTCCAAATCCAGCCGTTCCGCCCCGCGAACCGGCCAAACCCCGTGTAAAGTCCTCCCCACCGCCGTGGAGCAGGCGAATCTCTCGGCCTAGATGGTCCCCGATCACGGACGTCCACGCTCCTCCGGAACCGCACCGCATGAACTCCACGAGCCTCCTAGCGTAGGCGGACCACTCCGTCCACCAGCCTCATGGCTTCATTGTACGTACGGCCGATACCCGCGAACCAGAAAGTCATCGAAAGCAAGCGTAGTACAGATGCATCATGCGCGTAATGCTACTATCAAATGCGTAAAATCAAAAAGGTGCTCACCGGGCATTGGGGTCCGCCCCGTATCGTGGTCTCGCCGCCGAAGCGGGATCACAAGTCGCCTACGCGAACCGGCCCAGCCTCGTACGCTAGCCTAGCTCGCGGACAGAAAATCTCGAGGACTCTCCAAGGACCTCGCCTCTCTATGCCGTACTCCGCGGGCTCCTCGCCTCATCTCAAGAAAACATCATAGGCGGCTCCCCGCTATGATGTACTCTGTAGTACACGCCCGTAGGTACCCCTCCAGCCATCAATCCGCATCTCCCGGATGCCGCATGTACAAAGGAGGATCCACCGGCACCAAGGGAAGAGACCCCGCCTATGCCGACGAGTCACCCTCTCCCCAAATACATGGCGTCAGCTGAAGTCCCACCAGAGCTTCCGCCGCCGTGTAGTCTCGCCTGCACCCGCACCGCGACATGATCGAATCCTACTCCACCAGTGTCGCTGGATCCTCTCAGCAGAACTCCCGTGTTCGCGCGTAGATATCTCCTCGTATGACACTCGAGTGCCAACTCTCGAAGAGACCGCCCTCTTCGCCTTCTTCTCGCCAAACCAAAGATGGCAGTGGAACAGGACGGCACGGCTCCTTGATGTCCCAAGCTCGCGGACCGAACACCTCGTAGTACCCGTGCACTCCGCCAAGAGAATGGAAAGTTATGTCGCCTACAAAGCGTATACATACGAGTACATAAAAGAGGCAAGGAAGAGAAAAAGCACATAAACTTACATCCAAGACAAAGGTGGAAGGCCTAAATGAGTGCTCCTCTCCCCGCGAGAACTCCGTCTGTGGAATGGTAGAGCTCGGCCACCCAGCCTCCCCACGCGAACCCCTCACGGCATCCAAGTCTACCAAATACTCCGGAGCAGAGGGAAGTGACAAGACGTGTCGGTCGGGAACAAAGTCAGCCGACAAGGCAAACCAAAGGAACCTCGAGCCAGACGCTCCGCGGTCATCCTCAAGGACCTCGGGCCTGATAATCGGCGACACTCCGCCTCAAATGCCTCTCCATCGGCTCGTACCGAATGCCTAAGCCCCCGGCATCGGTAATATCAAAACCTAGCAGCCTGCATAACCGCTCCGGTGTAACCATCAACTCCACACCCGCCGTGTTGCCATAAGTCTAAGCAACCCAAATGATAGCGGCAAAATCCGTGGGAGTCACCGTCAGCTCCCCATCTCGAAATGGAAAGTGTGGGTCGTATCCCACCAGCACTCGCTCGCCGCGACATACATGGACTCCGCCTTCGGCCAGTATCACTGCTTCGCAGTTTACAAGACTGAGAACTCAAATAACCCGAGTCAAGCACTACCGCCCGCCGCGACTCTCTCTCCTCTCGAGCCACGCCCGCGATAATGCCCCACAATGCTCGCACCGCCTCAAAGGCACCCCGACTCTTCGGTTATGAGTACTAACCGTCCCCGTCCCCCTCGCACAAACAAGACAAAGCAACATCAACGAAATGCACCAACGCATGTCAAAAGGATGCAATGCAGATACGGTTCTCATTCATTTCCTACGTATATTCAAATCATTTCGAAAACTCCGTCGAATCCGAAACTTTCAAAAAAAACATTTCGAAAACTCCGTCGAATCCGGAACTTTCAAAACATTTTCGAAAACTCCGTCGAATCCGGAACTTTCAAAATCTTTCGAAAATTCCGTCGAATCCGAAACTTTCAAAATCTTTCGAATTTTTCGAAAATTTCGCTCCGTCCCGAATTAAAGCTACTTTAATTTTGGAAAATACATCTAGACATGGAATTTTGCAACCAAAATTTTAATGTCATCTACCCATGATGTCAATTGAACTACATCCTAGTCAATTTCGACAACGATTCATAGCAAAGTCAAAAGCCCCAAATCGGGCACCAAAATCCCTAAGTTCATTCCTAACAAATTTCTAACATTTAAAGAATGCACATTCTTAAAATTAATGGAATTTGTAGGAAGCTTACTTGTCTTTCGATCCCTCCTTGAGTTGTGTCTATCCCTCGCCGGATAAAAACTCCGCCGGATTCAATGGAAGAGTAGTGGTTCGAATGGTCCGAACCAATCGAGTTCGTTCGTCATCGGTCCTTCCGTGGCGAGCCATTGGTCCTCCTTCACCCTCCATAGCAAATTTCCTCACAAATTCGAGCAAACCTTGCAATTTGGGTTGGATTTTTCTCTCCTCCTTCTCTCCTCTCTCGCCGGCAACAATGGAAGAAAATGGCCTCTTTCCTTCCCCCCCTCGGCATTTAAAAGGATTTCGAAATTCGAAAAGTCCGACCGGACTCTTACCGCACCAGAAAAAATTTTGCCCTTTTGCCCTCGCCTTATGCATTCCAATTTTACCACTTTTCGCCTCCCAAAAGTGTAAAATTTCCCCCGCTAGACATTTCTAACACCCTATCCCCGAGGATAAATCAAAGTTAGTTCTCACTAACGCTCGTCTCCCCGACGTTAAATTCACCCACTTGACATTTGACATTCCAACGTTCAACCATGTCTCCGAACATTCCAAGTTACTATTCCGTCTCCTGACGTTAAAATTTAATAATGGTCTTCACCATTAAATCCTTAATCGCGACCTTTCACGGTCCGATTTCAATCCTTAATCTCGACCTTTCACGGTCCGATCTCCAATCCTTAATCGCGACCTTTCACGGTCCGATTTCAATCCTTAATCGCGATCTTTCACGGTCCGATTTCCAATCCTAATCGCGACCTTTCACGGTCCGATTCCAATCTCTTAATCGCGACCTTTCACGGTCCGATTTCAATCGCGACCTTTCACGGTCCGGATTTCAATCCTCAATCGCGACCTTTCACGGTCCGATTCCAACTCTCAATCGCGACCTTTTCACGGTCCGATTTCAATCCTCTCAATCGCGACCTTTCACGGCCCGATTCAAATCCTCACCGCGACCTTTCACGGTCCGAGCCCAATCACTCTTAATCGCGACCTTTCACGGCCCGATTTCAATCCTCAACCGCGACCTTTCACGGCCCGATTCAAGTCTCAATCGCGACCTTTCACGGTCCGATTTCAAGTCTCAATCGCGACCTTTCACGGTCCGATTTCAAATCTCAATCGCGACCTTTCACTAGCCCGATTTCAATCCTTAATCGCGACCTTCACTTCCCGGCCCGATCCTTCACCTTCTAATCGCGACCTTTCACGGTCCGATTTCAATTCTCAACCGCGACCTTTCACGGTCCGATTCCAATTCTCAATCGCGACCTTTCACGGTCCGATTCCAATTCCTCAATCGCGACCTTTCACGGCCCGATTTCAAAGTCTCAATCGCGACCTTTCACGGTCTGATTTCCACTCTCAATCGCGACCTTTCACGGTCCGATTTCAATCCTTAATCGCGACCTTTCACGGTCCGATCCCAATCCTTAATCGCGACCTTTCACGGTCCGATTTCAATTCTCAACCGCGACCTTTCACGGTCCGATTCCAATCCTTAATCGCGACCTTTCACGGTCCGATTTCAATCCTCATTCGCGACCTTTCACGGTCCGATCTCAAATCCTCAATCGCGACCTTTCACGGTCCGATTCCAATCCTTAATCGCGACCTTCACGGTCCGAGCACCCTTAATCGCGACCTTTCACGGTCCGATTCAAAGTTCACCGCGACCTTTCACGGTCCGATTTCAATTCTCAATCGCGACCTTTCACGGTCCGATTTCAATCCTTAATCGCGACCTTTCACGGTCCGATCCCAATCCTTAATCGCGACCTTTCACGGTCCGATTTCAATCCTTAATCGCGACCTTTCACGGTCCGATCCCAATCCTTAATCGCGACCTTTCACGGTTCGATTTCAATTCTCAACCGCGACCTTTCACGGTCCGATTCCAATTCTCAATCGCGACCTTTCACGGTCCGATTTCAATTCTCAATCGCGACCTTTCACGGTCCGATTCCAATTCTCAATCGCGACCTTTCACGGTCCGATTTCAATTCTCAGTCGTGACCTTTCACGGTCCGATTTCAATTCTCAATCGCGACCTTTCACGGTCCGATTTCAATCCTCAATCGCGACCTTTCACGGTCCGATTCCAATTCTCAATCGCGACCTTTCTCACGATCCGATCTCAAACAGTTAATCCCGACCTTCGCGGTCCGACCTCCACTCTCCTATCGAGACCTTCGCTGTTCACCTCGCCGGCAACAGCAATAAGCCCGAACCCCAAGGCACGAACGCCTTGCAACAATCCCTCTTCGGCCATCCTCGTAAGCCCGAACACCTTTTCACTTCAACAAGTGAACATTCATCTCCCCGCCGCGCCGTAAGCTCCGATTGCTCATCCCCCAGGATAAAACTGCAACAAGCAATAAGCCCAAGACCTCCAAGGCACGAACGCCCTCGTCGCATCGCAACTCCGGCTTGAGGTGCCACACGCCCTCGAAGGTTTCGTAAGTCCTGTGTTCCGACGCTCCCAACGGTCTCCCATTCGTGTACAGTACTCGCGAATGGTCTCATCCAGTGTTTAGACGCTCCTAACAAGTCGCTGCTCGTGTCAAGGTCCCCATGCGCGGCCCTCGTCCCTTTTCGAACTACGATCGGCTTGATTCCCGGCCGGATACGTAGGAATCCTTTTCGCTAAAGGTCCACCACCTGACCGCCTGTGTCTCCTTCAAAGTAAGGCATCCCGATTTGGATCCTTATCTTTTCAACGACCCCCACCTCCTTCGGAGGAGACGTCGCCGAGGGGCTAACCGTAGTACCCAAATCCGATCGCCCAAATCCGGCGAAAGTTAACCAAATCCGTTAATCGCCCGCTTCCAGGTTAACCGGAACTCGTTAAACTTCCCCTGCTGTGCCAACGAGACGCCCCGGATCGCCCGTGCATCCCGACGTCGAACCGTACTTAACACGTGTCATCACACGTAGCACGGCTTTCCCCGAAAAACGCATTTTCCGGCACTTTCCGGGCGTTTGACATTTCCCGATTGTTATTTTAAAAACTGGGACAAAACCGGGACCGGGAACAAATTCCCATAAAGCCGGTGACTCGAGAGGGCACGCGGCAAACATGCCACTCCCCTCTAGTCACCCTTCAATCAAATTCAAAGGGAAAAGACCAAAATGCCCCCGGTTTGCAAGCCAAGTCCGGCCGGACTCACTGTGCACATTTTCTGAAATTGCCAGCAAGTCCTTCAAATTCTCAAAATACCACAAAACCCCCTGGATTCAGGCCAAGTCCGTCCGGACTCCTACTGCAAATTTCACCTATATATAGAAGTTGTTGTCAAAGCTAAAAAAACAGAAATTTTACCCCAAAAAATCACCACCCCCACGGCCTAAGCTGTTTTCACCCCTTCCGAGCTCCCGTTCTGTCTCGATTCGCGTGAAATCTTCGTATTTCGGTCAAATACGCCCCTTTCAACTTCGAAACAACCTTTCGAATCACTTTCCGTGTCCCGTACACACCTCCCGAGCCAAAGGAGTCGACCCTAGCCATAGGTATAACTCCCTCTCTCTAAATCTCCCGTTCCGTCTCGGCTTACGCGCCGCCGCTATAACCGTTTCGAACGTCGTTATCGAAATGTAGACGCTTCCGTCTAATCGGGTCCGATACGTTTTAGCCCTCGATCCTCTTCTTTCCGTAAGAGAAGTAATCACGGGTTAAAACGGCGTTCCAACCCCGTTCCGTTTACTTTTTATGTCATTTACCATTCCGGATCGATCGATCCGTTGATCGTCATTTACAATTCCGAGCCGTTTGGCCTCGTTGATCGTCATTTACAATTCCGAGCCGTTTGGCCTCGTTGATCGTCATTTACGAATCTGGATCGTTTGATTCCGTTGACACCGCTTTAAATACCGTCATTTACAAGTCCGATCCGTTTGGATCGTGATAGTATTTACTTTTCAAAGTCCGAGTCGCAACCCGATTCGTTGATCGCATGTCATTTAATACATATATTCCCGTAAAAATCGTTAACAATGTAATGCCCGGTTCAAAACCGGAGTTCGTCCGTCGAACTCTCTTTCAAAACGCGCGAAATGACGTTCGGCCTCCGAACGCTCATCTTCAAACTCAAAGCCGCCATTTGACACTTAAAATCATTTAATATGCATTTTTCTCGTAAAATCGTTAACAATGACTCGACGGCTCAAAATCGACGTTTGCCACGCAAACGCTCTTTTCAACTCAAACCGACGTTTGTCATTCAAACGCTCGTCTTTTCAAAAGTCACCTAATCAACGTTTGTCATTCAAACCAAGATTAAGCTTGTCATTCAAGCCCCCATTTCAAAAGACACACACACACACACACACACACACGATTTCGAGAAAGGTAGAAAGACTCGTCATGCGAGGCGTTTCGGCGATCTCGTAATACTCTACCCGAAACGTAACTTGACCTTCGAACCTAACAATCTCTCGGTACAAAAAGCTTTTTACTCGTTTTTGCCGCCAATAAAAATGATCCCCGTTTTCAAAGCCTTTTCTTAAGTTTTTGCTACCAATAAAAACGACACCTTTTCACAATAGCCGTTTCTCAACGTTTGGGCTCAAAATACAAAACCGCGTGGCGACTCCTCATTTTCCTTCCCATGAAGCGAGGTCTCAGACACCAACCCCTCCGCGGAAGACAACCGCCTTTTCCGCGCCCCCGCCCGCGCGCGAAAAAGATCGGGTAATTTCAACAGGCATGACATAGACCAAACTAAAAACCAACCGGGTCTCTGACAAAGTGTGTCACTGACAAGTGCATGGTCGACACGAGGCTCCATGGGATGTTTGGATAGTCCCGTGCTTGCACCGAGAGGCGTAATAAGACCAAACGGCCGCGACAAGGATTTCCTGTTAGGGACGTAGTGTGCAGTGTAAGGTCACGTGCGCGTAGTGTGCAAGCAGTCTATCTTCTTTTTCTGAGTAAAATAGAAATTTTTTTATGTGTCTTAAAAATATGATGCGTGATTTTTTTTTGAAAATTTTCTTTTTTTTTTTTTTGAAAATTTTCTTTTTTTTTTTTTTTTTGATTTTTTTTTTTGAAATTTAATGAACACATAAGCACAAGAATTCCGACAGTTAGGGACATGATTCCGACAGTCAAAATTTTGACTTTTTCCGAGGCGGCCAAAACAACACGAAAATGTGCAAAAATCAACACACACAACAAATAATTTTTAATGCCGGGACGGAAGCTTGACCCTCAAAAGCTTTTCTTTTTTTTTTTGAAAACAAAGATACCGGTACGTGGGATTGTTAGACCACAATTTATCCCCGACTCGTGTTAGGAGGCGATAACGGGAAGTTTAATGGTTTCCACCAATATACCAAATATCGTTTTTTTTTTTAGAAAAAGCTTATTTGTCCCCAGCAGAGTCGTCACTGTGATGATGTGTCGCCGCCAAAATTTTTCTTTTCGAAAAAGTATGGTTTAACTTTGAAATTTTTCGTTTCTTTGAAAAACCTATTGAAAAAGACCGGAGTCGCCACGCCATTTTTGTTTTAAGGGCCAAAACTTTGAAAAATGCCCGAGATTAGAGATTTGGGTTCGGAGGTCACGTTACATGCCAAGAAGGACGTTAGTGTGCACTGAATGCCTCGTAAACGAGTCTTCCAAGCTGAAAATCATTTGTGTGTGTGTGTGTGTGTTTTGGCCAAAATAAGTTGAAACTCAGAAAAGTAAAAATTGGAAATTCTTTATTAGACTTTGTAAAGATCCCATGATTTTTGGTGTGATTTTTGGGTAGAGTTTTGGTACTCAAAAGATTTTTGGAAGTTGAAGAACACTTCTGCCAGAATGAAAAAGGCAGTGGACACTTGATTTTGAAATAGATTTAAGGGCTTCAAAACTTCATAATCTGAGAAAACTCAGAGAATGAAAGTTGTTCCAGACACCTCAAATAAGATTTATATGAAAGAATTTTCCATTTTGGAGAAGATTTGAGGACCCAAAACCCTCTGGAAATCTCAGATATGAGATCTGGACTCCCAGAGACTGGTGATATGACCTTCAAAAAAAAAATTGAAAAAGGGAGTTTTACTCACGCAAAAAATAATGTAAAAATATGTCTGGAAAGCTCTGGATGTTGGCTACAAAAAGTGTTTTGTAGTCAACACCAAATTCCAAGTTTATCTGTGTCCAAAAATTTAGACCATGGATTGGGGTCTTAGAAAATTGCTACTGGACAGCAACTTCTCAAGAAGAAAAATGTGATTTTATAGGGGGTTTGGCATCCATGCTTGTCCCCATTTCCCTAGGTTTTGATTAGTGATCACTTGACATTTTAGTGGTGAATCAACTATATCAAACCATTCTTGGGGTACATTAGGACTAAGCACTTCATTTGCTTGGGAAGGGGAATTTTATCCTTTGAAAATGAGATTTGATGTATGAAAATGAGTTTTAGGGTTTTGAAAATGTGTTTTCTTTGCAAGAAAGTAAGAACACTTTGAAAATAATGTTGATCCTTGTAGAAGATCATCCATGGAGATGAACTTCCATGGTGATCTTCTTGGATCTAAGACAAGAAGATGAATGAACTACATTTTGTAGCTTGAAAATGCATGCATGGATGAATTTTAGGGTAAGGAGAGGGAGGTTATACCTATCTTCCTTGTGTTTTGTGTTTGAAGGCTTGAATGTAAGAGTGTTTAAGGCTTGAATATGAGAGTGTTTGAGTGAGTGTGATTTTGGTTGAATAGTTGAGAAAAAGGTGACAATTCTATGGAATTCTCACTGTTTTCTCTCTATTTTCGCCAAAGTGCAGTTGAGGAAATGTGTTCTTCTCTTTTATTTTTGAGACTGGAGGGCTCAATTTATAGCCCTCTGAAAATGACAAACTCATCCGCGCGGATAGGACCTTGAGCGTGCACTGTTCATTAAATGCTGCTTCAGGCTTTGGACAAGAGGAATATTTTTCAAAAAAAATCAAATTAACAAACGCTTTTGTTCCAAAGTTAGCTTTCTATTTTTGGTTTTCTTTAATTTCTTTTGCTTTTTAGGATTCCTTTCTTGGTTTATCCTTAAATAACAATGCCCACTTTGCCCTTGCTTGGTTAGAAATGTTAGAAATGTTAGGAATTGTTAGAAATGTCATAACTTTCGTTAATTTTCTAACGAAAATACTAACAAGCTCAAATTGGAGTACTTACGTATGAACTCACAAAGAATTTCAAACTTTCAAGCAATCTTCAAGTGTTGAAGATTAGGGGTATTTATACCCAAGCACCAAGGAACTAGCCGTTGGACACAACTGTTGCAAGGACTGTACTGATGCTTTTTGATTGGTCCACTAATATCTACTTTTGCCCTTTGGTACGATTAGCGCAGTAAAGCCGATCGACTCACCGCAAATAAGGTAGTTAGGACATCTGTCACCTTTTCAAGATCCTTGCAGATCTTGTCTGATACTTAGTCACGTGACAAGATTTGGTGGTTGACTTTTGTCATTGCTGACGTGGATTCCAATAGTCAAATGTGGTTCACTTCAAGTCTTCAATCATTGGAGCGGTCTGGTGTGAAGCGGTTTAGACAAGAGCGGTTTCACCAGTGAGGAGGTTCCAATGTGCGGTCTCAAGATTGAACTGCTCAGCAGATTGCTATTGCGATTTACTTAATGCTGTTTGCACTTGGATGTTCAAGAGCGGTTTCAGATAGGGATTCCACAGAGCAGTTTGCTTGGAGCGGTTTTGCTAGGAAGTTTTGATGGTGCGGTCTGAAACATTAGAACTGCAACCTCATATCCAATGAGTCTTGTGCCAGTCTTCAAGCCTAATTTATCCTATTCTATAAAATGGACTTAGCTAAAAAATTGAAGTCTAAGCTTCATTACATATGGGCCCAAATTCCTTAAAATAGAGATGATGTTATGGTATCAATCAAATCTAACCTAAAACTAGGAGGGTTAAAGTATGCATACCCAACAGAACTAAAGTGGGGGATTCAAAATTCGCTTAAACTCGCGAAATGGAGTAGCGACCCACTTGAAATCTCTAAAAGGAGTAGCAAGTTAATTAATTACGTCAAATGTATTTTCATTTCTGTGATAATTATTGGAAATACAAAAAATATAAATACACTCTCTACATGGTGTAGCGAGTTTAGGCAAACAAAAAATAAACTCACCATATGAATTAACTATTTTCAAAAAATAGATTTTAGTAAATAGTTAGGTATGGTTGTTATTTTGGGAAATATTACTTTAAAAATGTATATTCGAGAAAAAAAATTTTGATATTGGTTTTCACCCCTTTTTTATATTTTAACTGTAAATTATATACTCCCTCCGTCCCATTACAAGCCACAAACTTTCCTTTTTGGGCGTCCCATTACAAACCACAAACTTCCTAAAATGGAAAGGAATCTTTACTATTCCCTCCACTCATTCTCTCTCCTATATTATTTTAATACTCACAACACCATTATAATTCACTATTCCTCCACTCATTCTCTCTCCTATTTTACTTTTTACACTTAAAACATTTATATCATTATTTTTTTCCTTATTCTATGCGTCTACAGTAATTTTCCTCCTTGTAATGGGACGGAGGGAGTATATATATATATATACTCCCTTCGTCCCAAGAAAAGTGTCACCATTTTAGGCTCGGCACGCAAATTAAGGAAAAAAAGTGAGAAGAAAAAATGTTGTGAGTGTAATTTGAAAAGAGGAGGGAGAATTAGTGGAGGAAATAGTAAATTTAAAAAGTGTTGTGAGTGTAATAGTGTTTTAGGAGAGAGAATGAGTGGAGGAAATAGTGAGTGGGTGTAATAGAATATTAATAAAACATTTTCATTTTAGGAAAGGTGACGTTTCAAACGGGACGCCATTTTGGGTAAAAAGTGACGGATTTTCTGGGACGGAGGGAGTATATACTTCCTTCAACCCACTTCAATCGGACTTATTTTTCTTTTGGTTTGTCCCAACTCAAATCGGACTATTCAAAATGACAAAAAAATCACTATTCATTTCACTCATTATCTCTCCTATTTTACTTTTTTACTAACAACACCAATCAACTTACTATTCATCCCACTTATTCTCTTTCTTATTTTCATTTTTATACTCACAATATTTCTTTTGTACCTCGCTTTTTATTAATTACATTGGTTATAAAGCTTGTCCGGTTTGATGTAAGATAGAAAGAGTATATATGTAAGGATCGGGGATCAGATCGGGATCGTGATCGGGATCGGGATCGATCGGATCGTGATCGAAGAATAGATATTAATATTGGACCAAAACTTAAAAATTAACATTGAATATATCACATTGTTTTCTTTGAGTCTTTGACTTTCATTCTCGTCTTAATTAATTAGATTCATAGGAATTTTTTTTCTCAAATAATTCATTTTTAAAATTTTAGTTCCCAAAATAACTCACTGTTCAAACTATTTTCCTAAATGACCACTTTTTTAAAACTCGCTACACCGTGTAGCGAGTTTGATCGGTCACAATCAAACTCGCTACACGGTGTAGTAAGTTCTAAGTAATTAGGATTTGCCGGTTTGTGATTAATTGGTGTAATTAAATGAAGAGAAACTCGGCTATAACCGTGTAGCGAGTTTGACGGTCTGATGCCAGCCAAACTAAACTCGTGTAGCCGTTCCCAGTTCCATTTTTTAGTAGATAAGGTTTCTCCACATTCATTTATCCTCCCATCCCTCATTCATTCATTCATTCATTCATTCATTCATTCTTATATCCCTCCTCGCAACCCTCAATCTTCTCAATCCAAATTCATTTAAACACAAAAAATGGATCCATCTCACCTCCGTTATATGAACCGCCATCCCAATTCCTCCGGTCAATCCTCCACCCCTCAATCTTCTCAATCGCCCTCTTCATCACGTGTTATTCCTGGTCCCACCGGTATCGTACAGTCCGCCAGGCGCCAGAAAGACCTCGACCGTCAGAGCTTATTGTAGCGATGTGATTTTGATTTGAACAACAGAGTCGCCACTTATCATTTATTTAGGAAAACAATAAGAAAAACCTTTTTGAAAGATTTGGGTTCGAGGCCGAAGTGATGGATTTGGAAGGCCGAGGAGCACCAAGCATCCATCCAATCCGAAGATTGGTCTTTCTTAAGTGGGGATTATCAATTAATATAATAAGAACAAATAAACCCTAATTAATTTCTTAATTAGAAATGCTCGGGTTGTATGCTTTGAGATCGCCTCCATGGATTGAAGTGGACTCTCTAGGCTAACCCTTTTGATGGGACTACACTACTCTAAAAGCAATACTAGAGGGATTTCGAGAAGAAGAAAGTAAAATAATATAGGAGTTTACTCTCGTGTTTAGAAAAGTGTTTGGTTTAACGTGGTTCTAAGCAATGTCTTTTTCTTGGTCGAGAAAGGATTTGGACAGAAGCTTCGCCTTGATTTTAGGCTTGAGCCTTGATGTTAGTCAATCAACAAGGTTGATGGACGAATTTGGGTGGTTTGTTTATGTAGTAATTTACGTAAATCTTTCAAGGAGAGAAACCATTAAATTTTAAAGGGATCGACTGCCGTCGTAAGGTGGCCCCAAAATACTAAAAGTCAGCCAGGCATTTATAGGGGTTTTTAGGAGGTAAAAAAGTGGGAATAGGATTCCACCCAAAGAAGGTTCCCCTGGAACTCCACAATCATTCGATACCCGGATTGGATAAAGAGTTTATCAAGTTAGAAGAGGTTGAAACGGAAAAGTGAAAGTGATTCTCGCACATCATGTAGTAGGTTATCTCGCGCGAGACACGCCTGCTCGCAAGGACAAATTAGGTCGGTTGACTATTTCCGTCCTTTCAATATTCTAAGTATAGTCGGCTAAGTCCAAAACTGTAATGAGGTTAGTTAGAAACTTAACGAAAACATGACGAAACTAATATGCTTTCATATCAAAATACAAAAGAGATATGAAGAGTAATGTAATCATGAATTATTGATTCGTAATGGGGTGTCTACAGAGTTCCCCCTCGGTGACAAGACTTATGGAAGAAGTCATGTCGTCGATAGAAAAGACATCTTTCTCTCCGAACAAATGGATGGTCGTGCCAGCTTGAATACCGGCCGCTCTACGTATCTCTTTCGTAGAATCGACCGAAACGTAGCTTCGACTCCAAAACACTAAAAGGCTTACTTTTAGGTATTTTGAAAATCATTTTGAAAATCGAAGAAGAGATTTTTTTTTTTCGAAAAAGGTAAAATCATACCGAGGGAATCAAAGACCTCCGACCCAATTCCGATGATACCCGGCTTCCTGGATGACAGTTGTTAAAGTGCGCCGTCCGAGGTTACCGACGTAGCTGAGGTTGCTTTGAGTGCTTTTGAACCAGTGGATAAATTCATACTCGAGGAATCAAGGATTTTACCCAATTCTCAAAATATAGGTTGTTGATGATGCGCCGCCCGAGGTGCCACCGACGTTGTCCGTTACAAGTCGCCGGCTTTTCCTGCGCACTTTGTTATCGTTGCTACGCCATCACGTACTTTTGGTGGCTGATACTACAACAGGTCACACTTTGTTGTGGTTGCCGAGGTCGCGGACTTTGGAAGTTTCTGCTGCCGCCGTCACATACTCTTCGTTGATGCTCAAGGGTCGTAGGTCAGCGGACTTGAAGTTTGCCGCCGTCATTACGTACTTTGTTGATGTTTCCCGAAGTCACGCGACTTGAAGTTTGCTCATTGTTATCACAGTACTCTTGAAGTTGCCGGTTGAGGTGGTGGTTCCTTGTCGGCTCCCGTAATGCAATGATATATGCATGATGGTTCCTCTGAGTAGACCCGAAAAGATTTCTTACTCTTTCTCGTACCTGTTAGCAAGCATTACAAAGATTCCAAGTAGATTTTGCGCATTTTTAGTTGTTCAACTCGGACTTTACGTGGTAGTGCCTCATATGTCTGTTCGTAAATGGTCTGGTTGGTCATTTTCGTGGGCGTGAGTTTATGTATGAGTATAGGTATATGGACATGTAGGGACATTTGTACATGGGATTTATATTCTGAGATGGGTAACCTATATGAGCTGAACTCAGGTGTTATGACAAAGTTGGGACCAAACTCAGTTTATGCGAGAACTGCTAGTCAGCCGAGGTTTGTTTCCTTTGAACGCAGAGTACCATACTATTGTTGTAGAAGATTTCGATGAGTAACCTTGTGTGAACACATCTAGGCCTCCGTTGCGAATCTTCATTCTTAATTCTCCCTTGAGTCGTGTCTCTAGGAGGCAAACGACTACAAACTGGTTTGATCGACTGTCAGTGTGAATGGATTTATGTCCAATTCTCTTTTCTATCTCAAGCCCCAAGTTGCTTGAATGTGGTAGATGACTTTGTGAACAGGCTTGTGAAGCCTGCTCTCTTGATTTGGGGAAGATGACTCGAAGAAGGCTCTCCTTGTTGATTTGATTTGAAGAAGATCGAATGATGTTCCACTGGAGAAGAATGTTGAAGAATACTCTCCCCTTGTCCTTGATTTTTTTCTCTAGTGACGCATCCTCGGTTTTTTAGCTCAGACCGCCCTTTCGCATTTCAATCTAGCTACATCTCTTTCGGGGTCTTTTTTCTTTTGAAAATAGTATTGTTAACCTCGAAGAGAACTCAAATGGAGAAAATCTCATTGGAGGAGAGAGAAATGAGATCTCGTGTTACTTGAGGAGAGACGGACTCTATTCTTTGGAAGGTGATCCAAGCATTGACTTTTTTGGAGAAGTGTATTCTCTAATGATTGAGAGAGTGAGAAGCAAAGAGAGAAAGCCCCTAACGCAGTATTTGATTATTTTGAAGAGTTGAAATAGAGACGTTTGACTCGGGGAGGAAAGGTTAGAAGCCCTGCTTTGATGCTTGAATTTCAAGAGTGTGTATGAGAATGGCTAAGAGGAAGCCCCCTGGGGACTCTTAACAAGGAAGCGCTACGTGGCTCAAGGATCTAGAAAAGTTGTTCTACTCTTTTAATGAGCGGAGTGCATCAATTTAGAAATTTCTAAATAAGTTTCGAGAAGAAAGTCAATCATTAGTATGACTTAAGGGTAAACATTTTTCTTGATACTCGGGAAAGTCCCTTCTTCACTTGTTGTAAGAGTAGATGTTGAGTAACTCTTCATTTCTTTTGTTTCTGATATCACTTGACTCCTTTTCTTTGTATGAGAGTCCCTTCTATGCCTTTGAAGTTTTACCTTTGTTGTGGGGGTGATGAAAGCTTAAGAGTTTCTTTTCTTTCTTTTTTTTTTGTACTCTCAAAGCTTTTGAATTCGAGTAGCATCACTCTTCTTGGAATGAAGGTTGTGGATGTACAAAGAAGACTCCTTTGGCTTTCTCTCTGGTTTGTTGACCTTTGACTTTCAGTAGGGGTAATGTTTAGCTCTTAAGCCTTCTAATGCTAACTTTCTTCTTAAACTCGTTTAGAAATTTCTATTTTTGCGATGGTTTAGGGAATAGAGGGTCCATTATTTTGTATGAATTAAATGATACTCATGAGGTAGAACAACCTTGGGGAAAGTGTTTAGGAAAAAGAAGATAACTTTGATTAAATTTTGGAGAAATTAAAAACAGACTCGATAGTTTAGATGACACAAACTAGAGGAATGAGAAGTACTAGAGAAAGACAATGATCTCTTTTCGAGGTTCATACTTGAGAAATTTAAAACCTAATTTCCTACTTCTATCCAAAGGAGAGAGGGAGAGGATAGTTGTAGCCCCAAAGTGGTAAGCGTAGATTTCTTTCTTGGAACTTCATCTTCTTCATGTATTATGCAGAGGTGATTATTGGTGATGACGTTAGGACGTTCCATCTCTCCATTGTCAAAGAGGTCTTGTATGATGTCCTTCAAGTGGTGGCGAAGTAAGGTTGGTGTCGTGGGCCGGTGAAGTTGTGGTACTTGGCGAGGAATAGAAGTGATGAGCATGATTATGACCCATATCCCTAGGAGGGGACCACCTTCCACTCGGTTTGATCTTTTCATTCTTTGGACAAGCACATCGAAGAGTTCTTCTTGTGGTGATTCCTTCGAGTTTGTCAGCTAGTGTCACTCTTTTTCTTTCCTTCGGGAGTGAGTGAACAAGCACAATACTTGCCGGTGTTTCGGAGCGGTTGAATGCAATAATAGCATCAAGATCGAAACATCCTTACTTGTGGTGGAGAAAAACTTGTTGGAGTGGAAGGAAGTACTTTCCTTCTTTTTGCTTGCTTGAGGAAGTCATCAATCCTAATTCCGGACTGCAATGGAGTTCATTGAAACTAGGAAAGTAAATACCGCCGAGCTTCTCTTGAGAATTAGCCATCACGGAGGCATTGGAGGAAGATGTGGATTTGCTCTTTGGAGAGGTAGGTCTTTCCTGGACAATTTTAGCGATGGTTGTGAGTCTCCATCTTCTAGCAAAGTCAAGCAAAGACCTCATTGACATGTCGGGCTTCCGGTTTGTTCAAAGATCCTCCTAGTAGAGGCTGTAAGTGGAGTTGTCTTCAAACTGCCTTTGGAAGACTAAAACATACTGGGCAGACGACCAATCAAGACTTGTGAGAGTTCGCCCAGGAAGAGATATGCACCAATCCCTTGCAAAGGCACCCTCCAAAGTTTGAGGAAAGCATTGGGCCAAGATTGGTGTTATCAACGCCCATCGGAAAGCATAGCCCAAGCTGTAGGTCTCAACATGAGCTCGAGAGACAAGTAGTACCATTAAACTTGGCAATATCGGGTGCTCTTGTACTTTGCGGCAGGAAACTTGGTGATGGATTGCTGAAGCAGCATCGGGATCAAATGGTTTTAACGAATGACCCTTTTGAAGTGTCAAGGGTTGCAAGTTTCTTCTCAAGGTAGCTCTTTAGTAATATATGGTCACCAAGTTTAGTAGTTTCATCACTACCTTCTTTCTTGGTTTTAGTACTCTTGGAGATATGTCCTAAGTCCCATCGGAGGAGGATGAGGAAGAGGATGAATCGCATTCTTCCTCTTTCTTGCTTGACTTCTTGAGTTTCTTATTCTTTTTGGTGTAGGATTCCCCTCTTCAGTGGAGGAGGATTCCTCTTTCTTTTGCTTTCTTTTCTTTCTTCGGCTTTCATCTCATGGAGCTCTTGCATAAGGGCGATTATTTGGGCATTTGCTCGTGAATTTTCTTACTTTGCTCATCCATCCCTAGCGCCCAAGCTTCGATGGAGTTCGGCCTTAGTTTCTTTAATTTCGGCCTCGGTAGTAGAAGGAGAAGTAGACATCGTGTCGAGCCTTGGCGAAGAACTGGGCGTGTAGCAGCGGGTGTTAAACCATGATCGAGTCCAGACAAATTCGAATAGGGTGAATGAAGGCTTGAAGATTTGAAGGTTGTGGCCAAAGCACGCGAATGGACGGAACACTTGTCTCGCACGGGACCAATGGTCTCGCGCGAGACAGCACCATGGAAGTCACATTTTTTTCTTGATTTTAATCCTAATTTTGGTCGGACGGAAAATCCGTTTTGGGGGTTTCTAACATTCGAAATCCAAACCTAAGGACATAGGGGTCGAAGTAATCTCAAGTAACATCGAGTTTTGTGCAATAAATTTGGTGAGAATTTTTTCTCTTTTTAGGGGCAAATCCGAAGGGACAATTATAGGGACATTTTCGAAGGGACAATTCCGAAGCGACAATTTATTGATTTCTTTTTCATGGATTATTGCACAAAACAAGATCTTGACAAGGGATTACAAAGACTCCAAGATCAAACCGACCGGTCACGGAGTGTCTTAAAAAGTCAATCTACATGATATGTGGCGATGTAGGGCTGGAAGGCTAGACTCCCCGCGATATGACAATCTAGATGGATTGAATACGCGGAGTGGGATGATCCAACTTCGGAGAGACCGGTGACTAGGTGGTTACCGTCATCCGTCCTTAGTGTGGGTCCCGGGTTAATCAGGGTATGTAGCGCAATGACAGATATAAGCATGAGTGCGCGTGTGTGATAGTCAATCTAGGTGATAGAGAAAAAATAGAGAGTTTTTTTTTTTTGAAAACTAAAAGAAAACAGATAGTGACCGCACCAAGTGGTTGCCTACATTTCTCCCAAATTCAGAAGACTCAGGCCGTCGTAGTTCCACATAAAGGAGAGAGAGAGAAAAATAAATTAATTAATTAATTTAAATTACAACTCCCGAATCCTTCATGGATCGTACTTTAAATCAAAAAACCAATTGCACGCAGATATATAGTTCAAGTAGGTAATAATTACTCTACCCTGCAAAATAAAGTTAATACAAGTAAAATCGAAATAATAATTTATTTTGACTTTTCTGAATTTTTAAAACTTTTCTGTAAGGTTTTTTTTTTATATATGCAGTCAAACTTTTAAATAAGAGTCAACTGCAAGGTCTTTTTTTTTTGTTTTTTTGTTTTGTTTTGGTCAAACCTAAAGATAAGTCAGCAAGCAACCAATTTGATTCTGCCTTTGTCGTAACTATATCTCGCGCGGGACTACCTTGACCCGCGCTAGACAAGCGTTCGGACAGTAATTTTTGATGAAAACAGTATAGAAAAATTCGAAAAAAAAAACATAAAAATCAAATTTTAAACAGAAAATTGAAAAAGGATTGATAATATCCAATTGTGCGCAAGTCTAATCCTCTTAATTAATTGTCCACAGCAGAGTCGCCAAAAGTGTAGCGTTCGATTTTTTTGAATAACAGAGTCGCCACTTATTATTTATTTAGGAAAACAATAAGAAAAATATTTTCAATTTAAAAGAGATTTGAGGGTTCAGGGGTTAAGTTATGGAATGGGAAAGTCGAGGAGCACCCATTCCACCCAATCCGGAGATCGGTCTTGCCAGTTGAGTATTATCAATTTTTACAATTATTAATTAAAAGAACAAGAAAACTCTAATCAATTTCTTGATTAGGAATTTCGGATTGTATACTTCGAGATCACCTTCATGGATTGAAGGGACTCTAGGCTAATCCTTTTGATGGGATTACACTACTCTAAAAGCCAATAGAGAGGGGTTGAGAAGAAGAATAAAAGTATAGGAGTTTACCTAGCGTTTGGAAAGTATTTGATTTAGAATGTGGTTCTAAGATGTCTTTTCAGTCGAGAAGTGATTCGGGCAGAGTTTCTCCTTGATTCTAGGCTTGAGACTTGATGTTCGTCAATCAACGTGGTTGATGGACGAATTTAGGAGTTGTTTGTGAGTGATTTTTAAGGAATCTTTCAGGGAGAGAAACCAACAAATGTGTGTGTTATGTGTTTTCGATCATGGATCGGGGACCTCTGAAATACTAAAAGCTATTAGGTATTTATAGGGGTTTAAGAGGTGGATGGATGACTTGGTCACCAAGATTAGGAGACTCAAGGAAGGTTCCAGAACTCAACTGTGATTGGATATCCGAATTGGATAAGATTTATCAAGAAAAGAGTTTGAAACGGAGAAGGAAAGTGATTCTGCACATCCTGCAGAGGGGTTGTCTCGCGCGAGACACGTATGTCCCGCGCGGGACAACTAGTCGGTTGACTATTTTGTCCTCTTCAGTTATTCCGTTAGTCAGTTAGGTCCAAAACTAACGAGGTTAGTTAGAAACTTAACTAAACACGACGAAACCGATATGCTTTCATCAAAACATATAAGCGAGACGAAGAGTAGTGTAATCATGTATTATTGGTTCAGAATGGGGTGTCTACAGTGGGCTCCTCGGGGTCGGCGACAAAGCATACGATGGGGACGATACCAGTCGGCGAGCATCACTACCGTATGGTATGTATGTTAGTTTAAATGGAATGTATGCATGCTTTGAAATCAGTTTATATACTTATGTTAGATGGGGAGCCATATTGATGCTATGAAATCCATGGTTTTAATTTAATTGACTTTGAAACCAAACAAGACGGTTGTATGCACATTGTTAGTGGGTGTTAGTGTAAATGATAAGAAATACATGGGGTATTAGTTTAAATGTAGTGTATGCATGCTTTTAAATATGTTTATGTACGCATGTTAGCTGGGAGCCATGTTGATGCTATGAAATCCGAGGTTTTAGTTTAATTGACTTTGAAACCAAACAGGACGATTGTATGCACGTTGTTGGTGGGTGTTAGTGTAAATGATAAGAAATACATGGGGTGTTAGTTTAAATGTAGTGTATGCATGCTTTTAAATAAGTTTATGTACGTATGTTATCTGGGAGCCATGTTGATGCTATGAAATCCATGGTTTTAGTTTAATTGACTTTGAAACCAAACAGGACTGTTTTATGCACGCTGTTGGTGGGTGTTAGTGTAAATGATAAGAAATGCATGGGGTGTTAGTTTAAATGTAGTGTATGCATGCTTTTAAATCAGTTTATGTACGTATATTAGCTGGGAGCCATGTTGATGCTATGAAATCCATGGTTTTACTTTAATTGACTTTGAAACCAAACAGGACGATTGTATGCACGTTGTTGGTGGGTGTTAGTGTAAATGATAAGAAATACATGGGGTGTTAGTTTAAATGTAGTGTATGCATGCTTTTAAATAAGTTTATGTACATATATTAGCTGGGAGCCATGTTGATGCTATGAAATCCATGGTTTTAGTGTAAATGTAGTGTATGTTTTCTTTTCTAAGATTACCCCTAAATCCTAATGAAAGTAAATATTACACTCACAACTTTAGTGATTAAAGAGAACATATTTTTATCACAAGGATAATATGGGAAGCTAAATGTTGCATTTATACCATTTCAAAATAATAATCTCGCTTCTTTTATTTATAGGAAAATGAACATGGCCCCGATGTCAATTTTTTGGATGTTTTCGTTAGCACCCATGTTAGAACTCTTACATTCGCCGATCAACCTCCGCAATGGGTTGATGATCGATCTGCATTGGCCTTTTTAAGTAAACTATCATTAAATGACTTGATTTTGAATATGTAAATTTATTTATGTACATTGTGTATATGATTATGTTTGTTTGTTTTATTTTGACATAATATATATCAAGCCGCCGTTGTTCCCGAAGGTACTCCTCCCGGGTAGCCCGTTCCATTCGTTCCTGAAGTTTGGCGCTCGGTCACCTCAGATGGACATCCAAAGAGAGGAGACCGAGTGTTAGGGATGGGGGATCACGGGCTGCAATACCCATCGACGTCGACCGGCCGTCGCGCGAATGTTTTCAGGCCCGATCCTCATTATGCTTCGAGGATCGACACTCTGGAGGTTCAGGTGGCTGAGGAGAGACGCGTGGTTGCGGAGGCTAGTGCACAGCTTGCGAATGCTCAGGTACAGGCTAGGGCACAACTTGCGCAGCATCAGGAGGAGACGGATCGTCGATTTGCGATGTTGACGGCCCTAGTGCAACAGGGTAATTTACAGTCTCCCCAACCCCCCCGAGTTGATTTTGTACTATTTATACTTTTTTGTAATAACATTTGTGATATTTGTTTGTAATAATATTTGTGATTTCCCCATTTCAAGTCCTCCCCCTCCCCACCGATTTTGGGTACTGGATGCCCCCGCTCCGCCTTCCCACCGATTTGGTATTGGGAGCCCCAGCCCCCCCACCGATTTGGTACTGTATTTTGATTTTTAGATTTATAGTTTTAGTTTTATCAATTGTTATATCAAGTAAAAAAAATTATAATTGATATTTACCATTATTTTTTTTAATTTATTGCATTATCAGCGGTGGAAATTTTCGTCGCTGAATTAATTAATTTTAATTTAATTTTATATCAGCGACGAAATATTCCGCCGGTGAAATAAAAAATTTAATTAAAATGAATTAATTCAGCGACGGAAATTTCCGCTGCTGAGTTAATTTAATTTAATTAAATTTTTATTTCAGCGACGGAATATTCCGCCGGTGAATAAAAATTTAAATTAAAATAAATTAACTCAGCGACGGAAATTTTCACCGCTGAATTAATTCATTTTAATTAAATTTTTATTCAGCGACACGGAATATTCCGCCGGTGAAATAAATATTTAATTAAATTAAATTAACTCAACGGCGGAATATTCCATCACTGTTATCAAAAGATCACTGACGGAATACTATTTCCGTCGGTGTACACCGACGAAATTTGGTCTGTCAGACCATTGCGGCAGGCTGACAGTGGCGGACCACCGACGGAATTTTTCCGTCGGTGACTGACCTTTAGCGACGGAATCCATGCTCTAGCGGCGGAAAATTCCGCCGCTAAAACACTTTTTTCTGGTAGTGTCGAATTTTTTTTAACTTATAGATTTTAAGATATTTCATTTTAAAGTTTTGAGAAAAAAAAAAAGAAAAACGAGGGAGGAGAGAGGGTGTGACAGCTGGTAAACGCGTGTGTATTTATAAAGAGAGTATCTGGCGGTCGTTTTCGAAAATATGTGTCCTAGGTGGTCCTTTTTGTTAGGATGAGTGACAATTTTGGTAATTGCCCCTTTTTTAAACTAGCGAATTGCACTGTAAGTCAGTATGGACCACTACACTCCGAATTACTCTCTCTCCTAGAAACTGGTAAGGTGCATTGCACCAGTTAGAGTACACAAAATCTGTTAATAAATACCTGTGATGCTTATATCGGAGACTCATACCCGAGTCTGAGCATCATAAATAATACTACCTCCTAATCTTAGTGAACTGTCAAGCGTTTCAAGAAATAAATACAGGTTTGGCAGTAGCTCAAGTCAATGGTATTGCAAATGGGAGGCATATCTTTTCTATAAAGAAAAGTGAAAGAGTTAGAATCCTTGGCGGATTTGGATTCTTGACGTGTGAGAATTTAATGTAATTTAAATTTTTTTGACTTTCTTTTAAAGGTTTAGATATCGGGTGAATTAGGAATTTATTGTGTATATCTTTTATTCTTTGTATATATTATTTAAGATCAGAAAGCCATAAATAAGGGAGAGATTGAAAGAGTACGAGTAGTAATTTAGGATTTTGTCAAAATATATTTTTTCCAAACTTAAAAAGATTTTTGTCTTTCTTGGAGATTAATTATTCAATTAAAAAGATTTTCCTAGTAAAAGTAGGATTAAATCATTCTTGATTATGAAATCTGGTGCTAGATATATATGCATATATTTGTATATCTTTTATTTCCTAATTTTTAGATTATATAGTTGTACATATATTATGTTTCCTTAATAGATAACAATTCTTTAATAGATAATACTTCATTTCTATAATGGTTATCTCTTTTTTGTGCATCACTCTTGATACACTATATAAATGAGGCTCTTCTCACATCAAAAGTACATATTTTCATAAAGCAAAATAAAGAGAGAAATCCCAGAAGTTCGTGAGAAGTTTTCAAGAGAGCTGTCTTTGGATGTGTGCGAAGTTGTGTCTCACATTTCGACTCACGTCTGTTTTCCTGTAAATTATTTGATTCTTAAGTTTTATTACACTCTGATTTGCTGTTTGTTCAGCATAAGGATTACTTTATTAAGATCACAAACTTTGATTTTAGTATTTTCATATTTTCTTATTTCACTAGTTAGGTTTTTATTATGTAAATGAGATCTTTTAATAGTGAAATCATTTTTAGGCGTAAGCTTTGTTTGTTGTAGTTGAACCTGTAAACGTTAATACGATTTTTTTCTCATTTAATTCAATTTTAAAATTTTATTTACCAATATAACTTACTGTGTAGCGATTTTGACTTTGACAGGTCAAACTCGCTACACCGTGTGGCGAGTTTTATGTAATTAAGTTTTCCAGCTCGTAATTAATTAGGGCAATTAAGTTTTTCCAAACTCGCTACACCGTGTAGCGAGTTATTAAAAATCCCTTTTTCCCTTCCAGTTTACAGTCTTCATTCAAAAAAAACAAAAAAACCTAAGTTCTAAGTTCCAGCCGCCGGCCAAGCAAGGAAGAAGAAGAAGAAGAAACAACCAACCTTGATTTCTCCATTCAAATTCAACCTTTTTCGTAACTATAAGTTTAAATTTCTGTATTTTTTTGATTTAGCTTTGAGTTTATTATTTCTTTACTTGCAATTTAGGGATTTTTGACCTCAATTTATGTGAAATAAATGAAATAAATGAAATATAAAATATAGATATTAAAAGTATAGAGTTGTTAAGATCTTACTTTGTATTGCTCTTGGTTTCGAATCTTACAAATTTATTGATGATATTATAATGATGATACAAGATTATTAAATGAGGGGAAATGTATACAACCTTAATACAATAGTTATGTTTTTGCTGAGAATGAAAGGTAATTTGATTAGATAATTGTATTATTGGATATATACTTTTGATATAATTCGACTTACTATGAAAGAATTATTTAGTGATGATTTTTTCAAACATTTTGCAAGTTTTCTATTTAGGTGAATTATATGCATTGGGATATTCTTGAAAACTATTTGATTTTTTGTTAAATAAAGTTGTATTATGTGTTGGAGATGAAAATTGAGTTGAAGAATTA
Source organism: Adenophora triphylla var. japonica (assembly GCA_022495995.1). NCBI lineage: Eukaryota > Viridiplantae > Streptophyta > Magnoliopsida > Asterales > Campanulaceae > Adenophora > Adenophora triphylla. The sequence goes on from JAFEMH010000918.1 coordinate 280,466, forward strand.
TGCGTTTCATAACTTTAGAGAATTGATTTATAATATTATCTATTTTGTTTCTACTTTTTGTACTTGTTGTTCTAATGCATGAAGAGTTAAATTTGTCAAATTTATTTGTAAATATGTATCTTTATTTATTTCTACCAATCCATCATCAAGTTAGATGAATGATCTAGCGTTGTACTTTCTCGTTGTTGAGTTTTTGGTACTGTTTTAGGTGGATGTACCTATTTTTCGAGTAATCTTATATATTTCCATTGAATTGGTTTTGGTACGGTGATATTAACTTTAGATTGTTTGTCTTATAATTTTTTTTTCGATTTAATGCATTAGGCCAAAAGAAGTACTTATAAGGTATATAGGTTGGAAACCAGCACAGCCGAAGTGATTCGTATTCAACTACGTAATCATTTTCATGTATGAATTAAGCATACGAGGCATCTGTATGAGTTGATATACAGTGTGGCGGGTAGCACAATAACCACGTACCTATAAAGTATTTAGGAAATAATGACTATTCAAAAAAGTCAAATTTTACTGCCTCGTATGTTTTGTAGTTATTAAAAAATTTACTTATTTCAAAAGAACAATTTACTTATTTCAAAAGAAGTACTTATAAGGTATATAGGTTGGAAACCAGCACAGCCGAGGTGATTCATATTCAACCACGTAATCACTTTCACGTATGAATTAAACATACGAGGCAGCTGTATGAGTTGATATACAGTGTGGCGGGTAGAACAATAACCACGTACCTATAAAGTATTTAGGAAATAATGACTATTCAAAAAAGTCAAATTTTACTGCCTCGTATGTTTCGTAGTTATTAAAAAATTTACTTATTTCAAAAGAACAATTTACTTATTTCAAAAGAAGTACTTATAAGGTATATATGTTTGAAACCAGCACAACCGAGGTGATTCGTATTCAATCATGTAATCACTTTCACGTATGAATTAAACATACGAGCCAGCTGTATGAGTTGATATACAGTGTGACGGGTAGAACAATAACCACGTACCTATAAAGTATTTAGGAAATAATGAATATAAAAGAAACACAGTTTACAAAAAAATGATTATTAATTACCAACCTTGATATTGAAATAAACAGATGGATTCCTTCATTGATCTCGGGCCTATCGATGCCTCTGTTCTGACCCAACATGGGAACCATAGAGCTCGGTTTATTTGGGCCAAGCAGGAGGTTGCTAGTCCCTTGTCTTTTCGTCATGGTGCCTCCTTGCCGGCCGTATTAGCTCCTAGGATATTGTCCAGACTGGCCGAGTGCGGCTTTAGTGGAGTTCACTGTATAGGGAGAGTTCAGTACGATTATGGGTTTCTGGAGGCTTTGATCGAGAGATGGCGTCCGGAGACCTATACATTCCACCTTCCGGTTGGTGAGATGACGATCACCCTAGAGGATATCGGCATGATTTTCGGGTTGCCGATTGATGGGGATGCTGTTACTGATGCTGGGTTCCCAGCACATTTAGTGAAATCGCTACACCGTGTAGCGAGTTCACTTGAACAGGCCCAAAATTTTGTTCTCTGATTCTCTCGTCCCTTTGATGGGGAATAGTTGGTGTAGTTTGGGACGACTCGTCCCCTGGCCTAATTTTCTAGATTGCTTCATATTTTTTTTACAACATATTCTAATGAAACCTCACATTACAAAGCCACATCCCTGGCCTAACAAACTGAAACTTAACTGCAATAGGAACTAAATGTTTATTTTTTGAAATTTTTTTACAACATATTCTAATGAAACTACAACTGAAACTAAAATAGGAACTAACTGTTATTTTGCCAAACATAAACTTTCATATTGAAAAATTCAACAGAATTAGAAATTACATTCAAGTTTTCAAGTTTAATGAAAATTACATAAAATGCAACTGCAACTAAAAATGAATCCAATTCAAACCAAACATAAATTACATGAAAAGCATTCTGCTACTCCCTAATGTTCGGGCATCTACGACGATTGTGCTCTTCTTGATAGCATGATGAACACAAAGTCTTCCGTTTATCTTCTTGAAAGTCCATAGAATTTCGGAATCGTCTTGATCTAGGTCGTCCGGACTTCGCAGAACGTCGAAGTAGGGTATTAGGGAAAAAACTTGGCACCAAACCATCCACACCCCAATAGTCTCCATGCTCGATTGGTTCGAATGTCCCCTTTCATGTCTTGTAGTATTCCCCAATGGTGTAAAATCGAGAAACGAAATCTCGACCATCAAGATGTTGTGCAGAACAACATGCAAGAAGATGGGAATAAGGCATGTGATAGGCAACCCATTTACCACATGTGCAGGTATGCTCATTAAGTCGAACAATCTGGATATTTCCTCCCTTGTCAGCCTGGCGTGTGGTTGTCACTAGATATACCCCCATTTCGTGATTGTTGAACAATTTGGATATTTCCTCCCTTGTCACCCTCCCGTGATGACGGTCATATATCAAACATACTTTACGACTCTTGATAATATGCTTGCGAAGCAGATATAAGAACCAACGCCAGTTCGTACAGTTCTCATTTTCAACAACGGCAAATGCAAGAGGAAGTATACTGTCCTGGGTATCAACACCCATGAAAATCAGTATTACCCCTTTATATCTACCATGCATAAATGTTCCATCCACAGAAATGACAGACCGACAATGAGAGAAAGCTTCAATTCAAGGCCCAAATGCCCAGAATACCTGTCGAAACATGTGTAACTCACCAACAGGAGGAGGAGGAGGATGAGAATACTCAACAATTGTACTTGGGTTGTATTTTTGAATGGCTGCTAGGACGCGGGGTAACCTTATATAAGATTCCTCCCAATCTCCAAAAACCTCTGCAATGCCCTTCTGCTTTCCACACCATGCCTTCTTGTAGGTAATTTCCTTTCCAAAGCTCTTAAAGATGTGTGCAATAATGACTCCAACCTTGACATATGAATTGGCCTTAATAAGACCAACAACTTCCCGAATGATAAACTTGGCCTCTAGGTTGGGGTGATCTTGACTTTCTCCAGAATATAAGCAGCAGTGAGGAGCCTTATACTTCGTTAGTTCCCAATAGCCAAACTTCCTCCTATTCACACGAACATAAAAATTGCATGGATAATTTTTCAATAGACACTCAATTACCCATGTGTGAGGTGTGCTCTTTCTTACCCTGAACCCGCGATTGGTGCGAATATGGTACCTTCTTATATGATATTGTGCCTCATTCTTGCCAAAAAAACGTATCCTTTTAGCAATCGCGTGCTTATCCGGATCCCAAACTGGAAAAGTGTGTGCATTATCGTAATCAATGAGGCCTTGTTCTTGTCGAGCAGAAGTACCAATATCACTGTAAAAGGGATAATCCGCTCTCTCATATCTTCGATTTTCCGGCACTTAATAATGAACAAGAGGTGCTTCCACATCATCATCAATCGGCCCATCATCACCGCCTCCCAAATCGACATCAGAATCACTACTACCCTCCTCATATTCATCATCAGCATCCTCTAGCATTGCATCTACATCAGTGTGTACTTCTTCTTCTTCATAATCTACATCATCTTCGGAATTATCATCATTAACATGATCATTATGCCCAAATGCCCCAGCATCATAATTTGGTATTTGGGTTGATACAAGTGTTTGGGAACTTGGACCAACCCCTGCATCAAGGTTACCACTTGGTGAATACCCATAAATGGTCTCTGTGTCCCGTGTTTCAAACTCTGGATTGGGTCAATTTTCAATCAATTTTACACGAATATACAGCTGCAAATTTCCCATCCCCCCAAATTTAGCAAAATGATCGAACATTATATCCATACACGCATCATCTTTAATATGGAAAGGAAAATACTGACCAAACCCGCTATCAAAAGAATGAGGACATCTGAAAATGACTTCCAAATCAAATTGAGACCGATCTAAGCTCGCCTTTTTATATAACTCATCAATCAATTCATTGTATCTCCATCGGCAATTAGCCCTTATTACACATTTTGGCCCTTTTTTGAAATGAGGACCATCAAACGGTTGTTCATCATCACCTCCCCAATAACACATGAAAATGATTGGACCCCGTTCATCTTTAACCCTACATTACGAAATCAAAGTGTTAAAAGTTATATAATAAAACTCTAACATTTATATCTACAATAAACTAAAACACAGTTAAATACTTAAATTTTATTTCTAAACACAAGTGAAAACAATGATTAAGATGATGTTAATTTACCTTGATTCGTGATCTTCAACTATTCTGATGAAATAAAATGATGTCAAGAAGATTTTGGTTATTTTTTTGTGAGATATTTTGAATGAGAGATAAGAGTGGAAGAGATACGAGAGAGGAAGGTAATGAATATATTATACTGACTGAGAGAGGAAGGTAATGAATGAATACACTGGCTGGAAACTGAAGCTTTATGCTGACTGGAAACTGAACCTCATTAGCTGGAAAGGAGAAATACCAGCTTAAACGTTTCATTAAAGGTGAAATCACTACATGGTGTAGCGATTTTAAGTCAGAGTTTGTCCACTCCAATAATTTCCTTCGATTCAAAGTTTATTATTTTCATTTTTTTTACGTTAGTGAAGGTATTTTGAGCAATAAATATAGGTTAATTTAGTTATCCTAATGAATATCTAAAAATTGTTACTTGTAGTACATATAATGGTGTATCAATAACAACTTTTAAATTTTCATTTGGATAATTAAATTAACTTCAAATTATTGCTTAAAATACCTTCGTACTAACATAAAAAAAGATAGGACCCTTGAAGTGGGACTGATGTAGTAATATGTTCAACGTCAACTCTTCTTCATGAATTATTATGTTTTTATTTACAAACTTTTTTTTTTGTTTTACATGTGTTGCTTAATTATATTTTTGTTTAATTTTTTTTAAACAACTATTTGTTGGTACTCATTTAAAAAATGATGACATGTTGCTGAATTATGTTTTTGTTTAAATTTTTTTACATGTGTTAAAATAAATGATGACATGTTGCTGAATTATGTTTTTGTTTAAAAACTTTTTTTTACATGTGTTAAAAATAATGATGACAGGAAAAATTGCAACGAAACCAAACACAAACTGTACCAAATAATTTTAAAAATTAAAATAACATCAAAATAAATATAATCAAGTTAGTGACCACATTTCGATCACATAGGAAATCTTACATTAATTAATTCAAACAATTAGAAAATTCAAGTAAACCAAATGAGCTTAGCATTCAATCACTTAACTTCATTATTCTTAGGAAATACCTACAAAATAAATGAGCTTAACATCATTTACTATATGATTCCAACAATTCAGCAAAAATAAGAAAATATGTTCCTTGAATACATTAGGGAGTGTGATGTTAAGATAACGTGCTGATCATGATGGGTTGGGGGCAAAAACAACAACCCAAATATTTCAAAACAAACAATTAGATTGAAGTATTAATGATGATTTCAAAGTGTACTGACTTCCACTATTTAATACTCCCTCCGTCCCAATCTAAATGTCTCAAAATGGGTTCCGCGCGAGAATTAAGGAAAGTGATGTAAGAAAGAGAAAAAAGTTAAATGTTGTGAGTATGAAAAATTAAATAGGAGAGAGAATGAGTGAGAGGAATAGTTAGGAGAGAGAATGTTGTGAGTGTAAAAGTAAAGTAGGAGAGAGAATAAGTTGGTGAAATAGTAAAAAAAACTTTCCTTTTTTGGGTTGAGGCATTTTAAATGGGACGCCCAAAAAGGAAAGTTGAGACATTTAGATTGGGACGGAGGGAGTATATCATACCTTCTGAAGTATCAGAACAGAACCGACAGATATATCTTTTTCAAATTCACTCCCAGTCACTTTTCGATGAATGGAAGCATCTATGATATTCGTAGGATCTTAATAATTTTATCCCAGTTAGAAACTGAAAACACATTTCACCCATGATAGAAAGCATACTAAGCTCATATACTAACCTTTAAAGTCACTCAGAGATCACCATAACCATTTGGTGTGCAGGACTTGATAATAGCAACAACCTAATAGAACATACATAAATGTAAAAAATCAATCAAAGTGTACACACATTTAACTATAATTAATCTTGATATTATACCTGATCCACCCTGTCAATATTATGGCATTTCTTCTTGATAGAGCTCAACGGATAATATGTATCGGCTTCAGTGAGAAATTCCATTGCAGAGAGCTAAGGACTGTCTTGGAAAGCTTCATCCTTCACCGATCTTCAATCGCTCTCTGTATATACTCTTGTGTTGCGATGGGGGTTTCTTGCGAAGATAAGCTCTGACGGTCGAGAATCTTCTGGCGCATGGCGGACTCTACGGCACCGGCGGGACCAGTAATAACACGCGATGAAGAGGAGGATTGAGAAGGTTGAGGGGTGGAGGATTCACCGGAGGAATTGGGATGGCGGAAAAAAATGCTGCTCTCTAGGATCCATTTTTTGTGTTTAATAGAATTTGGATCGAGAAGATTGAGGGTTGCGAGGAGGATACGAGAGAATGAATGAACGAGGGAGAGGAGGAGAGGAGGATAAATGAATCTGGAAAACCTTACCTAGGCAATTAAAAAAAAGAGAAACTCGCTACACGGTGTAGCGAATTTGACTGTGACAGGTCAAACTCGCTACACGGTGCAGCGAGTTTCTCTTTAATTAATTGCCCTAATTAATTACAAACTGGCAACCCTAATTACATAGAACTCGCTACACGGTGTAGCGAGTTTGACCTGCCAAAGTCAAAATGTAGCGAGTTTCAAAAAGTGAGACACTTTGGAAAAAAGTTTGAATAGTAAGTCAATTTAGAAATAAAAATTTTAAAATGTATTAATTGAGAAAAAAATCCGTTTAATACTTTGTGTTATTTTTATTTCGATGCCAATCTTAGTTGTGTGAATAGTTGTGTCTCACAACTGTATACACATCTGATCCTCTGAATTGTTTAAATCTCACATTCCTAGCTATGCTAAAACTTTCAAATGGTATTAGAGCCAACTCTCGACATCACTAAGTGACGTGTTGATACAGAAAGAGTAGTCATCATGGAATGTCAGAATCACCAGAATCGACCTCCAGTCTTGGATGGTACTATTTATTCATTTTGAAATCTAAGATGCGTAACTACATCATATCAATTGATGAAACAACATGCATGAGTATCCTTGTTGCATGGCAACCACCCACGGTGGGAAAGAAGCCTGCATCAGGTAAGGGTGAATCAATATTTGAAAGAAACCCTGAGGTTAATTGGACTTTTGATGAAATCGATCAATTATGCTAATTACAATTCTAAGGTCATGGGTGATATTTTCAGTCATGTTTCTGAAAATATGTACAAAATAATCACAAATGAAAGTGTGGCCAAAGAAGCATGGGATATTTTACAAATGCAATATGAAGGTATACCTAGTGTTAAATCCACTAGAGTTAGAATTTTAATGGATAAATTTGAAATCTTGATGATAGAAGAGTCAGAAGCACTACTAGAATAAGTAAAATTACTGACGGAAAATTACCCACGGAATATTTCGTCAATATTATTCACGAAATTTTACTTGTTACCTACGGATTGAAGAATGCCAAATTTTAAAAAATTCAACCTTTTTACCCACGAAAATTTCGTGAGTAATCTTTTACATTACCCACGGAATGTATTCCGTGAGTATTTCCGAATACCCACGGAAATTTCCGTGGGTAAAGTTTTATATAAATTGAAAAAGCGCCCAGCCCTAATTTTATTTCTGTTTCTCACGATTTACAATCTCTCTCTCTTCGGCGCGGCGGCGATTGACGAGCACCGGATTTGTCACTCCGGCGCCATTCAAATCACCTCTCTCCCTTCCGGCCACCTCCGCAGTGTATCCTCTCCTTCTCTCTCCCTTCTGGCCACTTCTGGTGCCATTCAGATCTCCTTTCCACCTAATTGAGCACGACTCTGTTTTAATGTAATGTAGGTCAATCATATATGCTGCGTGTTTAGAAGGTTCTGACCCTAGTTGCACACAGTAGTTCTACACGAAGCAAGGGCCATGGGAAACTAACTCGAAAGTTGATGTTAATTACTAGATGCTTCACTCCTGGTTCGGTGAAATGTCATTTGCATGTAGAATATTTGTTTTTGAAAGTGTGTCTAGTTCATTAACATGTTGAAGCGATAGACAGATAAAGTTCGTGTGACAAATAAGAGAAAGTGAAAACCAAGAAATTGAGCCAATAAGCACACTGGCAGGCCAACAGACCCCTCATTTCTCTGCCTCCTAACTTTTGTTTTCCTTTTTTTGGCAGTTATTTACACATATATACTTCCGATGGAGTGTCTATCCACGAGCTGTCATTAAGGTTAGCAACAGAAAAGAAATTCTCGGCAGGTGAGAATGATGATCTCTGCACTATCTGTTGGGATGGGGGAGATCTCTTGCTTTGTGATAGTTGTCCAAGAGCTTTTCACCCTGGTTGGTTTTTCTTTATCATATTATTTTTATGGCATGACTGTCTCCATTTACGGTTCAAGATTCTAATTTGTAATATCTTGTCCCACTCCCCATCTTTTTTTTGTTCTGTTTCCTTTGCTCTCTTATTCACAGAATTTTCCTTTATGGAATTGATTGGAACTATTTTATTTGCCCTTCCAGGAAAGTTTGGTAATGACATTGCTCAAAAGTAAAACATACTGAACACTGTAGACACTCATTGTGTAATATCTTTCTTTCATCCACTGATGTTAGCAGCAGTGGCTGACCAGATTTTTTTAAATGGGGGGGTTGGGTACTATTTGATCATGGAATCTTTTAATTTAATACCAGAATTTTTGTTTAAAGGGTGTGTGTGCGGGGGGGGGGTGGGGGGATTTTCAATTTAGTGTTATTTTTCTTAGTACAAAAGGGGGGCAAAAATGTGTTATTCAATGATAAAGTAAAATCTTCCAATTTTTCTAGTATTAAATTGTTACATTTAAAGAAACAGGTGGGGAAGCTGCCCCCTAAAATAACCTATCTCCGTCACAAAATCCATTGACCAACGTTATCACAACTAGATGATCGTCGTCCCACGCTTTCAAATAAATAAAAATTGGAACCCATCAAACCACCGTCGCACCCACCACCATCCCACCATCTTCAACGATTGAGGTCAAATTCCATTTACTCCTCACAATCTAGAAAAAAAAATCAAGTTAATAGAAAATAACAAATCAACATGCAATGCCTTTCTTGGTTATGGCGAGAGATGTGACTTTGTCTAAAGGCGTAATAGGCTTATGCGTAATGTTAAAATGAGTCATTTAATTTAGTTTCAATGTTTCAACTTAAATTGCATCGTTTTGGAAACAACTGGGGTAAATATAGTTGTGGCATGCAAAAAAAAAAAAAGAAAAAAAAAAGGAAGAAGAAGAATGATGGTCCTAATTCTCTCGAGCAACCAAAAGAAAATAAGTGGGACAAATAACGAACATGAACGACTGCAAAGAAGTGCGACAATAATCTCTTCCTTTTGCAGTTAGAACATTCACGTTTGGAGCAGTTATCCGAGCTTTAAATAAGGAGTATAAGAAAAGTTTAGAAAAAAAATCATGTTCGATCGAGACTAAGATCAAATAATGCATCGAACAACTTTGTGGCAAGAGTAACCACCTTTTTTATAAGGACAACCATCCATCTTGAACAGTATTACGTGGCATATTTTAATTGAGCAGATGTTGAACTTTCTTTGGGTTAATTAGCAACAATTAGTTTAAGTTATACTCCCTCCGTCCCGGAACAATCTTCACACTTTCCCTTTTGGGCGTCCCAAAACTTACTTCACACATTTAAAACTTACCTAAAATGGAAAGGAATCTTTACTATTCCCTCCACTCATTCTCTCTCCTACATTATTTTAATACTCACAACACCATTATAATTTACTATTCTCTCCACTCATTCTCTCTCCTATTTTATTTTCACACTCACAACACTTTCAATATAATACTCCCTCCTTAAAACCAGTGCAAACAGTGTTTGTGAACCAAGTTTCGGGACGGAGGGAGTACATCACTTTCGGAGTTGTTAGTGCTTAACCTGGTGATTTTTTTCTTCACTTGGATTTTTCATTTAGTTATATGCTAAAATTTGTCTTGCAGCGAGCTGCATAAACTTCATAAACAATTTGTGATTGAAGTTGTTCTGTCAGAGGCTGAATTTTGGACTACTAGAAGGTAAACGTATGTGAAAACTTTTTCTCATTGTCATTCTCTAAACTTTGCTTTTCATTTCATTAAAATTAGACGTTAACTATCTAGGCAAGCTTTTACTTTGCTGGTGATTTGATTTAACATTTGGAAAACATGTAACCGAAAGTTTACATTTACCAATCAAGTACAGAAGTTGACGAGGAAGAAGATTTATCTAATACCTCAGGTTGTCAATTGCTTTTTATCTTGTCAATTGCTTTTTATCTTTCTCTTTAGGTATACGCTTCAATCTTGTATCTACGGCTACCCGAATCTTTCAGAATAATTTTTCGTGGAAAAGTTGTGGAGCATCATAATATCGCCAATGATCTAAAATTTCCAGAGTTCATATTGTATAGGCCTAAAAAAATTCAGAATTTTCGGAATCTAATCGTCGTAAAACTGAATTTGAATTGTTTTTATTTGATTTTGAGCGGTAATAACTCAAACTTAACTATTATACTTTTGTTTGTAATATGCTATATTATTTTGAGATTTGTACGTTAATATTTTATTTGGTTTGGAATACATTATTTAAAAATTGTGTATGTTGTTTGTTTGGATGGTGAATGTTGTATGTTATTGATCAGATTTTTAGATTTTACAGGTGGTTTTTTTAATTTTCAATTTTTTTCAATTATTATAATTTTACCCACGAAAAATTTCGTGGGTAATAAATTCAATAATTTATATAATTACTCACGGAAATTTCCGTGGATAATCCATAAAAATGCTATTAAAATTCTTTCCCTCGGAATATTTCGTTGGTACAGCTTAATATTATTTTTAATACGAATATTACCCATGAATTATTATGAATTATTGCGTGGTTAATACTTGATATATATTATTAATATAAATATTATCTACATAAAATTACGTGGGTAACCTCGAAGGCTACCCACGAAATTTTCCGTAGGTATCCTCCAATATTACCCACGAAATTTTTCGTGGGTAACCTCCGACAGGTTTTTCCACCGGTGATCGGTGATAAATTTTTCGTGGGAATTATTCCTTATCTTTCGATGGACTTTTTTACTTGTTGACGGATAATCCGTGGGTATTATCCACGGAATATTTCGTGGGTATTACTCACAAAAATTTATCCATGGAAATATTCCGTGTGTAAATGAATTTTACCCATGGAATACCCTGTTTACCCACGAAATTTTTCGTGGGTAAATAACCTGTTTCTAGTAGTGAAGATATTGTCTCTTATGCTGCTAAAATTTATGAAATCTCTAATGAATGCATTAGTCTAGGAAAGTCCATTTCAAATGCTAGATTAGTTAGTAAAATCTTAAGGACTTTGCCTGAAAGGTTTAATATCAAGGTTGCTGTCATTGAAGAAACACATGACACCAACACTGTAGGTTTGGACAAAATTGTTGTAATTCTAACTGTTTTTTAGCTTAATCTTGAAGCTCATCAAAAGAACAAGGCAATAAGTATTGCCCTTAGAAGTTATGCAGCTATTCCAAAGGAAATAACTGACATTTCTCCTGAAATTGATGAGTCTAATCTTGAGAAAGATGATGTGTCTGTAATCACCAAGAAATTTAATTCTATTCTGAATAACAAAAGGAGAAACAGGTTTCCTAGAAAAGCCTCTCAGGATTTAGAGAAACAAGAAAATAATCCTGACAAGGGGTTCAAAAAGAAAAGTTTTGATAACAAGAAAATTCCTGAATTTGTGCAATGTAGGGGATGTTGTGGGTATGGTCACTTTGCTAATGAGTTTGTTAACACACTTAAGAAAAAGGGAATGAGTTACACTGCTACTTTGAGTGATCGTGAGGATGATAAAGTATTTGCTAATATCGCTGTGTTTGAATATTCATCTGTCTATTTTAATGCCTACAATGCAGGTACAAATGAAGAAGTATTTTCTGAAGGTGATTCAGATCTGGAGATGGACGTGGATACAGATGTGTACACACCTGAACTCATATCTGAACAGAGCTTCAATTGTTTCTCTATAAAAGGAGATTCTGATGATGAAGGTCGTGACATCCCCTATGAAGAACTCATTGAGACCTATAAGGAACTTCATGCTGATTGGATCAAACGTATGGATAAGATTGAGATAATGGCCAACGTAAACAAAGTTCTTACTGAATTTTTTTTTTGTGTGTATGAATATGAGAATGCTAAGCTTTCAAAAGAAAATGACAATTGAACGGAATAAAAGGGTTGGACAAGGCCCAACGCATAAGGCCCAATATTTGGATCATTTTAGAGGTACGTCAAATGATATGGGCCTACTAAACAGCTACAATTCCACTAGCCTATCAGTAGAGATCAGTCGACCAAGTTCATTGTCCGACCTTTCTTGTTTCCGACCTAGCTTCGTCCGACATACGATCTCCCACTTATACAATCTTTGCCTAGTCAAGGCACGAATTCAAACATAGCTGGTGGAGTAATTCCTCCTTTTTGTTGGGTAGGAGGTAGGAGGTAATGGTGGCATGTGGTGGTGGGAGGTAGTGTGATGTAGGAGGTGACACACGTCAAGAAGGGGCAATTCCGACAGCCCAAGAAGCTATGATACAAGTAGCAAACAACGCAACAGACAACGCAGCAGGCAACCAAACAGGCCAAGGGATTGTAAGCTGGGCGGACGCCTACGGGTGGCTGTGCGAGCGCGCCGGGGAAAGCGGGGCCATGCTGCTGGATGACAGGCGAGCACTTCACACGAGGCTGGCGGCCGCCTCAACTGCAGATCAACCTTCTGGGACTGAGGTTGGCGCCACACCAGAGCCGGGGCGGACGCCTCACAGACAAGAGAATGCTGATGTTTTGCTTTAATTTTATTATTGCTGTTTTTGGTTTATTTAATTAGGGGTATTTTAGTCTTTGTTTTGATATTTCGGTTTAGGGTTTGTGTTAGGGTTTTGAGAGAGTATTTAAACACTTTATTGGCTTTGTTACACACAGTTTTTGATATTATTAATTTCAAGAGATTTTCTCTCTTTTTCTGGTGGAATCCAGTTATCGTGTTTAGGGTTCTTCGCTTGAAGAATTCTTGTGATTAGTGCGTCACTAATCTATCGTGCTTCCGTGCTGCGTCAGTTGGTATCAGAGCAGGCTTTATCCTGTCTTTCATCAGTGATTCGTTATACTTCTGTTTACATCAGTTGGTATTAGGAAGAGTTCGATCCATGGAAAAGATGACCAACAGTGGTGGAGAAGAAAAATCACTTCTTGAAAAGATCGATATGCGTCTGAAGCAAGATCGTTGTCAGGTAAGAAAATTTTCTATAAAGTATAATAAACTTGATAAGGAGGCCGAAGAAAAGAATGAATTGATGCTTTATTTTGAAGATTCCCCATGCACTGTGTCAACTGGATGGCATATATGCAGGCCAAGTTCTCAACATGACAATGGCCCTCTTACTGTAATGATCAGTTGTTCTAAAGACACTAATATTTCCTTGAGATCAAACAAGATCACCGTGTAAGAATTCGCACTATAGACAAAAAAAAGTTACTAGAACAAAGTCGAAACGGGTAATCTCAAGACGAAAGAAAGCTACATTAAAATAAATTTTCCGTTGGTATACCTCGAGTAACAGTAACTGGACCTTGATCTTCTATTAAAAAATTAACCTTTTCAAAAAGAAAAATGACTCTTAAATTGAAAATGGTCATTTATTTTGGTGCGGAAGGATGATGTGGGAGGAACAGAGGGAGGAAGAGGAACAGGGGGAAGAACCTGTAGCCCCAAGCGTGCGCCTCACAGATAACCAGGCGGGCGCCCCTTGTGGCCTCAACGGGGAGGGGGGTGGGTTTCTTCTGGCATCAAGGCGAGCGCCTCGTCCTTGCCCAAGCGAGCGCCTCAAGGTGGAACAGACACGGCAATAGCTACTGGGGTGGAGGCGGGCGCTTGAGTTCTCCGAGGCGGACGCCTCACGACAGCATCAACAAACAACCTTGGGACTGGACTCCAGGCGGCCGCACGGTGTTGCCTCAGGCGGGCGCTTCACGGCGGAATTGTTTCCTAATCTCGTTCTTTTGATTTTCGTTTGCTGAATTTTGACTTTAAAACTTGGGGTATTTTGGTCATTTGGTTATTATTGTTTCTAAGGGTTTTATTATTGTTTCTTAGGGTTTTAAGAAGTATTTAAACATCTTTTACGGCTGGATTAAACTTAGTTTTTGATTAATCAATTTGAAGAGTTTTTCTCTCTTTTTCTGGTGGAATCCAGTTATTGTGTTTTAGGGTGCTTCGCTTGAAGAATTCTTGTGTTTAGTGCGCTAAACATGAAATCTATCGCTTTGTGTCTTTGCGTCGCCGGGTATCGAGCGTGCTTAACTCGTCTTTCATCACCGATTCAAGTATGGGGACCAAGTAACAAGGGCAAATCTCGCTGAAATAACCACCGCTATTGCTGCGTTGACAACACAAATGGCGGCGTTTATGGCTGCTCAACAGGGTCCAAACGCTCGTGCTAATCGTAACCGTGGTGGCGAGAGAGACAGGGTTATTGAACAGGGCCGGCGCCCTAGGAGGGTCGAAAATAATGATGAAGAGGATTCTAGTTCCAATTCCGATGTTGAAGTTGATAGTGATGATGAACTGGAGCAGGGTGGTAATCGACATCGCCAAGATTATAGGATTAAGGCTGATATCCCGTTATTCTACGGAACCATGGGAATTGAAGATTTTCTTGATTGGCAGAATGACGTGGATCGCTTCTTCGAGGTTATGGAGGTGCCTACGAATAAGCAGGTAAAGATGGTGACGATCAGATTGAAGATTACTGCTGCGGTTTGGTGGGAGAAACTTGTTGCTCAGAGGCGACGACAAGGGAAGGGGCCAATTAAAACTTGGAGGTGTATGAAGCAGTTGATTTTGGAACGATTTTTACCAGCAGATTATGAGCAAACTTTGTATAAATTGTATCTAAATTGTGTGCAGGGTAAAAGAACATACGATGAATACACCACTGAATTTCAGAGGTATACTGCGCGGGTTAGGGTTGAGGAGACCGAGGATCAGAGAATTGCTCGTTATATTAATGGGCTGAAGGGTTCGATATAGGAGAAGATGGGTTTGCATCAGGTTTGGACTTTGACGGATGCTTCTACTCTGGCCTTGAAAGCTGAACTTATGGAGAAGTCGAGTTCGAACAATTTTACCCCTTTTCGTAGATTTCCACAACAGGGTAATTCTGAAGCAGGAACTGATAAGGACCCAACTCCGCAGGCTAAAAGCACAGGCAATACTAGCAGTGACGCAGGGAACAAAACTCCAACACAGAAAACAGCAAATCCGTATGCCAAGCCAACAGGGGATAAGTGTTTTCGTTGTCAGGGACATGGGCACAGGTCGAACGTTTGCCCCACCCGGAGAACTGCTGCAGTTTTGCATGAGTACGACGAGGAAGAACCCGAAGTTAATGAGTATGAAGGAGTTGAGTTCGCGGAAGAGGAGTGCGGGGAGAGGGTCGGGTGTGTACTTCAACAGATATTACTTTCTTCTAAGGATGAGGGCCAACAAAAAAATCTGCTGAGAGCACACTGTTCTGTTAACAACAAGGTATGTAATTTGATTATTGATAATGGTTGTACTGAGAATCTAGTTTCGCAGAAATTAGTTGATATTTTTGGGTTAAAAACTGAACCTCATAAGAAACCGTATAGTTTGGGATGGGAGAATAAAGGTTCAGAACTCCGGGTATCACGGACTTGCAGGGTTCCTATTTCTATTGGCAAATATTATAGGGAGGAGGTCGTTTGTGACGTTTTGAATATGGACGTCTGTCATGTATTGCTTAGTCGCCCTTGGCAATATGACCATGGCATTACTTATCGGGGAAAGGATAATGTGTTGATATTCACATGGGGTAAACATAAAATTGCTATAGCTCCTGTACTGCGTTTTGAGGAAAAGGTTGAGAAAGGAAAGCCGGGTCGGGTTGCTTATGCAGAACGAGAAAGATCCGACAGCGACTAGTGAAGAAGCAGAGTATCTTTGTCCGATAGTGATTGAAGGGTTGTTGGGTTATGTTAAGGTGGAGACGGGGATGCCGAGAGATATTAAAGAACGTCTTTCGGAGTTTCAGGAGTTGCTTTCTGACGAGCTGCCTAATGAGCTCCCACCTATGAGGGACAAGAAGCTACAACCTCGCAAGTATGAGTACCACGCAGATGGAGTCCTTTATTCCGATGTGAACTCGGGGTCGAGTTCTTTGGAAGTGAAGGAGACTGATGTAGGAGGAACATAGGGAGGAAGAGGAACAGAGGGAAGAACCTGCAGCCCCAAGCGTGCGCCTCACAGATCACCAGGCGGGCGCCCCTCGTGGCCTCAACAGGGGAGGGGGGTTTCTTCTGGCATCAAGGCGAGCGCCTCGTCCTTGCCCAAGCGAGCGCCTCAAGGTGGAACAGACACGGCAATAGCTACTGGGGTGGAGGCGGGCGCTTGAGTTCTCCGAGGTGGATGCCTCACGACAGCATCAACAAACAACCTTGGGACTGGACTCCAGGCGGCCGCACGGTGTTGCCTCAGGCGGGCGCTTCACGGCAGAATTGTTTCCTAATCTCGTTCTTTTGATTTCCGTTTGCTGAATTTTGACTTTAAAAATTGGGGTATTTTGGTCATTTGGTAATTATTGTTTCTTAGGGTTTTAAGAAGTATTTAAACATATTTTAGGACTGGATTAAACTTAGTTTTTGATTAATCAATTTGAAGAGTTTTTCTCTCTTTTTCTGGTGGAATCCAGTTATTGTGTTTTAGGGTTCTTCGCTTGAAGAATTCTTGTGTTTAGTGCGCTAAACACGAAATCTATCGCTTCCGTGCTGCGTCAAAGGAGTACCAACTATTCATCCAGAATCACTAAAGAATATCATAGCAAGAGCATACTGATGTTCTTTGAAAATATTAATGAATCTTTTATCAACTCTGTACTCTAATTGTCGCAACTACCAGAAATCATTGCATGAACACTTTCCATTTTTGAAATGATGAAAGCGCACGCGATCTCTCACAATAATCTCCCTCTTATATACACGTGAAATAAGCTTACCTGCAGAATGGCAGTCCTCACAAGTCCTTAAATTCTTTACAATTCGGATGGTTGTCCCTGCTGACGTGTTTAGTAACCCAAAAGCCATTGCAAGCTTCTCGCTATGGTGTGCAAGTGCAGTTCTCTTCTCCCCTTCATCAATGTCTAATAAAACTTGAGATGTGTCTTGCACATAACCTTCTAACTCCAACTTTTCAATCATCTTTTCCAACATTCCATATATTTCCTTTGTTTGTGGGTGTGAACCGTCTCCTACTTTAAATTCATGAATGGTTCCATCTAAATCGATCATGCTATTTCCACTTATAGTCTTCACCCCTCGTTCCTTCATCAATTTTCTTAATTTCCCAACGTCTTCCCATCTCCCCGCCTTGGCATAAATATTTGATAATAATGTGTAACGCCCACTATTTTGAGGCTCCATTGCGAGTAATCTTTTCCCTACTTTCTCCCCCAAATGTACATTTCCATGCACTCTACAAGCACCTAAAAGGGCTCCCAAAACTGCAGAATTCGGTTTCATTGGCATAGTGCTTATCAATTCTTCTGCTTCATCAAAGAGCCCTACCCTTCCTAAGAGGTCAACTATGCAGCCATAGTGCTCAATTGTTGGCTTAATTCCAAAAACTTCCTCCATTTGATCCAAGCATTGCACACCTTGATCAACCAACCCTGCATGTGCACAAGCATTTAAAACTCCCACAAAGGTAATACCATCTGGTTTCAAATATTCACGTCGCATTTTCAAGAAAAGTTCAATTGCATCATCTGCTCTCCCGTGCATGGCGAGTCCCCCAATCATGGCATTCCAAGTTGAAATCTCTTTATGCTCCATTGTCTCGAAAACATCCCACGCTAGGTCAAGTCGCCCACACTTGGCATACATATCTACTAAAGCTGTTCCCAACACTTCATCTACTGGAATAGATTTTTTCCTCATGTAAGTATGAATCCATTTTCCCTGATCAAGAGCCCCAACATTGGCACAAGCAGCAAGTACACTCGACAAAACAAACTTCCGAGGCCTTAATTTCTCAACTTGCATCCTATTAAAAACTTCCAAGGCTTCCTTAAAGCACCCTCCTCTGTTATAGCCATCAATCATTGCACTCCAAGAAATCTCATCCTTTTGAGGCATTTCATCAAACAGTTCCCTTGCTGCATCAATCATCCCATGCTTAGCCAAACCACTAATCATCGAATTCCAAGAACTAGTATTCTTAATCTCCATACACTCAAACAATCCCTTAGCAGCCTCAACATCTCCACATCTCAAGTACCCATCAATCATAGCATTGTAACAAACAACATCTGATAAATCCCCTTCCGAATCGAACATTTTCCTAGCATCACTCAAACATCCAAATGAGGCATACATCTGAATTCCAGCACTTTTCACATACCCATCCTTAATAAACCCATGTTTGACAACATGCCCATGAATTTGCTTACCTTCCTCAACAGCATTCACTAGAGTACAAGCTTTAAACAAAGTGGGAAACGTAAACTTATTGGGCCTACAATCAGCAACCACCATTTTGAAATAAAAAGACAAAACCAAACAAGGGCCATTGTTATCCAAACACCCTTTAATCAAAGAATTCCAAACAAACACATTTGGGTTGTAAACATTATTGAAAACTTGAATTGAAGTAGTGAATGTGGAGAAATTAGGATTGGAATAGGATTTTACCAAGGCTCCAGCAATGTAATGGTCTTGAAATTGGTTTGATTTGAGAATTAGAGCATGGGTTTGTCTGAGATGTTGTAGAGAAATGGTGGAATTGGTGTTGAGGAGGTTCAAGATTGACTTTTGGGATGTGGGTGAATTGTCTGTGGGAAGGTCGTTTGGTGTAAGATGACGAGGAAGGTGTATGGTAGAAGAGTTCATATCTTTGGCTCTGCTATTCAATTGTGGCTAAGAGATGAGATGTTATAGTATACCACTCTCATAACTTGGCAAGTTCAACAATGGCCCTACAATTTACTTTTGCATTTGGATAAGGTTTTTCTTTTCTTACCGGAAAGCGTGAGCTTTTTTTAGGGAACAAATATTTGTTTTCTTATTTAAAAAGACTTTTATTACGGTAAGAAGATTTTGAGACTTTTACGGTAGATTTATAAGTATTCTACTTTGACTAGGAATTGTAAATATAGTAAATATCTTTTATTTATGTACATAATTTTATATTAGGACTAACCTACTAATATTTGATTTTCTTGTGAGTGTGTTTTATGTTTTCATATAGGAAAAGAGATCTCACAATGGAAGATGTCGATTGCATGAAGATCTACTTCATGGTGCATTATAAATACAAGGCATTCAGCACATGAGAAGATACGGAATTTTAGAGAGAAAATTACATACTCTTCATTGTATTCGACATTATTGTTTTTAGGTTGTGAGTGAAGGTTGTGCCTTACATCCGTAACTCACATCTAGGTTTTCATAGAGTTCTCTTGTTTTACTTCTGACTAGAATAGATCCTACTTGGGAAAGGGGAGTTGTTCTTGTCATAGAAGGTGATTAGAACTCGTTTGATATTTTCATATTTTAGTTTTTCACTTATTTGTTTTTGTAAGAAATAAAAGTTTTTATAGTGAAAAGTTTTTGGGCGTAAGCCTAGTTTGCTGATCACTTTGATCAGTAAGCGTAAATAATTCTTGAGTTATTTGCTTTTAATTGTTTTATTCCGCTGCATTATCTGTGGATGTGTGGACAGTTGTGAGACACATCTGTACTCACATCCGTTATCTGTTGGGTGATCTAAGTTTCCTAGCTACACGAAACTTTCAATTGGTATCAGAGCCAACTCTCGATATATTACTGAGTGTTGATCCAGAAAGTGTAGTCATTATGGAATGTCAAAATCACCAAAACAGGCCTCCTGTCTTGGATGGCACCAATTATTCTCTTTGGAAGTCTAAGATGCGAAATTGCATCAAAAGTATTGATGAAAGGGCTTGGATGTGTATTCTTGTTGCATGGCAACCTCCTACTGTGGAGAAAAAGCCACCTTCTGGTGTTGGTGAGTCTATTTTCGAAAGAAAAACTGAAGATCAATGGACTCTTGATGAAATACAAGCTGCAAATTATAATTCAAAAGCTATGGGTGCTATTTCCAGCCATGTTTCTGGGAATATGTACAAGCTTATAACAAATGAGAGTATAGCCAAAACTGCTTGGGATATATTGCAAACTCAATGTGAGGGAGCACCAAGTGTGAAGGCTACCAGGCTTAGAATTTTAATGGATAGGTTTGAGCTACTTCGAATGGAAGAAACTGAGGACATTGTGTCATATGCTGATAAAATTCATGAGATTTCGAATGAGTGCACAAGTCTAGGAGAATCTATCTCCAATGCAAGACTTGTAAGTAAGATTTTAAGGACCTTACCTGAGAGGTTTAACATAAAAGTGGCTGTGATTGAGGAAACAAAAGACACAAACACTGTAGGTCTTGACACAATTATAGGAATCATGACTGTGTTTGAGCTTAACCTTGAGGCTCAGAAAAAGAACAAAACACACAGTCTTGCTCTCAAAAGTGCTGCTGCACTTCCAAAAGAGCTTGTGGAATTATCCTCTGAAATTGACAAGTCTAATCTAGAAGAAGAGGATGTAGCTCTTATCTCAAAGAAGTTCAGTTCAATACTGAAAAATAGAAGGATAAGTAAATTTTCTAACAAACCTACTCTCAGTGCTCCTGAAAAATCAAAACCTAGCACTGACACTGGATTCAAGAAACCAAGCTTTGAAAACAAATCATCTGAATCTGTCCAATGTAGGGCATGTCGTGGCTTTGGTCATTATGCAAATGAGTGTGCTAACACACTTAAAAAGAAAGGAATGAGCTTAACTGCTACCCTTAGTGACAGTGAGGACGATGAAGAAGAAGTGGCTAATATGTCTGTCATAAACTGTCATTCTATGTTTAATGCCTTTTTTGCAGATATAGAAGAAGATGCTCCTGAAAATTCCTTGGATGTGGTCTCAGTTGTGAACACATCTGATGTCACATCTGAACTGTTGCTGAACTGTTTCTCTCTAAAAGGAGATTCAGATGATGAAGATGAAGAAAGGGACATTCCCTATGAGGAACTTTTTGCCACATACAAGGAGCTGCATACAGATTGGATGAAAAGATTGGACAAGATTGAGGTACTTGTTAAGGTAAATAAATCTCTTTCTGAAAAATTGGCTGCTTGTGAAGATGAAAAAGCTGTTCTTTCAAAGGAAAATGATGCTAAAAAAGATACCATTGCAAGACTTGAAGTCCTTGTGACCAAAAGGGAAGTTGACCTTGAAAAGTTCAAAAATGAATGTGAAAAAGCTGAAAATACTTTTACTAAGTTAAATAAAAGTAAGATGAAAATGGAAGAAGCTTTTTTTGTGGGTCAACGTGACAAAACTGGTTTGGATTTTGAAAATAATTTTGTAAAGGAGGGATGTGAGGCTTCTACCTCAAAAATTGTGAAAAAACAAGTTTTTAAAGAAAAACTCATTTTGAGTGAGAAAAGACCTAGGAAGAGGCACTACATTTGCCATTACTGCCTAGCTCCTGGTCACATTAGACCCTTCTGTTACAAACTCAAGGCTGATAAAAAATCTGGTCACTTCAATCAACCTCAGATGTGTGAGAAGATGTATGCACATCCGAACACACATCTTGGTAATCTGAGACCTCTGCAACCCAAAAATAAAACTGTTAAACAGTGGGTGGCCAAACCAATTATCACCTGCAATGTTGTTTACTCTTCCCTCAAGAGTACTGTCTCTGGCTCTTGGTATTTTGATAGTGGGTGCTCTAGGCACATGACTAGAAACCAAGCAGTCCTTCTTGACTATGAAGTGATAAATGGAGGGAAAGTAAATTTTGGTGGAGGTGCTCAAGGAAAGATTGTTGGGAAAGGAACTCTAGATGTCAAGGGTCTTCCAAAATTTCACAATGTATATCATGTGGAAGGCTTGAAAGCCAACCTAATAAGCATCAGTCAACTGTGTGATGATGACCTCTTTGTGAAGTTTGATAAGCACTTGTGTGAAGTGTTTGATAAGAATAATAAATATGTGTTTACTGGTCCTAGATCTGCTGACAATTGTTACCAATTTGGTGACAAACTTTCTTGCCTAAGCTCAAAAGCTAATGATGTCAATCTGTGGCACCAAAAATTAGGGCATGCTATCTGTAGAACTCTGGAAGAACTTCAAAGGTTTGAAGCTATTAAAGGCCTCCCTAAACTGAACTTCAAGAACCCTGATGTCTGTGGTTCATGTCAAAAGGGAAAGCAAACAAAAGCATCACATAAAAAGATCCAACAATGCTCCACATCCAGGTGTTTGGAGATGATTCACACTAACTTAATGGGACCTATTGAAGTTGAAAGCTTTGGTAGGAAGAAGTATGCCTTTGTGTGTGTTGATGATTATTCTAGGTACACTTGGGTAATGTTCTTAAGGGAAAAGTCAGAAACAATTGAAGAATTCAAGAATTGGTACAAAAGGGTGAGAAACCTTTATGGCCTTAAGACTGTGAGAATTAGGTCTGACCATGGCACTGAATATGAAAATCAAATGTTCACCAATTTTTGCAATTCTAAGGGAATCACTCATGAGTTTTCTGCTCCAATCACCCCACAGCAAAATGGAATTGCTGAAAGAAAGAATAGAACTTTGCAAGAAATGGCTAGGGTCATGCTAAGTTTTAAAAACCTGTCCAAAAAGTTTTGGGCAGAAGCTTTAAACACTGCTTGTCACATTGGCAATAGGGTGTTTTTAAGGATTGGTAGCACTGTCACTCCTTACCAAATCCTCCTTGGAAAGAAGCCAACTGTGAAATATTTTCATGTGTTTGGATGTGTTTGTTACATTCTCAATGATAGAGAATATCTGTCCAAGTTTGATTCAAAGAGTGACAAAGCAATTTTCATTGGCTATTCCACTAATAGTAGAGCTTACAGAGTTTTCAATCTCAAAACTAAGACCATTATGGAATCTGCTAATGTTAAATTTGATGACTCACTTGATCTTAACCTCAAGATCGCCGAGGATGATGTTTCAAAGTTGCTTACTGGACTCGGAAGGATGAAGAAACAAAGCCGAAAAATCAAAAGAAGCTTCCAAAGTCCGATAAACATGTTGAACCTGATAAGGATGTAACCAAGAATGTGGACACATCCGCCTCCACATCTGAACCCACATTTGCTCCCACATCCACTCAAACTCCTGTAACTGAGGACAATTCCTCTGATTCTGATCAGGATGATGCTTCAGATGGCAATGTGGATGGGTGTGTGGATAGGTCAAAGGATATCCCTTAAAAAATCCAGAAAAACCACCCCACTTCACAAGTTGTGGGAGATGTGCATGCTCAAGTGAGAACTAGACAAAAGGACAAAGTTGATTATAGAAAGATGGCTGGTTTATGGAGTTGCTCCTCAGCATACTCCCAGGTAAGTTTCTGTTGTTTTGTTTCAAAAATTGAACCTAAGAATGTTGCTGAAGCATTGAAAGATGCTGACTGGATTATGGCTATGCAAGATGAATTGATTCAATTTGAGAAAAATGAGGTGTGGACTCTTGTTCCTAGGCCCTCACATGGTAATGTCATAGGAACCAAATGGATTTTCAAGAACAAAACTGATGAGCAAGGTGTGATAACTAGAAATAAAGCTAGGTTAGTTGCTCAAGGTTATACTCAAATTGAGGGAATTGATTTTGAGGAGACATTTGCCCCTGTTGCAAGAACTGAGTCCATTAGGCTTTTGTTAGCCATTGCTTGTTACCTCAAGATTACTCTTCATTAAATGGATGTTAAGAGTGATTTTCTAAATGGGATATTAAATGAGGAAGCCTATGTTGAACAACCTAAAGGCTTTGTGGACTCCAAGTATCCTAATCATGTGTATAAGCTAAAGAAGGCTCTGTATAGGCTAAAACAAGCCCCTAGAGCTTGGTATGGTAGGTTGACTGACCATTTGCTTCAACTAGGATTCAAGAGAGGTGAGGTTGACAAAACCTTGTTTGTGAGGAAAAATAAAAAGGAGATTATTGTGGCACAAATCTATGTAGATGATATTGTGTTTGGGTCAAACTCTGACTCTATGTTAGCTGACTGTGTGGATAGCATGACTTCCACATTTGAGATGAGTATGGTAGGTGAGTTGAACTTTTTCTTAGGTTTACAGATTAAGCAGTTCAAAGATGGCATGTTCATTTCACAGTCTAAGTATGCCAAGAATCTTGTGAAAAAGTTTGAACTTGAACACTCTTCACATCAAAGAACAGCAATGGGATCTTCACAAAAGCTAAGTCATGATTCTGATGGTGAGAGTGTTGATCAAACACTGTACAGAAGCATGATAGGAAGTCTGCTTTACCTCACTGCAAGTAGACCTGATATTATGTACAGTGTGTGTCTCTGTGCAAGATATCAAGCCAACCCTAAGGTGTCCCATCTTAAAGCCTTGAAAAGAATCATTAGATATATAAGTGGGACTGTGAACCTAGGTCTGCATTACTCTAAAGAAACAAACACCAATTTGGTTGGGTACACTGATTCTGATTGGGCTGGAAATAGTGATGATAGAAAGAGTACCACAGGTGGATGTTTCTACCTATGAAATAACCTTGTGTCTTGGTATAGTAGAAAGCAAAATTGTGTGTTCTTATCCACTGCTGAGGCTGAATATGTTGCCCTTGGGAGTTGTTGCACACAATTGCTTTGGATGAATCAAATGTTAAAAGATTATGGATTGAATAGCAAACTTTTGACTGCTTTTTGTGATAACAAAAGTGCCTTGGACATATCTAAAAATCCTGTCCAACATTCTAGAACAAAGCACATTGATATTAGACATCATTTCATTAGAGATCTTGTAGAACAAAAACCGTGTGTCCGGGAATTTGTTGGGACTGAAAATCAATTGGCTGATATATTTACAAAGGCATTAGATTTGGAGAGATTTTCCTCCTTGAGGAAGTCTCTTGGTTTGTGTGATATCTAAGGTTATGAGCACAAATGTGTCTCACATCCTCTAACACATTTGTATATTAGATTAACTGAAAAAAAAATTATAAAAATAAAAAATCAAAAAATATATCATGCATTAGCACGAAATTCCTCAGTGTGGTCACTTGTGAGTCTTCATCTTTGACATTATTTTTTATCACTTAATTGTGAACACTTCCTGTTCATGTCACCTTTTGGTGACTTGATATAACCTTCCTAGGTATCTCACAGTGGGTGCTTTAAAAGAAATATATATATATATATATATATATATATGTGTGTGTGTGTGTGAGAAACAGCTGCTTCACCCTTAGTATGAAGCCAGACCATTGTGATCAAGTGATTTTCATAAAAAAACTTGAAGTCAAACTTGATAAGATTATTGGGAAAAAGGGCTATCTTTGGGATCAAGTAAAGTGAAAGCTACTCACAATGCAAAAATCCACAACAAAAAATTGGTGGATGCATCTTAGAGGCTGTGCAGATTGGATTATTGCTCATTGACTTTTTGTGATCTAAATGTGTCCCCATTTGTGACTCACATCCTATGCCACATCCATAAGCTGAGAATATTTCCATCACCTGTGTGTTTGCATCATGCTAGGCATACTGCATTTATTAAGACATATAGGAGCTTTGTAAATATACTAGTTAATTAATTTTCTTTCTTAATTCATTATTTGATTTTATAGGTTTTTGATCTCCAATATCTTTCATGAAAGAAAAAGGTGTGTATCAATCCTTGTTTGAAAAGGTTGGAAAATTCAATTGGGATTCTGTTTTAAAATAAAGATATGGCTGAAATATTTTTGTTTCCATAAAAATCTATCAAAATCTTGTTTTATTTTAATTCCCTATTTCTTATAAGGTGGTTGTGTTTGGCAACCTCAAAGATTTCTAGCCGTTGGAGGACTCCTAAGGAATATAGGTTGTGTGAGACCTTTTTGGAAAAGGATTTCCAAATTTCAGTTGGAAAGGGAGCTGTGAGTATTTAAGAGCTCTCACATCCGTCCCTTCCCCCATAAATCCTTGCTAAAACCTCTTGTTCTTCCTTAGCTCTGCACACAATCACATACATTGTATTAATTTCTACTTCTACTATTCCACCTAACAAAATTCTTCTGATTAAATGGCCGATCATTCAAATATTAGGGAATAAGACGTTCTTGATATTGCTCCAATCTCTGTAGCTAAAGGTGAAGCTTCCATTGTCGTCAACCCTGCGATCTCAAAATTTCTTGCTGAATTCGCCTCTCCTTCACCCTCATCTGACCCAATCATGGATGCTCCGTCTCCTAAATCCCCTACATTGGAACCAACCTCTGAAAACCCTAAGGCTCCAACCTCTCCGGTGATTCCACCATCGGTTGTCGCCCCTGTCTCTACCTCTATAGAACCTTCTTTAACCAAGAAGAGGAAGCTTTCCCAAGCAAAACCCCTGAAGCCTGCTGCAACGCCTGTGCCCCAACGCAATCTTCGTCGTTCGCATAGGGTTCGGAAGCTGTCAGAATCTGACAAGGCCAAGAACTTACAGAAACCTGGCGGGAAGCCCTCTACAGCCATTTCACTTGAAGAAGATGATGAAGAAGAAGAGGTAATTGCTCCTCTTGTTAGGACTAGGGCTCAATCTTCAATTCCTCCTCCCTTAGTTATTGATCCTGTCCCTGTCATTACCCCTTCTGATAATGTTCTCCATGTTGAACCCATTAATCCTGTTGAAACTGTTCCCCATGCTGAGTCTGTTTCCCATGCTGATACTATTGCTCCACCATCCTCTCCCATACTGTCATCTGATCCCATTATCCCCAATCCTACTCCCACTCCTGTGGTTGATGCCTCTGTTCCTATTAAGGATCCTCCTGCTCCTGTTGTTTCAAGTCCTGTTGAAGATCTTATTACTTTCAGTGATGAAGAACCCTTAGCTAGTGTCTTAATGGAGCTGAAGGGGAAGAAAAAGGTTGCCCCTACTGATTTAGAGCCTCTTGAGGAAGAAGCTTATGAATCTGATTCAAGCTCTGACAGTGATGACACTGCATCTGATGTCAACTACAAACTGGGAAGAGAAGAATTAGAACAAGAAAAAGAGGACCAAGAAGTAGATTCCTCTTCTGATGATGAAACTGAGGTAGAATCCATCAAAGTTCCATTCCCTGCAAAGGATGTGTCTGAGGATGTGCACACATCCAGACGCACATCTACAAGGAAGAAATCTGAAAAGGGTATGTCTTCAACTCTCTCCATTACCTCTACCCCTAAGCCCTTTTCCAAGAAATTCTTGACCAAAAAGGCATTTGATAGGTTTGGCCTAATTTCCTCTAAGGCTTTTATTGTGGAAATGAAAAGGGATAGGGAAACCTTTGTTAAGTTTGGTATGGATAAATTTTTTGAGGAAAGAGGACTGTTTTTAACTGTGGATCATCCTCTCCCTTTCTATCCTAAGATGGTGTATGAATTTTATGCCAATTTGCCTAAGGGATTAGATAAAAGTTACTCCTCTCCTCCTTCTGTCTATGTTAGAGGAGTGTTTGTCCCTTTTTCCCCATCTGTCATAAATGATTTGCTTGGTTTGAATGATAAATTGGATGAGTTAGTTACTGTTGATGATGATGAGCTTGTGACTGCTATCACCCATGGAAAGGTGACCTCTTGGCCTGTGAAGCCAAAGGATTTAGGAAGTGGGTCTTTATCTTCTCTCTACTATTTTCTCCATTATATTCTTATTGCCAATCTTTGCCCCTCAAATAACAAAACCTCAGTTACTAGGGTGCAAGCTCTCCTTCTCTATAGATTGGGCATTAAGAGGCATATTAATTTTGGTGATTTCATCTTTAGGAAGATCTGTGACTATGGAGAGTCACCATCTAAGAAATGGTCTTTACCTTATCCCTCCTTGATCTCTCAAATCCTTATTGCCAATGGAGTTAAATCTGAGAAAGGAGAAGAAAAGGTTGAAAATTTTGCTCTGTTTAAGGAATCCAAAACCCTGCTCGACCCTAAGCAAAGACATGTGGATCTCCCTTTGGGTACTGTTCCTGAGCTTGGTATGCCAGATGTGGACACATCTGAAGCCACATCTGAAGATAACTTTGTTGCTCAAATGAAGGATTTGGATGCTGCAATTATAGATGCTGAATCTCAAGCTCAAGCCTCCATTGCCATGCCAATAATCTCAAGGCCCTTAGGGATAATCTCCTTCGATGGCATGCTAAACTTTCTAGTCAAAAAGGGGGAGAATCAAGTTCTGCTGCTGGAAATGGAAAATGGGATGTCATTGTTCTTCCGTCGCTAAAGTCAAGCCGGTTTTAAATGGAGACATTTCGAACTTTAATTTAGGGGGAGAAAGTTTTTTTGTTGCTTTTGTTTTGATGGTTGCAAAAACAATTTTAATTTCTGCTTTAGTTTTAGTTTTTAAAACAATGGGTTGTAATAGTTTTAATTAGGATTTTGCTGAATGGTTGCTTTAGTTTTTTAATGAACTGCTGTTTTCTGCTCTAACTATGTTTGTGCAGTTTTTTATGTGTGGATGTGTATACACATCTGGACACACATTCATTCAGGGGGAGTTATGTTTGCTATATGAGTTATGTTTACTCTATGTTTTTGTATTTATTCTGTGGTCATAAATTGTGAATTCTATAAATCTTTGATTTTGACCAGAAAGTCCAAAATAGGGGGAGATTGAAAGCGTGAGCTTTTTAGGGAACAAATACTTGTTTCCTTATTTAAAAAGACTTCTATTATGGTAAGAAGATTTTGGGACTTTCATGGTAGATTTATAAGTATCCTACTTTGACTAGGAATTGTAAATATAGTAAATATCTTTTATTTATGTACATAATTTTATATTAGGACTAACCTACTAATATTTGATTTCCTTGTGAGTGTGTTTTATGTTTTCATATAGGAAAAGAGATCTCACAATGGAAGATGTCGATTGCATGAAGATCTACTCCATGATGCATTATAAATACAAGGCATTCAGCACATGAGAAGATACGGAATTTTAGAGAGAAAATTACATACTCTTCATTGTATTCGACATTATTGTTTTTAGGTTGTGAGTGAAGGTTGTGCCTTACATCCGTAACTTACATCTAGGTTTTCATAGAGTTCTCTTGTTTTACTTCTGACTAGAATAGATCCTACTTGGGAAAGGGGAGTTGTTCTTGTCATAGAAGGTGATTAGAACTCGTTTGGTATTTTCATATTTTAGTTTTTCACTTATTTATTTTTGCAAGAAACAAAAGTTTTTATAGTGAAAAGTATTTTGGCGTAAGCCTAGTTTGCTGATCACTTTGATCAGTAAGCGTAAATAATTCTTGAGTTATTTTCTTTTAATTGTTTTATTCCGCTGCATTATCTGTGGATGTGTGGACAGTTGTGAGACACATCTGTACTCACATCCGTTATCTGTTGGGTGATCTAAGTTTCCTAGCTACACGAAACTTTCATTACCCTTTTCTTCTTTTACCTACTACTGCTGAAGTACCTTTTTTTTTTTTTTTTTTTTGAGAGTCACCGGAAAATGCTCGAGAATTTTCTCCATATTTCTATAATATGTTTGGGGCAATTAGCAAATAGTCCCTCATCCTAATGAAAACTACCACCAAGGACACATATTTCATGAATTTATCACCAGGTCCGTCGGTTATAAGCTCACCCGCGTCATTGTTAATGCCACTTCACTTTATGTCAAAGGGACAGTTGTCCCTTTCTTTCCCTTCTTTTTCATTTTTTTCTTCTCCCAAAACTTTAAAATGAAATATCTTAAGATCTAGAACTAAAAAAAAAAATAAAAAATTCGAGACCATTGTATTATTCGTATTGTCAAAACGAATCAAACTAGCAGCATCAACATATAATTTGGAGCAAATTTGATATATTTGTTAAGTTCACAGTTGTTCTAATTAAGTTCACATTCGTTACAAGTTCATAGTTGTTTTTGATAGGTTCACAGTTATTTTTTTACATTTGTTCCAATAACAATTAAGAGAAGTTCACAGTTGTTTTAGCTAAATTCATAATTTCTACATGAAAATGACTATCATTTACTTAATTTACAGAATTTTTTAGTTAAGTTCACAGTTGTTTTAGTTAAGTTCACAGATGTTTTTAGTATTTTATAGCCTTTATTTTTTTTAATTTTATGAGATTATTTGACCTAGTTGTTAAGTTCACTGTTGTTTTTTGTTAAGTTCACAATTGCTTTAGTCTTTATGGCCTCTATTTTTACAATTTTATGAGATTGTTTGACATATTTGTTATGTTCACAGTTGTTTTTACTTACGTTAACTGTTATTTTTTGTTAAGTTCACAGTTGTTTTAGTCTTATGACCTCTATTTTTGCAATTTTATGAGATTATTTGACATATTTGTTAAGTTCACAGTTGTTTTTAATTAAGTTCACAGTTGTTTTAGTTAAGTTCACAGTTGTTTTGAGAATGCAATTTTATGAGATTATTTGACCTATTTGTTAAGTTCACTGTTGTTTTTTGATGCAATTTTTGCACCAACCCGTTAGAGATGCCCTCAAATCATTTAAAACTTTCTTACACGAATTTAACGTAAATTCCCCAAATAATTTTGGTATCAAAACTTTGTTGTTGATATTGTAACCCGGAAATCAAATCCATGGAAATCTCATTGGCAATTAGAAATAAGAAAGAGATTAAAATCATATAAATATTTCAATTCTTACAAATTATTTCCAAGAAAATCAAGACCAATATCATTACACAAACGAACGCATCCTAGCGTGATTGGTTCTCCCTACCTCTTACAACCTTAGGAAGTACTCCCTCCGTCCCATGTGAATGTAAACCATTTTTTTGGGCACAATAACTAAGAAATATTATTAAGATAATGATAATGTATGGTAGGAAATGAAGAGAGAGAATGAGTGGAGTTAATAGTAGGTTGGTTGAATAAATTGTATGGTGAAAAATGAAGAGAGAGAATGAGTGGGTGGGGTAGGGTAAATATAAAATAATAAATTTGTTTCCAATTTGGGCAGTTTGCATTTACGTGGGACGAACCAAAATAGAAATAAGTTTGCATTCACGTGGGACGGAGGGAGTAAACTATATTTTCGGACATACTCCCTCTGTCCCATAAAACATTACCCCTTTTACTATTTTGGGCGTCCCACTTTAAAGTCCCACTTTCCTAAAAAGGAAATTTTTAATACTTCTTTATTCATGGGACCCACTTGTCATACTCACAACACTTTTCAAATTTACTATTCTCTCCACGCATTCTCTCTCCTCCCACTCACAACACCTACTTTGATAACATTATTCCTTATTTTCCGTAAAGGAGTAAAGTTTTATGGGACGGAGGGAGTATTTAAATTGAACTTAAAAAAAATCTAGAAAATCATAGGCTTGCCAGAATTAGAATCCCATGCACCCCCTTCTTTCAGATACTGCACATACCTAGCAAATTCAGGCTTAGCAGTAGGCTTTTTCCTGCTACTTTTTTCAAACAAACTAAACAAAGGATGAATCTTGCTAGCCTTTTTAGCTTCCTTGGCTGCATATTTCGCCTGAGAATCTAATTTCGCCATCGATTATTTTGTCTGAAAGTTCACTTCCGGCGTCCATGCTTTGGTCTGAAAGTTCACGTCAAATGTCCATTAAATAGTTATAGAAAGAGCATATATGACCCAATCATTGTAGAAAGAGCAGATCGGAGGTGTAGAAAAAGCAGATCTGATCAAATCGTTATGAATGGGCTTATACCGGAGTGATCGCCGGCGATGGGACGCGAGAGATCGTCGGCGATGAAGAAGAGAGAGACAGAAAGTAGAGAGAAATTAGAGAGAGAGAGAGAGAGAGAGAGAGAGAGAGAGAGAGAGAGAGAGAGAGTGTGTGTGTGTGTGTGTGTCGTGTGTGAATGAGAGGGTGTGTTGGGTAGCGAAGGACTAGATGAAATTTTGATTATGATGCCGGATTAGTTGGTTAAATTTCAAAATATTTGTCTAAATTGATCTTTTCACTTAGGATGAGGGACCCAACGGTAATTTTCCCAATATGTTATATGTAGTGTTATATTCACATATAAGTGAATATAATATTGCATTCAATATTATATATTAATGCATAATAACTTTTGAGTCATTTCGATTTAATCAGTAAAATGATTGAGGGAAGTAATATGTCGAACTTCGTCAAATTTTAGTTGCTAAAGTAAATTTACCCCCTAAACTATTGTGAAATCCCACTTTTCACCTCAATCATTTTACTTGGGACGCCTAAAATAACAAAAGGAAATTTTACATGGGACGGAGGGAGTATAGTTTAAGAGGGTTGTGTGTTTTGGAAAAAAAAAAATACTCTCTTTTCGTCCCATGATAAGCTTTCTAATATGACTTTACACAAAAATTAAGAACAATTAAAAATATTGTGAATATAAAAAGTAAAGTAAGAAAAAGAAAGTGGATATAGTTTTTGTTGTAATATAAAAAGTAAAGTAAGAAAAAGAAAGTGGATATAGTTTTTGTTGTAAGAATAACAAGTGAGTTTCATTGTGCATTTTAAGTAATAAAGCAATTAAAAATCTTATTTTGAAAGAAACCAAAAAAGAAAGTAAAAGTTTTATTATAGACGGAGGGAGTATTAAATATAACAGTGTTTCTTGAAAATGGGAGTATTAAATATAACAGCGTTTCTTGAAAATGAGTCAATACTTTTAAAAATACTGTATCCGTCCCAAAATGATATTTTGATGTAGTTATTACGAATGAACTTTAATCAATGATTTTAGATTGATTTAATTATCCTAATAAAAATCTAAAACTTGTTATTAATAGAATTGATTTAATGCTAATAAAAATTTAAAACTCGTTATTAATAGTATTGTTAATGTTGTATCAATATCAAATTTTAAACTTTCATTAAATTATTTCTCAAGATTTCTTTCTAGTAAAGCTTATCGGAGTTTAAGCAAGCTAAAGTAATCTTCCCCAATCTAGTAAAATACTTCATTGAGATTTGTGCATATCTAATAATACTGAGCATATTTTAAAGGGGATATGTGGAAAAGATGTAATAAGAAGGCATTTATAAAGTGGAAAAGAAAGATATGATAACATATCAAGAAGAAACAGAAACATACACCAATCTCCAGGAACACCTTATATACACAAATCATATAGAGCAGTTTAAGTTAACACAAGCCCTAGCCATTACAACATCAAAATCAGTCCTTTCAAACAGGATAGAAAGGACTTGTACAGAATGCTCCACGTCTATATCAGCTTCAGAACCAAAATCAACATTTCAGATCGAGCTTATGATTCTTTCCCGTAAATGTCAATAGACTCAAGAGTAGTCATCCCAGTTCATCTGAAATATAGGGTCGTTTGGACCAGCGTTCTTCATCATTCCAATAGCTAATTCAAGCATTGATTCATCCGACACATACTTGGTCTCAGCCTCAGCATCCGCTTCTAACTTCACATGGTAAACCCCGTCCGTTTCCTCAGCAAAATCCATCACTTTCTGCTTTGTAATCTGACATTTGTTCAAAGTTTCATGACAATCATCATCTATTTGCAAAGGCTTGCCAAAGTCATTGACTTTCTGCTTTGTTGTACTGCTAAAAGTATTTTGGCATTTGTTTCTTGCAGCATCAAGTTCTGACAGTACGTAGTGGTAATCTTCATCTTTTTCTGATGATATTGCAAAGTCGAGCAGTTTCGGTTTTGTACTGGTGGAGATGTTCTGACAGTTGTTTCTACGATCGAGTTCTGCTATCATGTACTGGTAATCTTCATCTTTTTCTGACATTTCTGTAGCCATTGCAAAGTTGAGAAAGTTTGGGGTTACACTGCTAGAAATGTTCTCAACTTGGGCATGGATTTTATGCTGTTGGTAAGCGGCCATTTCTCGTATGTATCTTTCCTTGTCCTTTTTACTTGCGTTAACATATGGCTGAAAAAGAAAATATAAAAAACAGTTAGATCAAAATGATGTATTTTTTGGATAACATATTATATAGGATGCACACTAGTACTCCCTCTGTCCCTAAATGAATGTCCAAATTTCATTTAGGGGTTATTCTGAAAATGTTTACTTTTTATACAATGAATAAAAAAATTTGATAAAAAAAAAACATTAAGGGAGTAAGTTATTTTCAAAAATTACATTCATTTTGGTACAAAAAAAATCTTAAAAATGGACGGAGGGAGTACCTTTTTATCATCTTCAGAAAGTTTCTTCCATGCTTCAATGGCCATGTCTCGAATTTGGCCACTTGAACTCTCCCTGTGTACTCGCTTCAGTCGATCACATTCTATCTTGATGAATATCTGATAACCAGTTCTGGGTCCCAGAGGACTGTACGGGTCTTTCTTTATTTCCTTTTCTTTCACTGGTGGTTGCACGATCAATTTAGGCTCTTCTGTACTTGGCACTGCTTCAAATTAAAATTCGTGAACAAAAAACTCTTAGAAGGTAAACTATATACTCTCTCCGTCCCAAGATGAATGTCCAAAAAAATTCAAACTTGCTCTTCATCAAGAAATTTCCAGCGAAGTCGAAATCCATTTTTTTGCTGTTTCTATCAATGGATTGTTTAAAAAAGTTTCGCTGCTAGCAGGTTGTGCCTAATAACTGATATTTTATTGCAAATAAATTGACATCTAAATCAACTTGTTACAGAATCAAAATTCTTTTATAAACAGACGAACATGACATACCTGTAGATATTTGGCAAGAATCGATATTACACTCCACTTTCTTGGATGGACTATCACTGCTACTGTAACCAAGTTCTGATAAATGACAGTATTTTCGCTTCCCTGGCGAGCATGTTGAAGGATCCTCAATAACAGAAGAATTACCTAACAAAACATGATTTAAGCATCGAGAAATACGTTATCCACATTTCTATATTAACAGCAACACAAAAATATGATTATGGGTGCAAGAATATGATTGCCGTTTACAGGGGGAAAAAGGTAAACCATTTTAACAATGAAGAGTAAAAGACGAGAGAACACGATGGTCAAACCTTTTGGAGCATCCTGCCTAGTTGGATTTTCGGTTAGTTTACCAGGAGTTCGGTAGTGGTATGTTTGCTCATACTGGTAAAGGAGACTGGCGTATAGCTTTTGTAGCTGAGTTGGTGACATGGGAACCCTGCTTTTTAAGTTCACAACAGACGCAACTTCTTCCCAACTCCCATCTCGTGTGACCTAAAGTGTGTGACACAACATAATGACCAATTAAGAGAAATCAATAATAAAAAGGACCAGGAATTGTAGCTGTATGATGTTGAGTTATGGAGCCAAAACCGTGAAAAACGAGGAAGAAACATGGAAAACAGACATATTTTGAGGTAGAATGTGTGTGCCAAGGCACAGACACTTCCTGACTGCAGGGCACTGAAAAAGGGGCGTCAATATGGGACTAGATGGCCATGACATTGTCCCATGGCGCGAGAGAAGGCCAGAATCTCGTGAAGTGCAGCATGCTACCATACGGGGAGGAAGTCACCGTACGTTAACAACGGGTTTTCTCATATAAATACTAAGTGACGGTCACAAAACCTAGTGCAGCCTACTTTGAAACACCGTAACACTACATAAAATCTATATAGTGCAAAATCCTTATTTATCAAAAAGGGAAGTGCCCCTCCCCCCCTTTAAGGTAGAAACATAAAATAAAGGTGATGGGGGATTAGACCTTACCATCACAATACAAGGATAATAAAGTTGAAAACAAAGAACACGAAAGAGATAAATTATCCCCCACCTCCTTTAGTCCCATTTTTTTTCGACCCAACTTTAAAAATATGTTTTTTCTTGACAGGTACGTAACCATCATCTTCATCATAATAGTCTTCAAGAGACTGATCATCGGCCCTTGGCACCTAAGAAGAGATATGCATACATCCTACCATTCCCACACAGAGTCGAGCTTCCTCATATGCAAAAGGGGTCTTGAATTGGCACCGCCCCCAGACATGGTCAATTGATTTGACGAACTGGGTAAACAATTCATGCGTTCTTAATTGTTCTTGTCTGATTAATCTCGCTTAGCTTATCTTTTTTGTAGGTAATATTTCCTAGCATATGATTGGCTCTTATTCTTTACCATTTATTTGTATAAAAAACTCTCTTCTATTGTTTTCTTTATTGGCATCTTTTTCTCTTTTCTTATCTTGTTAGATGACCTTTTCTCCGACCCAGAAGTGGATTGAGAAAGTCCTCAGACAATGAGAAAGGAAGAAGGAACATCTAGATCTAGATTTGTAAGGATAATTAGCCATGCCTATGCATACATCCTAAAATGCAGCAGTTCAAATCCACTATATAAACAAAGAAAATAACTGTCCATTGCGAAAACCATAAACAGGTATGAAAAATGAAAGATAAAACTACCTGATTGTATCCCCCTCTTTCAGTCACATTTTTGTAAAACTGTTGCAGGTCCAAACTTGCGTCCCGGAAATTGAAACTGGCAGAATCAGCATGTTTACATTAGATTATGCTTATCCCAACTTCTGGGGGAGTCGCTGATTTGATGTTTACTTTTTAATGTAGAAAGAGGATCTTTTGAGCCGGAACTCAGAAGTATCATACCGGTATTTGACAAATCAAACTTTTTAAAAACACGTGCCTCCTCTAAACTACACAAAGTGAGACTATTTCTTTGAATATACAAAATTACTCCCTCCGTCCCGAAATAATCTTCCCACTTTTTTGTCGTTAACACGAAGGTACTTTTAGCAATAATTTTAGCTTGACTAAATTATCCTAATGAAAATTTAAAATTTGTTATTGATACACTATTATAATACTGCTGATGACAATTTTTAGATGTTTATTCGGATAATCAAATCAGCATAAAATTATAGCTCAAAGTACTTTGAGCTATAATTTTGAGCTATAATTTTATGCTGATTTGATTATCCGAATAAACATCTAAAAATTGTCAAACTGGTCAAACTATAGCTCAAAGTACATTCGCGTTAAATTATAGCACAAAGTACATTCGCGTTACATACCCGTCCCAATGTACTTTCCATTTTACTTTCCATTTTAGCATAAAGTTAACTGGTCAAACTTAATTTTCATGCATTGTACTTTCACCCGATTTTTCCTTCAACCATTGTACTTTGTTATATGCACAAAAACCACTTTAATTTGAAAAACCTACCATCCTGATCCAAATATGTGCCCAATTTTGGGACGGGTATGTTTTCCAAAATAGAACTCACTTCCATAGGAAAGATAAGAAGTGTCGTAGTTGAGCTATCTATGTTAATTAAAAAGTAGAAAAATTGAAATCCTTGAAGAAAGTGGACAAAAACGAAATATAAGAAATGACGTAGTTGAGTTGTCTAAAATAGAACTCACTTCCACAGGAAAGATAAACTAATGGCATATTTGACAATTCTATTTCAAGATTTGACAATACACCCGAAATATAAAATGTTGTTCATATTAGTTGGGCCATCATCCCCTTATTAAAAGGCCTAGTTAAAGTTAAAGGGTAAGGTTATCCAATTTTAATTTTATATGTAGGATCAATTATTTTCTCCAAATTAATGTGGGACAAATGGGGTCTAACATTACTTGAGCTATCTAATAAAACAGAACTCACTTCCATAAGAAGAAAAAGAAGTAGCATAGTTGACTTATCAAACTTTTAGGGAACAGACTTAAAAAAAATAAAGTACTACCCCTCCCAGAATAAATGTCGTACTTTCCTTTTCAAAATAAATGTCGTATTTCTAAATAAAAAAATGACTTAATATAGTTTTATTATTGTACTAATGTACAAACTAATACTCCCTCCGTCCCACATTAGGTTACCCGTTTATTCTTGAGAACGAAAAATAAGGAGAACGAAAAATAAGAAGTGAATATATATAATATTATTAAAGTAGGTGGTGTGAGTGGGTAGGAGAGAGAAAGTGGGGCAGAGAATAGTAAGTGATTAATTGTTATGAGTATGATAAGTGGGTCCTATGAATAAAGAAGTATTAAAAATTTTTCTTTATAGAAAAGTGGAACTTTAAAATTTAAAATGGGACTTTAAAATGGGACGCCCAAAATAAAAAAATGGATAAAATTTTATGGGACGAAGGGAGTATACTAATATAGCACCTTTCTTAAAAATAAAAAAAATATTCTTAAAAACAATAATAAGTAAACTGTAACATTTATTTTAGAAAGGCGGAGGGAGTACAACATTGCTTAATGGTTACCTTAGAAGGTTTGGTCAAATATTAGTGTAAATTTGTAGTAGTAAAGTTAACCCTCGAAGATCATTAATGCATGTGTAATTGTAGAGAAAGAAATGAAAAGGCGATTCTTGACAACGTTCCAGAAACAAAATCCATAATGCATCCTACAATTTCTCTGTTAAACAAACAACATTAACACAAGCACAAAACAAAACAAAATTCCCAAAAGTAAGTAAGACTCTTACATAAGACTGAGTCCAGTTGATTCATTAACTTTGCAAAGCTTCTCGTAGAAACCATCCGACGCCGTCGTCGTTCCCGTCGACGACTTCAACTTTGACCTCGGCCTTAAGTTTCGGGCTGCCGGAGAACCGGCAGCATTGGGAATCGAGGATACATTCTCGTTCTCCGCTACCATTTTTTGTCTGAACCTCACTCCTTAGTGCTTCCCTCCCCCCTACCCAACTCAACAACATTAACCTTTTATTAAACCTGCGACGAAGCAAATATATAGCGAGTCCGATCTGTTTTGTTGGGACTCTGCCACGTATTTGAGTGGGATCCACTGATTTAATGGATTTACTGACGCGGCGGGAGTCGTTGATTAATGTTCATGTTGAACGGAGTGACTTTTTAACGTGGCTGGCATGCATTTCGTTTGAATCCAGGTGGAATAAAATGGACCGTTTGATGTCTCGATCTTAACATTTCAAGGCATGGCTAAACTTTTGGACTTGAAATCACTCCAAGTCATCTTGGGTTTGAGATTGTCTCTCATACTTTTTTGTAATAATAAATTAAAAACAATGACACTTATCATCAGTTTATCACCCTTATCTACCGCTAAGCAGTGGGTGGTCAGTGGGCCAACGGTTCCAAATTAGGAAGACAATGTCCATAAAAGGCTACTCCCTATGGTTTAAAATAATTATGAAATCATGAAATTCAAACAGTGTTGAACGAAATAATTTGTGATGGGCCGAATCCAAACCATTCTCTGACAAAGTGGGCTCAACAAGCCCACCAAGGGATCAAGCCCGGAGAACAGACACAAGAGTTGGATCGTAGCCCGTCGAACAATTGATGTCCGTCGTCGCCATTAAGCGACCAAGCCCATCCAAAGACGAGGTATCTCATCCGGACACTCGCTCGTCGATCCATCCGTCAAGTGACGACCCTCCTGGACATACAGCCCCAGGTCGTCGTTTTGCATAGCTTGCTCAACAAGTCATCCTCTGATAAAGTCAAACCTGCCATTGGACCACTCTGCACATGTCCCCACTTAACTAGCAGTGGCACCGCATTGTGCAGGTGACACTTTCCATTATAAGCCAAACCATTATTCGTGACAGATACAGCAGTGTCCTTGCTCGTACGAAGCAATCACAAGACGCCACGTGGATACATGGGAACAAAACCAATCTAACGGTTGGCAACAATCAAATCCAACGGTTCAGATGGAAATCTTAGCTCCCCTCATCCACTATAAATACATGAACAGTGTCTTGGGCTAAGGTAATGCACTTTTCGCTATTCACATATACACACACCCACACGTTCTCAATATTTCCTTATCACTTTCTCCAGCCCACACTGATTCTCACGCCGGAGGGCCTTGCCGGACAAGCCCCGGCGCAGTTCACGGTTACTTTCTGGTGGTGTGCAGGTCTCAAGTCAGCCCATAATTCTGCTGGACTTCCATAGTTGAGCCCGAACGATTTCCTGCGTCATCAGAGTGGTTCCATTGCCGGAAATCGTTCGTTGGAGACTTCAACCAAGCCTAGAGAACAGCCGAAAAAACCTGGAGATGGTGTCAGACGGACACACAGCAAGTAGGTCAACGGAAAAGATGGCCGGCCACCTTCGCCTTAGCAAGGCCTCCAGGAAAACCCCAAGCCTCCATCACCTCAACCTAGGAACCCTAATCTGAAGGTTACCAGGTCACATGGTGTTGTGGATGACACTGGACTTCCAGATGCAAGAAGAAGAGAGAAAAGGCCTGCTCAAGATCAGCGGGAACGACGACCCCCAGCCGGAAGGAGGACCGAGGGAGCTACTGTACGAAATGTGGGAGGCCCGTCTAACCCACTTCTCGACAGAACCACTTTCCTCGTCTAAAGGGCAAACACCCTTCACGAACTCCTGCAGATCCAAAATGAATTGATCCAAATGGCTGAGGACCGACTTGCTCAGGCGTTCCATAATACGGTCACATCCGGAAGACGAAGGAACGAGAGAGTGGCTGATGGTCGTCGTGAAGATGATGCTGCCGCAAACGATCGTCAAGTACCGCCGCAAGACCTTAGAGAGCATCTTAACCGTCGTCGAAGTGAAGGACACTCATCTCAGCGACGACGGGAAGAGGCGGACGGAGAGCTTCGGAGGTCTCCTCCTGCAAATGACAATCTTGAGCAAAACCCGAGCCAAGTTAACCTAGGTCGTCAAATGACCCCCTCGATGTATAATGAACGAGCTCCGAGCTACAGGGAAAGGACCCATACTCCCTCTCATCCTCGCTGACGGGAACAATCCAGGTCTTATAGACCATCCCCTCCCAGAGGTAACAGAAGAGAGAGAACGGTTTCTCGACAATCAAACACTGTCTCCCGGGGACCTCGTCGAGATAGGGTGCCTTTCGCCGACCGAGCAGGAGATATTGACATGCGTGAGGTGCTCAGACTCAAGCGTAAGGTTGAGGAGTTGACGGCAAGAAAGAACAACGCTGAAAGTGATGACTCGGAGGATGATGTTGGCACATTGAATACTTTAGAACCATGGATGCTTGAATTGGGACCACCAGAGCCAGGATTCAAACTACCTGACTTGAAGCAATATGATGGCTCAACGAGTGCTTTGGATCATATGCAGCACCTTGAGGCTCAGATGATACTGGTGTCTAGGTATTCAAGGAAAGACGATGTAATGTGTAAAGCTCTAACTAGCACGTTGACTGAAGCAGCTCTGAGATGGTTTAGAAGACTTCCAAAGGGAAGCATTGATTCTTGGAAACACATGCGTAAGAAATTTTTGGGCAGGTTTGCGACTGCTGGAGATCGTCGCAAGACAGTGAATGACCTAAGAAATATCACATAAGGAGAGAATGAAAGCTCGATGAATTATTTCAAAAGATTCAAGAAATTGGTCGACCAGATCGACGAGGATTTGACAGATCGTGAAATTATCAATTGTTTCAGGCATGAGATCGTCTCTTCAACCTTGGACTACGAGCTTCAAGTCCAAAAGCAGATATTCCAAATGATGTAATCAGTTTTTACCCATATGAGTTATCAACCAATGCATTAGCTCGTCAACGGACTTTGATTGTCCCAGGTTTCATCGACAACTGTGAATCAAGAAGGATACTGATTGATACAGGGGCAGCAAAAGACATTTTGTTCTATAGCGTCTACCAAAAAATGGGTCTACCTGATAGTTGCCTAAGTCCCTACTTAGGTCGTCTTGAGGGATTCACCAACCACCGAGTAGACCCTAAAGGACAAATTGACTTGCCCGTCGATATTGGGGACCATCCGTTGAGAACAATCCAAACTGTGACTTTCATTGTGATCGATGTTGTGAGTGATTACCATGCCATACTTGGCCAACCAGGACAGGCTGCTCTAGGGATCGTTGCTTCAGTCCCTCACCAGAGAATTAAATTCCCAACACGCTCGGGAGTAGGATGTGTATTGGGGATGGCCCCAGAATTCCTTGAGCATGTGTTGAAGAGCAAAAGGACCATTGAAATCGATGACCCTGAGCATATTGTGAAGTTTTCAAAATCAATTAAGCAAACCACAACTTCCTGCTCCAACGTCTCGACGATTAAATGCGTTGACGAGCCAATGATCAGATTGGACGAGCCTGAGAGTTTTATTGATGAGATATTCCTGGACGACCAAACAACAGCCACACAGCTTTTGGTCAACCAGGACTCGGGGGCGGAACTGGACAAGCTAATTGAGGATGAAGTGCCTGACCTCACCCCTGAAGCCAAGAAGAAAATCAAGGAGGTTGTAATTGAATTTATGGATTTTCGTGACGAGGCCGCTGAGCTCAAACCTGCAGACGAGCTGATTGAATTAGACATCCACCCAAATTACCCTAAGAAAAAGATTAAACTGGGGTCTCAGCTAACAACTGAGGAGAGGGATGAGATAATCGCCCTACTCAAACATAACCTCGATATCTTTGCTTGGAGGGTCGAAGATATGAAAGGCATAAGGGAGGATGTTGCTGTCCATAGGCTCGGGGTGAATCCAACAATGAAGTTTAAGGAGCAGAGGTTGAGAATTTTTTCCACTGAAAAGGAGGTTGCGATAAAGCAAGAGATTGAAAAGTTGCGTGCAGGAATCATTGTGGATGCTAGATTTACGACTTGGTTGGCAAATGTTATGCTCGTCAAAAAGCCCAACGAAAAATGGAGATTGTGTGTGGATTTCACGGACCTTAACCTGGCGCATCCTAAAGATAGTTACCCCCTACCCCGAATTGACAAGCTCGTCGATTCTGTAGCTGGGCATAC
The DNA here is from genome assembly GCA_022495995.1 of Adenophora triphylla var. japonica. Classification (NCBI taxonomy): domain Eukaryota; kingdom Viridiplantae; phylum Streptophyta; class Magnoliopsida; order Asterales; family Campanulaceae; genus Adenophora; species Adenophora triphylla. The sequence continues at coordinate 323,437 of JAFEMH010000918.1, forward strand.
GACCCTCAGTTTCTAGGACGCATACTCCGGCTATCATCAACGGGTGGCACTTATTGTTATACAAAGATGCCTTTTGGGTTGAAGAACGCCGGGGCAACTTATCAGAGAATGATCAATAAAGTTTTCAAGGGACAGCTAGGTGACAATCTGGAGGCTTACATAGACGATATGGTCATCAAGTCAAAGAAAAGGAAGCATGTGGATGACCTGCAACAAACCTTCACCAACCTACGAGCCAATAACATGGTCCTCAATCCAGCCAAATGTGTTTTCGATGTTGCAGCTGGTAAGGTTTTTAGGATTTATGCTTTCTCAAAGAGGGATTGAAGCTAACCCTGAGAAAATCAAGGCACTGATAGATATGGCCGAGCCAACATGCATCAAGGAGGTCCAACGACTGAACGGACGAGTAGCGGCTCTAGGTCGCTTTATTTCAAAGTCAGCGGAAAGATCTTTGCCTTTCTTCAAGGCTCTTCGTGGTGCAAAGAATTTTGAATGGACGGAGGAATGTTCACAGTCGTTCAGCCAGCTCAAGGAATACCTCGGCTCTCCACCTCTCCTCAGTAGCCCCGTAGCCAGGGAAGACTTGTATGTTTATCTCTCGGTGGGTGACAAGGCCGTCGCCATCGTAATGGTTAGAGAGGAGGATGGAATACAGAAGCCGGTGTATTATGTGAGCAAGGCTTTGTCTGATGTTGAGACCCGCTACTTTAATGCTGAGAAAATTGCCTACACTCTCGTCATTGCAACACGAAAGCTACGAGCATATTTCTCAGCCCACTCCATTGTTGTTTATACCAACGCCCCAATAAGGAAGATCCTACATCGACCTGAAAGCTCTGGTCGTCTGCTTAACTGGAGCATTGAATTGACGGAGTTTGACATCCAGTATCGGGCACGAATGACTTTGCAAACCCAAGCCCTAGCAGATTTCTTGATCGAGACATCGTTCAGCTCTGATGACGATCAAAGAGTGCCACCCCAGAAAGCTATCTAGGGCAAGCAAGTCAATGATCAACCAGAACAAATGACTTTGCCCGTTGGATGTTGGAAAATTTTTTCTGATGGGTCGGCGACTAGAGAACTCAGTGGGGTTGGAATTATGTTAGTGGAACCAGAAAGTGAAACTGTTTTTGAGGAAGTTTTAAGGTTCAATTTTCAAGCCTCGAACAATCAGACGGAATATGAGGCACTCATTGCAGCAATCAAGTATGCCAAGTGTTTTGGAGCAACAAAAATTGTGGCCTACTGTGATTCCTAATTGATCGTCAACCAAGTCCGTGGAGACTATTCGTTCGTCGATTCGACCTTGCAGAAGTATCACTCTCTGGTCGGTGAGATGGTACAAGGGTTAGAATTTTGGGCCATTCAAAGAATTGCTAGAGAAGATAATGAGCATGCAGATCTGCTCTCGAAGCTGGCCATCGATCAACTCCCTGAAGACGAGCATGGCCACCACTTGGCCTACCTCGAACAACCAGCCTACGAAAGAGTGAAGATAATGTGTGTTGGGGACGGCCCCAGATGTTGGATTAATGAGATGAAGTCTTTCATTGAAAACGACAAGTTAACAGCTGACGAGATCCTAGCTCGTCAAATCAAAAGGAAATCTCCACGGTACTCAGTCGTCAATGGCAAACTATATCAACGATCTATCACAAGGCCTTTGCTGAAGTGTGTGCATCCGGATAAAGTTGTGAATCTACTATTTGAAGTTCATCAAGGAGAGTGTGGGGGCCACCCCGGAGCTCGTAAACTGGCAGAAAAGTTGATCACCATGGGATACTACTGGCCTCACCTCCATGAATATGCAAAAGAGTTCGTTAAGAAATGTGACACCTGCCAAAGATTTGCTGACCTCCCAAAACTCCCTACGACCGAGCAAACCCATGTGATGGCGACCTGGCCATTTGATATGTGGGGTGTTGACTTAATTGGGCCTTTTCCCAAGGCCAAAGGAGGAGTGAAATGCGTGATTGTGGCAGTTGATTATTTCCCCAAATGGGTGGAGGCTAAGGCGTTGAACAAGATCATAGAAAAGAACGCCCTGAGTTTCATCCATGACTCAATTTGGTGTCGGTTTGGGATCCCTAGGGTGATCGTTTCTGACAATGGCCTTCAGTTTTTGAAAAGTTTGAACAAGAATTGAACAGAATAGGAGTTAAACACTCAAAGTCGTCTATTGCCTATCCACAAGGCAACGGGCAAGCTGAAGCTGCGAATAAACTAGTGTTTTCAGCCCTGTGCAAAAATCTTGAAGGACGAGATGGGCGATGGTTGGACGAACTCCCGTCGGCTCTTTGGGCAGTTCGGACAACCACTAGGGTGTTGTGAATATGGTCCTCCACTACCCAAGCAAACCCACAAGAACAATAAGAGCATACAAACAAGGCACAAGAAATCAAAGCACAGAAAGAACACAGAAATTTTTAACCCAGTTCACCAATATGTTTGGCTACGTCTGGGGGCACTACCAAGCCAGGATCTTGCACTATAATATGTTTTTTTGAAATTACAATGAGTTTTGGGGTGGAACTTTACTTAAATATATGCCCAGAAATACAACCAAACCCTAGATGGACAAAAGGAACCCGAAAATTGGCCTAAAATCGGGCCCAGAATTTTCCCTTCCCGTCAAGACCGCGGCCGCCCTTGCCTCCTGCGCGGTCGATCTAAACGACAGCTAATTCTGCACCCTCATTCTGTCCTCCAGCTCGGCCGCCCTTGCCTCCTGCGCGGCCGCTCTGAACGACAGTAGCTCCGACGATTTTCTTCCCTTTTTGCTCCGAAATCTAACCCGGTTGGTCCTCTATCCCAACAATCTCCCACCTAGAGATCAACCGCATATATAAGCCCCGTATCCGTTCTTTAACTCATCCTTGGTGTCCTCCTACTGCTCACCTCGATCATGGTAGTGCCATTCCTCTCTCCTATTCTCCAAGCCCAATTGAAGCTATGCACAGCTTCATATTCTCAAGGTTTACAACCTTTGTCAACATGTCAGCCAGGTTCTCCGATCCCAATATCTTCTCCATCCTTAAGATCTTCCTTTCCAAGAGATGCCTGATGTAGTGAAACCTCAGTTCAATGTGCTTCGTCCTAGAATGAAACGCCGGATTCCTAGCCAAATGTATTGCGCTCTGACTGTCACTGTAGAGAGCGTTACCACTTCGCGTCTTCCCAAGTTCACCCAAGAAGTTCTGCAACCATACCATCTCTTTACTCGCCTCTGTCACTGCCACATATTCTGCTTCTGCAGTCGACTGAGCCACGATCTTCTGCAATTTAGAAGCCCAGGAGATTGCCGTACCACCCAATGTGAAAACATAACCCGTAGTACTTCTCCTCTTGTCTAGATCGCTTGATGCCAAATCCGCATCAACATAACCCGCTAACACGACCTCCTTGCTTGAGAAACATAGAGCCTTACCAGCAGTACCCTTTAAGTAACGCAGGATCCATTTAACCGCTTCCCAATGTTGCTTTCCTGGATTGCCCATGAACCGGCTGACTACTCCCACCGCATGTGCAATGTCCGGCCTTGTACACACCATTGCATACATTAGACTCCCCACTGCCGAAGCATATGGAGTCCTCTCCATCTTGTCACGCTCCTCCTTGCCCATAGGTGAGTCCTTCTCGGATAGCTTGAAGTGCATACCCAATGGTGTCCCTGTTGGCTTCGCCTCTTCCATGCAAAACCTTGCCAAGACTTTCTCAACGTATTCTGCTTGTGAAAGAACCAACTTACCCGACTCCCTATCCCGGTCAATCCGCATGCCCAAGATTTTTCTGGCCTCCCCCAAATCCTTCATCTCGAACCGTTCTGACAACTGAGCCTTCAATCTATTTACCTCTCTACTGCTAGAGCCCGCTATTAGCATGTCATCCATATATAACAGCAAGATTATGTACCCATTGTCCGTGTTCTTGAAGTAGCAACAATGATCCGCCTCACATCTGATAAAATCAATATCGTGCATGAATCCATCGAACTTTCTGTACCACTGCCTAGGAGCTTGTTTAAGGCCATACAAGCTCTTAGTCAATCTGCAAACCAGTTAAACGCTACCCTTAGACAAGTAACCCTCTGGTTGTACCATGTAAATTTCTTCCTCCAAATCCCCATGAAGAAAAGCCGTCTTTACATCCATCTGTTCCAGCAACAAGTTATCTGCCACTACTATCCCCAGAACCATTCTGATAGTGGTCATCTTCACAATAGGAGTGAAGACCTCGGTGTAGTCAATACCATACTTTTGCTGAAACTCTTTTACAACCAACCTTGCCTTGTAACGCTTACTGCCGTTTGCTTCCTCCTTAATCCTGTAAACCCACTTGTTATGCAATGCCTTCTTCCCCTTAGGCAGTCTAATCAACTCTCAAGTTTTGTTAGCCTTCAATGAGTCCATCTCATCGTCCATCACAGCTTTCCACTTATTACAGAGTGCACTACGAACAGCCTCCGCATAACATTCCGGTTCCCCATTATCTGTCAACAACAAATAGTAATTAGAAGGAGTATACCTGTCAGGCGATCCACGCAACCTGCTGAATCTACGCAGCGGAATATCCGGTTCCGGAGTATGTGGTTCATCTTCAGTGACCCCCTGACCATGGTCATCATGAACCGTTTTGGTCCCACCCGAGTCTGGAATATCCACCTCTACAACCTCCGGTTCTGAACTAATATCATCAGATGCCCCCTTTCTGTCCTTGTAATATACATGTTCATTGAATGCCACATCTCGACTACGAATAATTTTATGGTTTTGGTCATCCAAAACTTATACCCGAAGTCATCCCCGCCATACCCAATAAACGTACATTTTACAGATTTTGCATCTAACTTAGTTCTATCAGCAGAATCAATATGAACATATGAAATGCAGCCAAATATGCGAAGAAAGGACAGATTTACCTGCTTGCCACTCCATGCTTGCTCTGGAATTCCATTCCCCAATGGTACCGATGGTCCCCTATTGATCAAGAAAGCCGCCGTGTCAACTGCATATGCCCAGAACGTCTTCAGAAGTCCACACTTCAATCTCATACTTCTTTCCCGCTCGTTCAATGTCCTGTTCATCCTCTATGCAACCCCATTGAGTTGTGGTGTGCGCTTGGGAGTCTTCTCCATGGGAATACCATTCGCTGCACAATATTCCCTGAACTCACCGAGCTCATACTCCCCACCATTATCTGATCTTAAGCACTTAAGCTTAAGTCCCGTCTGATTCTCCACCAAGGCCCTCCACTTCTTGAATACCTCAAAAGCTTCATCTTTCCCCTTTAAGAAGTAGACCCAGACCTTTCTTGTTGAATCATCAATAAAGGTCATGTAATATGACGCACCACCCAGAGAAGTTACCGGAGATGGTCCCCACAAGTCCGTGTGGACCAGTTTTAACTTTGCTTCCCTCAAAACCCTACCCGTCCTCGAGAAATTACTTCTCCCCTGCTTGCCAAACACACAATCTTCGCAGATCCCCACGTTGACTGTCTTCAAACCTGGTAGTAGTCCCTTTGAACAAAGTAGTTTCATCAGTGTCTCACTCATGTGACCCAATCGACAGTGCCACAAATCAGTATCACCCTTAGCTGACGCCACCGCGATACTATCCTAGGTGTTATTCGCCAAATACAGTGTCCCCTCCTTATTACCCTGAGCGATCTCACAATCCTCCTTGGTAATAACCCAGTTCCTGCAGCCGAATGTTACCTTGTAACCTTCTTCGTCCAACTGCCCAACTGATAATAGGTTCTTTTTCAAACCCGGAATGTGCCTGACCCCGTTCAGATGTAAGACCTTCCCGTCCGATGCTCCTATTTTGACATCCCCCTTCCCCTTGATTTCCAAGGCTCGCCATCCGCCAGATAGACCTTACCGAAATCACCGAAAGTATAATTCTCCATCTCTTCTGCATGCCCGCAAGAGTGGAATGATGCCCCCGAATCCAGCACCCATGATTCTAGTGCACTACTAACACTCAGAACCAGTACATCATCACCTTCGACTGTCACATTCACCGAATTGCCCCCACGATTGGGACAATCCTTCTTGTAGTGTCCCAACTCCTTACAGTGATAGCACTGAACTGATCCTTTGCAACCCTTGGTTTGTCTCTGATCTCCACGGTCTTGCCCTTACCACCCATCACGTTCTCCCTAGATTCAGTTCTCCCTTGTTTGCTAGTACCCGGCCTTCCCCTGCTAGTAGTACCTAAGGCAGATCCCGAAGCAGTTCATGTCCCCAATTTTTTCATGCGATTTTCCTCGCCCAAGAGAAAGTCTTTAACATCATCATACTTCAATTTGTTTTTACCTGCTGAAGCATTGATCGCTGTCACCGTCCCGCTCCAACTTCCTGGTAAAGACGCTAGCAACAAGCACGCATGAACCTCATCATCAAACGTAATCTCTAACGCAGTTAATGAGTCTATAACAACATCCATAAACTCATCGATGTGTTTAGCTAAGGATCCTCCCTCTTGCATCTTGAGACTACCCATCTTGCGTATCAAATTAACCTTGTTTGCAGCAGATGGAGTTTCAAATCTCTCAGTAAGATAATCCAATAGCTCCTTTGTGATTTTTTCCTTCTTGGTAGTCTTCGCAATCCACTTTGACAAAGTAGATCTGACCACCCCTAGGGCCTCCCGATCCATGAGTTCCCAATCTTCCTGCTTTTCTTGTTTCGGTTTGACACCCTTTAGAGGCTTATAGAGTTCTTTGTTATACAGAAGATCCACTATCTGCATCCTCCAAAATTCGTAGTCAGACCCATCGAACTTCTCAACCGCCTGTTTGTCCTTGCCTATTCTTGATTGCTTGACAACACCCAATCGCTCGATAAACCAATCTTACGATTAAACCCTGATCTGGAACCAAGGCTCTGATACCAGTTGTTGTGAATATGGCCCTCCACTACCCAAGCAAACCCACAAGAACAATAAGAGCATACAAATAAGGCACAAGAAATCAAAGCACAGAAAGAACACAGAAATTGTTAACCCAGTTCACCAATATGTTTGGCTACGTCTGGGGGCACTACCAAGCCTGGATCTTGCACTATAATATGTTTTTTTTGAAATTACAATGAGTTTTGGGGCGGAACTTTACTTAAATATATGCCCAGGAATACAACCAAACCCTAGATGGACAAAAGGAACCCGAAAATTGGCCTAAAACCGGGCCCAGAATTTTCCCTTCCCATTAAGAGCGCGGCTGCCCTTGCCTCCTGCGCGGTCGCTCTGAACGACAGCTAATTCTGCACCCTCATTCTGTCCTCCAGCGCAGTCGCCCTTGCCTCCTGTGCGGCCACTCTGAGCGACAGTAGCTCCGATGATTTTCTTCCCTTTTTGCTTCGAAATCTAACCCGGTTGGTCCTCTATCCTAACACAGGGGGCCTACGGGGGAAACCCCATTTTCTCTGGCTTATGGTTCTTAGGCCATGGCTCCCATCGAGCTTCAACTCCCAACTGACCGTGTAGCTCTCTACGACGTTGAGAAAAACATCCATAGTAGGCAGGTCGACCTTGACCTCCTTGACGAACGATGATTGGATACCCAGTTAAGAATGACCAATTACAAGAAGCGAACTAAGGCATACCACGACAAAAAGGTCAAGAAAAGATTTTTCAAAGTTGGAGACTATGTTCTTAGAAAAATTGAAGTAACGGGCCTCAAGGCTCGTCAGAACAAGCTTTCCCCCAACTGGGAAAGACCCTATGTCGTCACCAACATCGTCAGGGAAGGAACATACCGGCTTGCAAAACCAAATGGCGAGAAGCTCAAGCATCCGTGGCATGCCAATCACCTCACCAAGCATTATTTCTGAGCTCGTCGGTTAACATCAGCACCCTCAGGGCACATCTTTTTTGTGGTTCTTTATTTCTTCTTAAGTATGAAGTTTGTATGTTTGTAAGGGATGTTTATAAATCCCGGAAGTTCCAGAAGTTGTAAGAAATTGAAGAGTTATTATCAATGGAAGTTCGTCATTTTGTTGATTCTATACTCTACAAATTCTAGCACTTTGATCAAGTATAAAGATCGATTGAAGCCAGACTTCGACCCTTACACATACTTTAGCCAAGTATAAAGGCTAGATGAAGCCAGACTTCGTCGACGGCTATAACGGAATAGACAACTTGTCCAAACAATCTTGCCTCCGAGCAATGATCTATGGACCTTTGTACTATACCAACGAGCATTTTGAAAAGCAAAAAAGCACAAGTATGAACAGGTCAGTCTTACAAAAGACGACTTATGTTCTGGTTATCACTAATGACGACAATACACACTTGTCTTCAAACTTTCACAATCACTAGTTATCGCATGTTATCTACATTAACGTACAGATTAACCTATAGAGAATAAAAGCATTGAATAACGAAACATTGTACGATGTCCTCTAAAACGACGAGGAATAAAACTAAAAAAATTACAAACAGAAAGTAAAAATTGTTAATCACTCCCCAAACTGGGCCAGGGTGAGATTACAAAACCAGGTGAAACATTGTTTGAAAGAACAAATCTCAAATATTGTTAACATATCTCAAATCAACGAGTTACTATTATTGACCATCGTCATTTGGTGGGAGCTCGTTGGGATTGGGGCCTTCTTCAGTGAAATAGTCAAAATAAGCATCAAAGTTTTTAGGATCAACAGTCGAGATGGGCCATACCTCCTTCCCATCATTCTCATCATCACCCTTAATGAGGGATAGATCATTGTCATCATAGGGGACGAGGTGGTGGACCGAACGAGCATCCATGTCATACGCGTCCTCGACAAATAAATCCGCAAACTTTTCAACTGAAATCAAGTCCTTGGTCTCAGGATCCACGAGAGCTCGTCTAATTAAATGCTTGGCTCCGACCTTGAAAAATCCCTTGGCCTTATTAGTGATCATCTGAGTACTCTCACTGCTCTTTTTGAACTCCTCGACGGCCCTTTTTCTAGCTTCGTCGATGGCAGCTTCACAATCAATCTTCATTTTCTCAATTTGGGCACTCTTTGCGCGAAGGCCGTTGGAGAGAGAGGCCGCTTCCTGTTCTGCTTTCTCCTTATCAGATACGAGCTTGGCTTGGTCAATATCTAAACGACCAATCTTTAGCAGAGCCTCATCTTTCTGCTTCATCAGGGTCTTATAAGCGCTGGTCAACGAGCCAACGTGCCCTTCAGCGTCAGCAAGCTTTTTCTCAGCTATCTCTTTAGCTCTGACCGACTGGATGAGCTTCTCTTAGGCTCGGCGTTCTGCATCCAGGCAATCCCTATAGTCCGAGCCCATAGCTTCCATCATCGACGATATCTGTAAGGGCAAGGTTAGCAGAAGTATAGAAAGATGAAAAGACTTGGTGAAAATAATGGGATGAATTACCTCAGTCTGTATTAGCCCAAGACGGGCATGGTAGGTCTCAGGGGAAAGTTTGGCCGTCTTCAGCCTTTGGACGAACTCATCATCCACGGATCGACGGGTGATGGACACCCCTAGAATGAGCGGCAGGCCATACCTCTTCAAATAAGGAATCCCAGTCATTGGGGAAACCTTTTCATATTGAGCAGCCAAATTTAGGGCCATCTCCTAAGTCAGAACCTCTGAAGACGAGGCTGGAGCTTGGGTCCGTGGAGTTGAAGGGTCGGAGGCGCTTGGAGGGTCGAATGATGCTTTTTTGGCTCTCTCTCTCTTTCCTCCTCAGAGCCCGGAGGTCGATCTTTCCGTTTCTTTGAGGTGTGACAGCCATCGCCAAGCACCTCCACATTCAATTATGAACTTCCAACTGTTTCAGTGTCAACATTTTCCGCGTTGACAGGCTGGGTGCCCACGTCAGCAGCACTTACATTTTCAGCCTCAACATTCACAACTTTTTCAGGCTCGTCTACCAGTTTCCGGCGACCTCCAGCATTGGGCTCTTCTATGTTCTCCTTCTCAATCAGAGGGATGGCGGTAGAACCTTCTTTTGGGAGAGCCTCATTTCTCGTAGTCATATTCACTTGATGATTGAATATAGCATTAGACGAGGCTCTATTCTTCCTTGCAACTCTCCGATCCACAGCTCTAATTTTGTTGTTCATGATTTTTGACTCAATCCGATCAATATCTTGCTGAGAGATAACTGCATCAGAGACAAAAATGGAAAAGAGTTAAGTTGTGTTCGACGAGACAAAAAGACAAGTCTGTATAAAATAAAAAGACAAGTTATCAAGACTTCACCCCCCGTCATCTCTAAGTTAGCACAACTCTCTTTGGGATGGCTAGCGTGTGCCCCTAGGCAATTGACGCAGTTCTCCTCCCAGACCAGTTCGTCGTGGATGACCCATGTTGGATAATGATAGTCAAGGTTGATGCGAACGAGGGGTGGAGGGCTAGTTGACGGGCTAGACATCATTCCCACCCTTATATATCTCCAGTGGGAGGCCTCAATGTCCTTATAGCTCACCCATCCTAATCTCAGCAAGGCATCAATTTTACCCTTTAGCTCGACGGCCCACGGAGCTTGCCACACCTTTTCGTCTGGTACCATCGTTTGGGTCTCTGGGTATGGGAATTTCCAGCCAACTCTACTCTCAACTCGAATCATATGGTTCTCCCATCCATAGACCTTGTTTTTAACCTCTAAAAACAACCCCTGCATATTCCTGATTGATGACACACTCACCACTGATTTACCATTGACAGTGGACCTCGTCGTCTTGTAATATTCTCTAAAAACTTTGTTACAAGGCTCGTGGCCTAAGAATTTGCAAACTATGATGAACGAGGATAAAATCCTAACGGCATTGGCGCTCAGTTCCATGGGCACGCAAGCCGAGTCTTCCAGAAACTCGTTGATGAATGGATCCAGGGGTAGCCTCAGACCCAGCTTAAACTGCTTATAAAAGAAGGCCACCTTTTTTTTACTTCGAAGAATGGCCTCTCGACGAGGCTCGTAGTCATTGAGGTGTAGATACTCAAGTTTGTACGTGGAGGCTTGGACTCTATATGAATCTCGTAGATCATTGATCATCTACGTCTTAATATCCTTTCTCCTGGAATTGATTTTGGCTACAGCCCACTGGCCTTCCTCTCCGCCTCCGAAGCCTCGTTCATTGCTGCCAGCCCGTACATTGGTGTGAAAGGCATTCACTATGCGGGGTTCGTCGGCGCTCGTACTAGCACCAGGTGTGCCGGATAGGATGCCTCTTGAGTTGATCGTCGGGGACGACGGTCGTGATCCATATCTACAAAACAGTTAGAAAGAGCAAGGGAATCAGTCCTAACATCAGTAGACGACGACCTACCTAGGGATGACCTAGATTCCCCTAAAGCAAAATCCCTAATTGAATCACGATGGCCCAAGGAGTAATGAAATTGGATGTGTCTTGTTAGGTCGTTCATGGATCAAAAGGGAACAACCCTTGGGTCATCTTCTTCAAAGTCACCAAGAACATTATCAGTTGGGAACTCCAAACCCCCATTTTCAAAATCAAATTTTACCAAAATAAAAGAACATTCACTCAATGGGATCTCTCTCCAAAGACCCCTAATACTTTTGTACACCCTCCTGTTAGGCCCAAAACCAAACCGTGCCCCTCGCTCAAAACTGACAGACCTGGGGGCCATTAATCAAGTTTTTAAGCCCCCCAAAACCCAGAAAAGTGAAGAACAGAGGAAGAAATTACCTGTTAAAGGGGAAGATGAAGATTTCAGAGGCAAATCGAAGAAATCTCTAATCCAAGCTACAACTTTACACAAAGGTGGAGAAGCCAGTACCGTTTTTATCGCCGGAGTTGGGTTTTGGGTGGCCGAATTGTTCTCCTTGCTATGTGCTCTTGAATATCTCAGGATTGTAAAGTTTGAAATGGAGGAAAGGGGGAGGTATTTATATTTGAAGAAGATGAAAGGTTTTGCCTAGAAACCCACGCATAAACCCGGCATAATGATGAGGGGCATTAAATTCAAATTGGGGTTTTCAAGGAAAATGTCCCATCATGGGACGCGTATCATTTAATGGAGGAATCCTGGCCGCCCACATCATCAATGGTCACATCGCCTCTTCGTTTCAAATTTCAAACTGACGGCCGTTCAGTGAGCTAGGGTTTCATAACCCTAAAAACACAATCTCCCGGCCCGTCGAGACGACCCAAGAGTTGGGGGCCACTGAACGGAATAATTTGTGATGGCCCGAGCCCAAACCATTCCCTGGAAAAGTGGGCTCAACAAGCCAACCAAGGGACCAAGCCCGGAGGACAGACACAAGAATTGGATCGTAGCCCATCGAACAATGGATGGCCGTCGTCGCCATTGAGCGACCAAGCCCATCCAAAGACGAGGTATCTCATCCGGACACTTGTTCGTCGATCCATCCATCAAGTGACGACCCTCCGGGACATACAGCTCCAGGTCATCGTTTTGCATAGCTTGCTCAACAAGCCATCCTCTGATAAAGTCAAACCTGCCACAGGACCACTCTGCACATGTCCCCACTTAACTAGCAGTGGCTCCGCATTATGCAGGTGACACTTTCCATTATAAGCCAAACCATTATCCGTGACAGATACAACAGTGTCCTTGCTCGTACGAAGCAATCACAGGACGCCACATGGACACATGGGGACAAAACCAATCTAATGGTTGGCAACAATCAAATCCAACGATTCAGATGGAAATCTTAGCTCCCCTCATCCACTATAAATACATGAACAGTGTCTTGGACTAAGGTAATGCACTTTTCGCTATTCACATATACACACACCCACACGTTCTCAATATTTCCTTATCACCTTCTCCAGCCCACACTGATTCTCATGCCAGAGGGCCTTGCCGGACAAGCCCCGACGCAGTTCAAGTTTACTTTCTGGTGGTGTGTCGGTCTCAAGTCAGCCCATAATTCTACTGGACTTCGATAGTTGAGCCCGAACGATTTCCTGCATCATCAAGTGTTTTATTAATGTGTCAATGCTTTTCATATAATGTGACAGTGTTTTTTTTAATGTACCGGTAACTCATATGTGTTCTGTCAATGCATGTTTATTTCTGATTCTCAATGTCCAGTGTTTGTAAATAAATGTGTCAGTATTCCTATTTTTATATTTCCAGTGCATTTGCTTATTTCCCAAATTTATTTCTTGTATTTTTAAGGTGCCAGTGTTTCTAATATAATGTGTCAGCTCAGCTGGTGTTGTTGTGCCAGTGAATGTACTTGTTTAATAACGATCATTGCTTGTGAAAATAATGTGCCAGTTTTTTTAAGTAAGTGTGCCAGCACACATGTTTCTCTAGTAGCAGTGCATTTGCTTATTTTCCAAAGCCATTGTTTGTGTTTTTAAGGTGCCACTGTTTCTAATATAACGTGTCAGCATATATGTTTTTGTTGTGCCAGTGAATGTACTTGTTTAATAATTGTTATTGTTTATGAAAATAAGGTGTCAGTGTTTGTAAGTAAGTGTGCCAGCACACCTGTTTCTCTAGTGTCAATGCATTTGCTTGTTTTCTAAAGTTATTGCTTGTGCTTTTAAGGTACTAGTGTTTCTAATAAAATGTGCCAACACATATGTTTCTGTTGTGCCAGTGAATGTACTTGTTTAATAACGGTTTATTGCTTTTGAAAATAAGGTGCCAGTGTTTGTAAGTAAGTGTGTCAACACTCTTGTTTCTTTAGTGCCAGTACATTTGCTTGTTTCCTAATGTCAATACATGTGTTTTTTAAGGTGCCAGTGTTTTTAATATAATATTTCAGCACATAAGTTTCTCTAGTGTCAGTATTATTGCTAATCTAATATCTTTAAAAAAAAATTATAGCAAGCCATGTTGATTTTACTTCATCTCTGCTGGGGATAAAAGCAAAGACACGATAAAAATTGTATCAATTGTACGAAAATCATGCTAATGAATTGGGATTTTGTGTTAATATGACAACCTCACGTGTCTCGAAGAAAACATAAAGGCCAATAGATAAGTATTTCATGTGCTTATGTCAAGGATACGCTAAAGAAACAGGAAATGAAATTGATGTTTCAACTCCATTATAAGTCGATGAAATTGAGATTCCATCTCCATTGGAATGAATTGAAAACCCAAAGAGGAAAATGAAGAGAAAAAGAGCTCCTTCTAAAAGGACATGTTGTCAAGCTCTTATTAGAGTAAAGTTATTAAATAAGGAAGACTTACATAAAGTTGCACGACACCTAACTGAATACAACCATAAGAATACAAGGCCAAAATGGAACCACTTAAAGCGAAGTGAGAGGTCAATATAGAAGCTAAATGTAAACTAATAGGGCAATTTGAAGAACCTGCCATCAAACCAACTGATGGATATAATGTTTTAGCAAAGGCTGCTAGTGGGGAGGAATATATATGTTGGGCATACAAGAAGAGATCATATTGATTTTGTACAGAGATTGGGAATGGAAAAAATAGAAATGGGTGATGCACAGACTGTAGTTGATAGACTAAGCCAAATTGAGGATGAAGAATTCTACTTCAAAATACAGTTTGGTGAAGAAAGTAGACTCAGTACTTTATTTTAGAGATATGGTATAATGAAGGAGGATTATGAATTGTATGGGGATGTTGTTGTGTTTGATACAACTTATGACACAAATAGGTACAATCTTATTTGTGCACCAATAGTTGGGGTGAACAACCACTGGAACACAGTGATGTTTGAGTGTGCTTTCTTAATAAATGAAAAGACAGGAATATTTATTTGGCTTCTCAAAGAATTCGTAAAATCAATGAGAGGAAAAGAAACAAAAACAATTTTCATCGATCAAGACTTCGCAATGTCGAAAGCAATTGAAGAGGTAACTTATATTTTATTTCCAATGCTTATGTTAATAAATGTCAGTGCATGTGGTTATAAAAGTTCGAGCGATTGTTTTTAGACTATGTTATTGATAATCTGCCAGTGTTAATATTTATAATTGTCAAATGTTAGTATTTTATAAATGTCAGTGCATGTGGCTATAAAAGTTTCAGTATTTTTAAGACTATTTTATTGTTAATGTGACACTGTTAATATTTATAAGTGTCATTGTTAGTCTTTTATAAGTGCCATTATTAGTCTTTTATATGTTCCGGTGTCAGTATTTTATAAGTGTTAGTGCTTATCTTTTTTTAAGAGAGATATATAAGAGAAAATAAATTACTAAATGGAAAGACATTAATTACATAAAAAAGTACAAGTCAGATAAAACATGATACAAATAGAAAGGAAAAAAAAAAAGATTAAAAAAACTACTAGACAGAATAATAAAAAACTAAAATACATTTGATCACTGCCCAGAACCACCACAAGGATTCACACCAGAAGCTCCACCGCATCCTCCATCACCTTTATCAAAGGGCTTTTTCTTGAACTTATCCTTCTTGCAAGAAGGAATTTCCACAGGTACAAACAACTCCAAATACTCCTTAAGGTATTTTTCCAAAGCCTTTTGCCCAGCTTTGGCAACATTGGAAAGAGCGGAAGCGGGGTTACACGAATCAAACGCATGCTGAAGCATTGCAGTTTGGTCCCTTTGACGTTGCATATGCCCTGTGAAAGGATGTAGAGGGCATATATACAACTTCACTGGATAATTCCAGTCAGTTTGAGGGATACACATGTGACCAAAGTGGAGTTTATTTGTCATTTCACGAAAAGAACTCCTAAATTCTTTCTTAGACATACTCATCATCTGAGAGTCATTGTGATGACATATTGCAAGAAATTAGAAGTGAATTGATTTTAATAAAAGGAAGAGATGTGATTTCGAAATATATCTAGCCCCTTCATATTTATAGTGCATATTGTAAGTGCTCCAATTTGAGTTGTTAGTATTTTCGTTAGAAAATTAACGAAAGTTTTAACATTTCTAACATTTCTAAAAATTCCTAACATTTCTAACAAAGTGAGGGTAGATTAGGGATTGCCATTTTAAGATAAACCAAGGAAAAGAATCAAAAAAGCAAAAGAAATGGTCAAAAACCAAAAATAGAAGCTGCTGGAACAAAAACTGGCTGCCTAATTTGAATTTTAAAAAAAAATATTCTGTGTGTCCAAAGCCTGCAGCTATAATTAATGAACAGTGCACGCTAAGCTTCTTGTCCGCGCGGATGATTATGGAACTTTCAGAGGGCTATAAATTGAGGCCTTCAGTCACAGAAATAAAGAGCAACAACACAATTCACAACTGCACATTGGCGAAAATAGGGAGAAAACAGTGAGAATTCTCTAGAATTGTCACCTTTTTCTCTTAATTATTTTCCCAAATCCCACTCACTCTCAAATTCAAACACTCACATATTCAAGTTTCATACACAAACACAAGGAAGATAGGTATAACCTCCCTCTCCTTACCCTAAATCTCTCTCATCCATGCATGCATTTTCAAATTCCAAAATGTAGTTTGTTCATCTTCTTGCCCTAGATCCAAGAAGATCACCATGAAAGTTCATCTCCATGGTTGATCTTCTACAAGGATCAACATTCTCTTCAAAGTGTTCTTACTTACTTGCAAATGCATTTTCAAAACCCTAAAAACCATTTTCATACATCAAATCTCATTTTCAAAGGATAAAATTCCCCTTCCCAAGCAAATGAAATGCTTAAGTCCTAATGTACCCCAAGGATGGTTTGATATAGTTGATTCACCACTAAAATGTCAAGTGATCACTAATCAAAACCTAGGGAAATGGGGACAAGCATGGATGCAAAACCCCCCTTAAAATCATGTTTTTCTTCTTAAGAAAGTTGCTGTCCAGTAGCAATTTTCTAAGACCTCTGTCCATGGTCTAATTTTTTGGATACAGATAAACTTGGAATTTGGTATTGACTACAAAACACTTTTTGTATCCAATATCTAGATCTTTCCAGAAATATTTTTACTTTATTTTTTGGGTGAGTAAAACTCCCCTTTTCAAATTTTCTTTTAAAGGTCAGTTCATCAGTCTCTGGAAATCCAGATTCCACATCTGAGATTTCCAGAAGGTTTTGGTCCCTCAAATCAATCCTAAAATGGAAAATTATTTCACATAAATCTTATTTAAGGTGTCTAGAACAACTTTCATTCTCTGAGCTTCCTCAGATTATGAAGTTTTAAAGCCCTTAAATCCATTTCAAAGTCAAGTGTCCACTGCCTTTTTCATTCTGGCAGAATTGGTTTTCAACTCCAAAAAATCCTTTAAGTCCCAAAACTCAACCCAAAAATCATACCAAAAATCATGGGACTTGTCCAAAGTCTAATAAAGATTTACCAATTTTTACTTTTCTGAGTTTCAATTTATTTTGGCCAAAGTAACACACACACACACACGCACACAAATGATTTTTAAGCTTGGAAGACTCGTTTTACGAGGCATTTCGGGTGAACACTAACGTTCTTCCCGGCGTGTAACGTGACCTCCGAACCCAAATCTCTCATTTCGGGCATTTTTCAAAGTTTTGGCCCTTAAAACAAAAATGGCGTGGCGACTCCGTTTTCCGGGTTTTATTTGGTTTTCAAAGAAACGAAAAATCGAATTTTCTCCGCGAATTGGAATTCAACATCGTTACAGTGGCGACTCCGCTGGGGAGAAATAAGCTTTATCTTAAAAAAAAAATGATATTTGGTATATTGGTGGAAACCATTAAACTTCCCGTTATCGCCTCCTAACACGAGTCGGGGATAAATTGTGGTTTAACAATCCCACGTACCGGTATCATTGTTTTCAAAAAAAAAAAAGAAAAGCTTTTGAGGGTCAAGCTTCCGTCCCGGTATTTGAAATCGTTTGTGGTGTGTGTTGATTTTTTCACATTTTCGTGTTGTTCTGGCCGCCTCGGAAAAGTTAAAATTTTGACTGTTGGACCCGTTGCCTCGGATTTTGAATTATGTGCTTATGTGTGCATTTACTTTCAAAAAAAAAGTTCAAAAAAAAAAAAGATTTTCAAAAAAAAAAGATTTTCAAAAAAAAAGAAAATTTTCAAAAAAAAAAAAGAAAATCATGCATCATACTTTTTAAGACACATGAAAAATTTCTATTTTACTCAGAAAAAGAAGATAGACTGCTTGCACACTACGCGCACGTGACCTTACACTGCACACTACGTCCCTAACCCGGGGAAATCCCTGTCGCGGCCCGTTTGGTCTTATTACGCCTCTCGGTGCAAGCACGGGACTACCCAAACATCCCATGGAGCCTCGTGTCGACCATGCACTTGTCCGTGACACACTTTGTCCGAGGCCCGGTTGATTTTTAGTCTGGCCTGTGTCATGCCCTGTCTGTGTATAGACCTTTCCTTTCAAGCCTTAGTCGGCATACCTAGTCAATATCTTTCGGGGACCCTAATCAGTCGAAGTTCTGCCGGTTTTCCGTCACGGACTTTGACCAGATATTGACTGGCGCCTTGACTTTGACTCTGACTGGCACAAATTATACACTGACTCCCAGCATGACACTGAGTCATCAAGGATTAATGATTATTCCATGCCTAATTACGACCTAATTGACGACAAGTCAAGATCAATTGTGGACATTTATCAGTCCAAATCATGCCGACTTTTTGTCGAGCCCTCGGACATGATCTTGACTTTGACGTCAGCTTTGTCCGTAATTTACATCGAATGCTCGTTAAGACTCGATTACCCGCCAGACTTTTAGGATCGTTTTTCTTTCGGTCGGTGGGACCCGCTTGCCCTATAGGACCCTCGCCCTGGGCTGTCCACCCTGGGAGGTCGAAATACAGGTGGAATACGAGGGGCTTATAGACGTAGTGACGGGGCCCACTGATCCAGGATCCAGAGTAGTTTGCGAAAAAGAAGAGCAATCTTTTCCAACCGATTAGGTTAATAAAACATGTTTTAAGTAAACAAGAACAAATAACGGCATGTTGCATGAGCCCAAAGCCCAAACACCTACCCTCCTTCATTCCCAAATCTCTGAACCCTCGTGCCTTTGCCCCCGCAGCTCCTCACAAAGGTTGGTTCCGGACATCGGGTCACCGTTTGATCAGTTTGGAAGAGTCAAGCGCATCATCAGCTTCGCCATTTATTCCGACTCCGGGTTTCAGAATGTCTGCATCAGCCGGTAATGATGGGGACAACGTCACTCCGCCTCCCGGGACCCCTCGCATGTAACAACACCGGGAATCAGCTAGCGTAACGTATGAGATTACGACAGGAAGCACAGCTGAATAGCCTTATGGAGGCTATTAAAAGCCATGGTTTGGCCGCCAGCCTCAACCCCGATGGCACCTTCACCGTGGAAGAAGAAGAGGATACCAATCCCACTCTCAGTCACCCTGATTACTCCAGGATGCCACACCCACCTCCTATGGTACCACTACCAGAACCCATGCTCCTCGATCTTCGGGTCACCACCCAGACTTCGGACCACCGGATCCACACAGCCCAAAGACACAAATCAGTTCACAGTCCCTCAGTGGGGACAAAGCCGCACGGAATGTCTTCTCATGGTTGGGGTTACCTCGAATGCCACAGCCTAATTGGGATCCCGCCTCGCCTTGGAACCGATCAATCCGGCCTTCGCAGAATAGCTCAAAGGGCCACAACAACAGCTTCGGCATGCCTCAACAGCCGTTAGGAGCCCCTCCTCGAATGATGTTAGCTCACCGCTCCTCCCACAGCTTTCACAAACCCATTTCTCACTCAGGGTTCGATGGGTTACCAAACCTCCATCCCAGCTTCATCGAATCACCAGACCGCAGCACTCTGTGTTATACACCATCGCCTCAGCCAGCCATGCAATTCAACAGTCAGGGACAGCAGCCCGCACCTAAGCCTACTTATGGGTCCCACTCCGGAAATCCAAGCTACCCGGCTACATCGGGACTGCCTCCACCCACTTTGCCAGTTGAAGATCAACAGCAGGCCGCAAGGTTCTATCCCTTCGCCCAGGCTCCTACTCATGCTCCCCCGGGCAATTCGGGCCAAGGGCAAGTTTTCACCTACGTCCCCGAATCGGCTGTTCCCTCCACCAGTCCGCCGCTAGTGGTAGCTCCTCTCTCTAGCTCAGTCACTGGTTTGAACGCCATGGTTCCACCCCAAGATCCTCATCTGGCCTGGTTCATGGAACAACATAAGGAAATGAAAGCGCAGACTGCTGAATTGACCGCTAAGAAGTCCGCCTTCTGGCCTACGGACCCGGACTCCATCGTTCCCCTGCCTCACAAATTTGTTATGCCGAATCTGGACCTCTTTGATGGTACTGCATGCCCGAAAACTCATCTGGACACGTATACCTTGGCGATGAAGGCCAAAGGGTGTACCAATCAGCAGTTGGCTGACTATTTCAGTCTGTCTTTGAAATCCAGTGCCTTAAAATGGTTCTTCCGCTTAAAACCCGATGCCAGGGCTACATGGGACCAGATTACTAATGCCTTCACAGAAAAGTACAAGGCCAACTTGGAATGGGAAACAAATAGAGTTGATCTGCAGACAACAGTGCAGCGTCCCGATGAGAATGTTGGGGATTTCTACAAACGGTGGAATCTGAAACTCAGTGAGATGGCAATCCCTCCTTCTGAAGAGGAGCAACTGGACATCTTCCAGTCATGCCTGAAACCACATCTGAGAGCCTCCCTCAGTCACTTCCCGTACTCAGACTTACGGGCCATGGTTAACTCCGCAGCTAAGTTTGAAAAGGCTTACAATCAGCAACCGACTGCTGCGCCTGCTTACAGATATCGGGCTCCTCCTTCCAACACCGCTCCTGCTCCTGCTAAAGGCAAAGAGGTGATCAATTAAGCAGGACAAGAATGTAATAACACAACTCCTTTCGCTCCCAGAAAACCAGTCGAGCCCAGGCCACGGGTCATGAACCTCGAAAACTTTGGAATGCCTCTGAACGACATCTTTAGGGGACTGGTGAAAGAAGGCTTGCTGCGGCCTTTGGAGAATTTCCAACCCAGGAATCCGAATGCTCCCGTGGATACCTCAAAGTATTGTGCTTTTCATCAAGCCCATGGATATCTAACAGATAACTGCTTTACTCTGAAAAAGGCAATCCAAGGATTGATAGAGCAAGGAAAGTTGGAAGGCCCCGAGGGGCCTAATACAGTAAAAAATCCTCTGCCAAGGAACCATAATCAGATAAATATGATTGAATGCGGAGAACCTTCGCATGCCCAGGAAGATGCTGATGAAGGTCCCCAAATACCCATGGCTAACCTTGTCGAAGATCCTGAATTTGGATTCCCCATCAACCTTGAGAACGATGAACGAATCAACCCACCTTGGTCTCATGTCAGAGATTTCCTGCAAGAATACGAGGCCCGCTATTTCTCGGATGAAGGGAAAACCGATACTAAAGAACTGGGGCTGTTCCGGTCAAAACATGAGAAAACCATTTACACAAGATGGTTAGAACAATCGAGAAGAATCGAGCAAGAAAGCTTCAGACGGGCGCCTGTACTGGGGCTTATCAGCAAAGAGGCCGAAGAGCATCTGGAGCTAGTACACTTTTGCAAATTGGTTTTGGGAGAGGCTGAATATGATCCCGAGAACAGCGAAGAGTCGGAGGAGGAGGATTCCTTCTATATCCTGCCGGGAGTCAAATACGTGCCACCCCCTCTCACTCTTCCCCCGCAGTTTCTGGGAGGGGAAGCTGATTCACAATTACCACTTCCAGGAATGGGAGCATATGACAATTTCTGCGGTTGCACGCACCCATATTCCCCTAACGGGTTGATCGGCGTTCCCTCTCAGCCGAAATCCCGGTAGTATGGGAAGATAATTCCGATGACAGCGATGACGATGATGATGACGAGAGCAAAGAGTCAACTGAGGCCCTAGATCCGGAATCAATCTGGAACAATCAGGCCGGAAATGACACCATGGGAGCCAGACACAATGGTTGGTTGTCAGCAAGCGACGACGAAGACACTTCGGAAGATGAATACGAAACCGAGGAAATGAAGGCCATGAAGTTTCCTGGGTCTGAGCACGTGGATGTTTTAGAGTTCAACACTGCCTACCATGCTTTGGGGAAAGGGTTTTCAGGCATCCGATCCAGGCTGATAGTCGAAGATCTGATCGAGAGAGGGAAACTAACTCCCATCCGCCAAAATGAGAAAATAACCATGGTCAGATCAAATCCGCCCCAAAACAAAGTAACACTCCTTGTCAGGGTTACCCAAGAAGAGGTCACCTTCCCCGAATGTATGTCAGCTCTCAGAGAAGTCCTGGAAACCGGCATGATACCGGATGCACCTCCCACACAGAATGCTATAATCATCTCCAACTCTGAGTATTACAGAAAGAAACCAGAATGGTTGCACTATACCGGGGATGAGATCGAAAAGCCGCTGAGCCCCGGCAATAGCGACTCTTACTGTATGATAACTATGAGCAAGGCAGGATATGGAAGCGAATCGGAGGATGCCCTATCTCTGTGGGCCATCCAGGGGGCAACAACACAACCCCAAACTCAAAAGCCTGTGACTTGGGAAGCAGTCATAAGGGCCGCCCAGGAAGGAGCCAAGATACCTCGGCCTCACCGTTGCTAGACTCGTAACCAAAGGGCCGATAGCCAAAAAGGCTCCCCCGTTGACCTTAGCAGCATTGAAGAAATCTAGTCAAAAAATAACTGATGAGGAAGTCAACCTGTTGACCCGATCCGGGCAAATCTTCCAAGGGAATCCCAAGGCATATAAGAGGGCCACATATCAAGTACCTGAGGAGAACCGCCGCCCCTATGCTAAGACAGCCGAAGCTCCTGACCCCGGAAAGGAGGACCCCGTGCTCACCCAGTTGAAGCAGACACAGGCCAACATCTCTCTGTGGTCCCTGCTCACCTCATCCTATCCCCATAAGCTAAAGCTGGAAGAAAGCATGGCCCGCACCTTGGTCCCTATTGATGCTACTCCCGATGACGTGGTACAGCTGATTGGAAACATCCACTTCGGGAACATAATCACTTTCACAGATCTCGACCTCCCTCAATTTGGGGCTGATCATAACGAGCCTCTCTTCATCACAGTCCAATTGGATGAATGACGCCTCCCTCGGGTCCTGGTCGACAATGGCTCCGGAATGAATATCCTTCCGGCAAAGATCATGAGCCTGCTTGATATCAAGACTACAGACTTGAAGCCTTCCTCCCTCACAGTCAAAGCTTACGACTCGACATCTCGAGCAAATCGGAGTTGCTACTTTGGACCTCTCGGTTTGGCCGTAAATTGATACTGTGGAATTCCGGGTTATCGACATCCCGATCACTTTTAATGCCTTATTGGGAAGACCTTGGCCGCATCAGTCAAGGGGGTCGCCTCAAGCCTCCACCAAAGGTGTGAAATTCGTCTCGAATGGGGACCTCGACAACCATTTACGGGGATTTAGTCACCTTGGAGGGCACGGATACGGGTGGAATACCTATTCTGGAAATCAAACATGATGAGGAAGGTCTCATGCTAACAGGCTTTACGGTCGAGCCTCCTAAGGCCCAAGTTTGCAACGTAGATCTGACGATCACTCGGGATAAAATCCCTCCGGTTCTGAAAATGATGAGAAAGATGAGCTATCTACCTGGCCTCTGTCTAGGGAAACACCAACAAGGAACTCACAAACTCATCAAGGTGAAAGGACAGAAAACTCGCCATGGCCTGGGATATGAGGCCACCTCAGTGGACACCGCGAAAGAAAAATTTGCTCTACAAAGGAAAGAAGCTATCACAGGAAGGGTCCCGGTCAACAACCCTGAATCTCTCCTTTTCAGTCCTAATTTGGCTGACTACTTTGTGAAGGGTCCCACACAACCGGGTAACATCACAGAGCCCACTCCTACAGAAGGGTGGCTGAAGCTACAGGATAGCCTCAACAAGTTCAGGGGAGCCAAAGCTAACCCGGTCCGTAGAATGTTTCTGGACCTACCCAAGATACCCGGGGCTACCACTACCATGAAGAGTGAGTACACTTTCAAAGGCGTGCCAAGCCTAGTGGAACAGTTCGAGAAGCTTACTACCACAATTCCTACTGTCCAGGAAAGCCCGAAGCCTGAGTTTGAATTGACTGTGCCGAAAGCCAAAGCCACATAAGTCTTTTCAGATGATTGGGATGGTCCGATTATGCAGCAGTTATTCGGGGAAGAGGTCCAGTACTGCACCCGATTGATTTCACTACCAAAGAGATGGTAGCAATGATCGAGGAAGGAGGACATAATGCAATTCCCGAGTCATGAGGCCACTGACAGCGATGCCATTAAAGAATCGGGAAACTCTCTCAGGCCCGTCCGCGACCAAAGAAGAAATGATCCCCAAGCTTGGATTGGTCCCCCGTCCCTTTGTGTCAATCTAGGTAGAGTCCTCCGAGTCCCTCATGGTCAAGATTAAGTCTCTAGAGTCGTCCGACGGCCTTACGCCTGAAGACTACGAGTCTGTAGCCAATGCTGTATTTCCCTTCATTCATAATGAAATGACGAACCTTTCTGAGTATCCCTTGATTGCCACTTTAACTAATGATAAATTAATTAATAAAAAAACATTTAATAAAAATTCATTAGATAAAGAAGCAGACACATTACAAAAAAGAAGAGAACAAAAATCTTTAAGCAGGTTGTTCGGAAGGAGGAAAATCGAGCCCAAGCTGCCGAAGAGATTTTGACAAGTGTGAATCTGGGAACTGCGGAAGAGCCTAAAGAGACGCAGATTGGTGGCTTCTTCGAAGGAACTGAAAAGGATGCCCTACAAAATCCTACAAGGTCCTCAACTCAAGGAAAGTAGCCCTCTTCATCAAAGAAAATATCATATACAGATACGGGTTGCCAGCCAAAATTATCTCCGATAACGGATCCCACTTTGAAGGGGAATGCGACAGGCTGCTGGCGAAATTCAGAATAACCCGTCACAAGTCATCTCCCTATAGGTCCCAAACCAACGGAGCCGTTGAAGCAGCAAACAAGACTCTGGAAAACATCATTCGGAAAATGGTTGTCCGAGGTCGAGATTGGCCCGAGAAGCTACACCTGGCACTCTGGGGCTACAGAACATCCGTTAGAACTGCAACAGGGGAAACACCATTTGCTCTTACCTACGGAATGGAAGCCGTACTCCCAATCGAGTTAGAAATCCCCTCACTCCGTGTACTGTTGGAAAGTCAGATCAATGAGGTCGAATAGCTCCAAAGTCGCCATGATGAATTGGCCCTGCTAGATGAACGACGATTGAAGGCCATGGAACATATCCGAGCATACCAAGGGAGAATGGCCAGAGCCTTCGACAATAAAGTGAAGCATCGGGAGATTAGGGAAGGTGATCTCGTTTTGAAAGAGAAGCCCCCAGTCCGTATCAACCCGCTTGGTAAATGGGAGCCTGTCTGGGTCGGGCCATACGTCGTCCAGAAGATTTTCTCCGGAGGAGCCATGCAACTTGCAGACCTCGACGGAAATCCCTTTGTACACTCAGTGAATGGTGACAAGCTGCGCAGATACTACGCGTAAAAACACTGATTCAAAAAAAAAAAAAAGAAACAAAAAAAAAGAAGAGAAAGAGTGCTAAAAGAGTAATACCCAACTAGGTTGAAAAACCGAAAAGGGCGGCCTAGGTAAAAAACAGGGTTGCACAAAAAAAAAACAAAAAAAAAAACAAAAAAAAAAAAAAAAAACAAAACAAAAAAAAACAAAAAAACCGGGTCGAACTACGGAGACCTGAGCCCTTTTGTCCGAAGGGAACGTAGGCAGCCGGAAACGGTTCGGTCTAAAGCACAAATAAAAGTCAAACTATGACATCAATACACTGATCAGACCATGAAAGCGTCTCGAAAAACTCTAAAGCAATTCACATATTCATTACAGTTAAAAACTTTTTGATGAGTCTAAGCCCGGTTCACTCCTACAACTGGCAACCTGCTAAAAGAAAACTAAGATACATAATCAAACTAATGTGTCTGCTACGACAAGAAAGGGATACTCGGAAACCTCAAGGTCACTCCAAGCCACTCGTACTGGCCTCTCCCCTCTTCTTCCCCCTTCGAGTCTTCTTCTTCTGAACAGGAAAGATGTCGGTCTTCCTCCTACCAAGCTCTGGTATAGGAACAGGATCTATCAAACAGCCTCTGTCAGGGCCTTAGTGGCCCTAGCATCATCTCTCATATCCTATAGCCGAGCTGGTAACATAGGGGTCCTCCTCTCCTGCCTCTTGACATAAGCCTCATAGTCGGTCACAACATCTCCGCTCCTGTCGTGAGGGTTGGCCCTCGCCTCAGCCCTCCTCCTCTCCGAAACTGTCAGGTCCTCCGCACCCAAAATGGCCTCAAGCCGTCCCAAAATAGCCATCTGAGTCTCTCCCAAATGCCTCTCGTACCAATCCAGGTACCAAGTGGTCAAGAACACAGGTCTCGGACGCCTGAGGATAACCCGAGGAGGAAAGACGTCATACCTCCATACTCGGGAAAGAAAGGGAAACACCGAAGGATCCTCCATAGAAGCAGAAGCCACCACCCTGGTGGCTATATCATCAAAGTCCTCCAAAGGAACCTACTCCAAACCGAACTGTCTCAGAACCAAAGCCGGAATGTAAGAGCTGGACTGAGAAAGCCCCGGAAGCATAACCACGGGAGATCCGTCCTGAAGCACTCTCCGAGTCTCCACCCGCCAATGAGGCACCGACCATCTGATGTCTTCAGTCTGACGACCAGCCATCCAACGCTCCCACGAGCCCTGATTATCAAAATCCACCAAAACCCCCCTCCTGGCGAATGTCCAAGGCTTGATCATATCAGAAGTTTCCCGAAGAAACCCGAGGCGCTCCATCAGCCACAAAGTCAAGAGAAACGGGCTGCCCCCATGCATATACCGTCTCCCGGTAGCCAGCCTGTCGAGAGCATGAAAAGTCTCTCCCAAGATCAGAGGTACAACATCTCTGCCCAAGCGACAGTGAACAACTACATCTAGCAAAGCCCGATGACAGATCCCAAAAGAATAAACCATGAACAAGGTCCCGAACACGCAAAGTGCAAAGGCATCCCAATAGGCATCGTCAAGCAAGCCTAAGCCCCTAAATCTATCAGGGAGACCAGAAATGTTAAAATGATCGGGACCACAGATCATACCTTGTGCTTCCTCCGGGGAAAGATGAAGAAGGTTGCACAGCTTGTCAACAAAAGAGGCTCCTCCGGGCAAAGGAATTGCAATCTCCTCCACCTCAGGACCACCAAGCAAAGCCCGAAATTCTTCAACAGTCGGGACCATTTCATTGTAAGAGAAGAAAAAAACATGCCTTCTAGTGTCCCAAAATGAGGAAGAAGCTCTCAAAAGCTCATAATCCGGAATCAATTCCTTGAGAGACCACAAGCATCGTATCGTGTACCTTTCTTCAAAGAATGGCCTCCTCTCATGCATAATCTCCCGGCACCACTCTTTAAACTTGGTGAAGAATTGCATTTGAGAATTTTGGGATAATTTGGGTGGATTTTGCATGCTCACAATTCTCTCCATGGTTTTTCTCTCCTTCTCCCCGAAAATGGCTGTTTGAACTGGTGGTTGAAGAAGGTGTTTGAATTTGAAATAAAGGAAAACCAGATCTGAAGCAAAATTAAAGGACAGTGTCAGATTCCTGTCCTATCCGCGCGGACATAAATGCCATCACCAGAAAAAATCTGCAACAGTCCAAACTGCTGCACCACGGAGGAATATTTTCATCCCGGTTGCTCAAAACCTGTGCAAACCCTACCCAAACAGCTCACATACCAAATACTCACACCCTTGCCAAAAAACCGGGGCTCATGCGACAATGCATTCATATAAAATTGCATTCATGATAGATGAAATAAAATAAAATCCTAAATTATTACATTCCAAAAAAAAAAGAAGAGAAAAGCAAAAAAAAAATGTGCATAAAATGTATCTGTCTGAATAAGTACAATCCCAGTCCCAAAAATCAATCTCAAAAGTCAATCAGAATCCTCGGTGGCCGGTGCTTTCCCCCGACCCCTCTTGCGGCTCGGGCCCGCCTCCTCGGTAGCCATGAATGTCTCGGGCTCAGAATCATCGTCCTCGTCCCCGGAAGAAGGCTCGTCAGGACCAACCGGCACGCTCTGATACGGCAGACCAAGATCCGCAAAGAAGTCATATCCGAAGGTGAACGCGTCGGACTCCTGGACGTGGGAAGAAGACCCACCGTGATGCCAGACATGCCCCTGCCCGTACGGATCCCCGAGAATGGCGTGGTCCGAAGGCAGCACGACGCTGGGATCTATGAGAGGAGAAAGAGGAGTCTCGGAAGAACGCTCAGAAGGCTCAGGGGAAGTCTCCCGCTCGACAGGCGCCGGCTGTGCTCGCCTCGCTCTAGCCCGAGGGGCTCCACAAGCAACCATCCTCCTGATGAATCTCTTAGCCCCGATCACCTGCTTCGTCAGCTTCTCCACGACCACCTCCGGAAACTGCACGGAAGCAAAAGCGTCAGAAACAGTTAAGGCGAAAAATGATGACAGGAAAGAAAGGAAAAGACAGAAGCAAAAAAAAAAAGAGGTGGGAATGAGAAGCCATACCTTCATACCCGGACGAGGCTGAAAAGCTCGTGGAAGCCGCTCAGGCTGAGGGATCTGCACCCTCAATCGGACCCCATCCTGGACATATGAAAAGTCCGTCCGCGGGTATCGTACGATCCCTACCCCCTCTCTCTCAAGGACCTTGGGCATCCTCAACCTCCTCAAGATAAATACCGGATACTGCTCAATCGCCACGAATGCCGAGAAGTGCTGGCCACCTCGATCGCCCAGTCTCCGACCTCTCGCTCGGATGCATCATGTCGGCGGGAGGCTCCACCGGAGCCATCAAAGGCGAGTTCACGCCATGCCGACGCGTCACTCTCTCCCCGCATAATACACGTCGCAAGTCAAGCCCTCAAAATCCTCCGCCGCACGGTCCATATCTCGGCACCCTTCACCGCTCCACATCGAAGCGGTCCTGTGGATAAAATATCATCCTCTCATCCGTCTCACCCTCGTCAAAGGCGTGCACTCCTCGTACTTAAGGGTCGTGCGCCCCTTAGAACCTATCTTCTCCCGGGCATACTTGGACCAAGAAAGCATGGCCGGATACGCCCCGATGTACTCCGCCGGCTGCCGCCACATCGTGACGTGAAAGAACTCCAGAGCCCATACCTGCGAAAGGGAAAAATCCCATCAATCCGGTGCAAAAAAAAAATGAGGAATACGTGCTTAAAGAAAAGAGGGAAAGCAAAAAGAAAGCTCGTACCTCTAGAGGAAACTCAAAGCACGTCAAAGAGCTGACGGCCTTCCGGCTATATCGATCCAAGGCAAAATAGAGCTCGCGCCCCGCTCTCCCCAAGAGACCTCCCCACCATCTCCACATCCTCCAAACTCCTCAAAGAAAGCAAACATCGCCGTCCCCTCGGCGTTTCCAAAAAGTGTGCTCGAAAAGGCAAACCACAAGAAAGCCCTGGCAACCTGCACCGCACCCACTCTCTCGTCCCCAGCCTCGTAATTCCCGATGGTCTCTACGATCTTCCCGTAGACCACGGCATAATCCATCCCCATCCCCTTTTTGGGAATGGGGGTAAAGCCCAGAAGATCCTATAGGTCCCTATCACTATAGCCATCCCTCCACTCAACGCTCCGTCCTTTAAAGGACAGGCCTGTGATCGCTGCGTAGTCGGAAGGTGTGACTGTGGCCTCCCCCCAGAAAAAATGGAATGTGTGGGTCGCGTCCCACCAATGCTGTGCCAAAGTGAAGATCAGACCCTTGCTCTTGGAGAACTTGACCAGCCCCCTCAGGCACTCGATAAACTCATACAGCCAGGTCCCAATGACGATCTGTCTCGGACTCATCAAAGCTCCTCGGCCCAAGACTGGAAGCCGGTCCCACAGGTCTACCACAGACTCCACTGATCCTCGAGTCTTCATCTTGTTCAACTGCTGCGTCACAAAGTGATCTCCACCCTGCAATTGAAAAAAAAAAAAAAGAGTCAAAAAAAAAATTTTTTGCATTAAAAAAAAATTGCATTCAAAAAGTTTGCATTCAAAAAAAAATTGCATTCAAAAAAAAAAAATTGCATTCAAAAAAAATTGCATTCAAAAAAAAAAAAAAGAGAGAGCATACACATGCATCATAGACATAAAATTTTGAAAAAAAAAATCGGGCAGCATAACGGCATACAATGGACTCAGCCCCATTTTTCTTACACAAAAGAAAAGATTTTCAACAACCATTCATTCATTCATACATAAAAAAAAAAAAAAAGCATGTCAATAACATCGAGTCAACGGAAGTAAAAAAAAAAAAACTAAGTCCCATTTTTCATAAAATAGCACAAATAAACAGTTTTTCCACAAATCATTCATTCAATCAAGGGAACGAAAAATCCATCCCAATTTCACAGAAAATCACACTCTCACAAGAAAAAAATGCATTCATATCATTCATCATCCCATTACAAAAAAAAAATCCTACAAGAGTGCATACATGCATACATTCATGTCCGTCCCAAATTCGGGCGAATTCCTCATCATCTCATATTTCAAAAAAAAAAAATGTGGCAAAATGCCCACTCTTTTCAAACACATTGCAACATGCAAATCATCAAAGTTCAATTTCAATGTCAAGAACATAATTTTTCGAATTTTAATTTTCGGATATAAAAAAAAATGGCAAAAATGCCAATTCTTTTTCCAAACAAAATGCACATTTTGGTTACCCACATACTCATTACAACATGCAAAGCATCAAAATCAAATTTCAAGTCCAAGAACATCAAAATTTTCGGATCTAAAAAAAAAAAAAAATCACCAAAAATCAATTTCAAATGAAAAATCGACAAAGGGAATGAAGAGATTCGAAGTATACCGTACGGAGACTCGGATCAGAAGCCCAATGTTGCCATGCATCGGGGTACGGCTCCTCCGCAATCGATTGCGAAAGGGTGTAATGCCTCCTCATTCGAACAAGCTCTAATCGTCTCTCTGCAACCGGACCGCGTCCTTGGCCTTGGATAGCAGCTTCCCCGTGTTCCATTGCTTGAAAATCGAAGAAAATCGGAAGATTTCGAAGCTTTTTTGGCCAACAATGGCGGTTTTTGCACTCTCTCCCTCGTCTCTCTCGAAAAACTGGAAAAAAGGTGAGGAAGAAGGGGAAGGGCGGCGGCCCTTCATTTAAACCAGTCCAGGTCACGCTCCTATCCGCGCGGATGAAAAGGAAGGGTCAAAAAGACCCTTTTGCCCTTTAAAATTCCAGGACTCTGCAGTTTAGTCCTCAACTTAACGGGGTTAACCAAAGTTAATCAAAGTTAACCCCCTCTTCAAAAGAGCTTTCCGACAGTAAAACGTAAGTCCAATTTCTCCGAGAAAGATAACGGAATCCCGTTTCTTTCATCAAAATCATCAAACGGCAGTCAAACGTAAGTCCGATTTCTCCGAGAAAGGTAACGGAATCCCGTTTCTTTCATCAAAATCATCAAACGGCAGTCAAACGTAAGTCCGATTTCTCCGAGAAAGATAACGGAATCCCGTCTCTTTCATCAAAATCATCAACGGCAGTCAAACGTAAGTCTGATTTTTCCGAGAAAGATAACGAAATCCCGTCTCTTTCATCAAAATCATCAACGGCAGTCAAACGTAAGTCCGATTTCTCCGAGAAAGATAACGGAATCCCGTCTCTTTCATCAAAATCATCAACGGCAGTCAAACGTAAGTCCGATCTCTCCGAGAAAGATAACGGAATCCGCTTCTTTCATCAAAATCATCAACGGCAGTCAAACGTAAGTCCGATTTCTCCGAGAAAGATAACGGAATCCCGTCTCTTTCATCAAAATCATCAACGGCAGTCAAACGTAAGTCCGATTTCTCGGAGAAAGATAACGGAATCCCGTCTCTTTCATCAAAATCATCAACGGCAGTCAAACGTAAGTCCGATTTCTCCGAGAAAGATAACGGAATCCCGTCTCTTTCATCAAAATCATCAACGGCAGTCAAACGTAAGTCCGATTTCTCCGAGAAAGATAACGGAATCCCGTCTCTTTCATCAAACGTAAGTCCGATTTCTCCGAGAAAGATAACGGAATCCCGCATCTTTCATCAAAATCATAAGATAACGGAATCCCGTCTCTTTCATCAAAATCATCAACGGCAGTCAAACGTAAGTCCGATTTCTCCGAGAAAGATAACGGAATCCCGTCTCTTTCATCAAAATCATCAACGGCAGTCAAACGTAAGTCCAATTTCTCCGAGAAAGATAACGGAATCCCGTCTCTTTCATCAAAATCATCAAACGGCAGTCAAACGTAAGTCCGATTTCTCCGAGAAAGATAACGGAATCCCGTTTCTTTCATCAAAATCATCAACGGCAGTCAAACGTAAGTCCGATTTCTCCGAGAAAGATAACGATATCCCGTTTCTTTCATCAATATCATCAAACGGCAGTAAAACGTAAGTTCGACTTCTCCGAGAAAGATAACGAAATCCCATTTCTTTCATCAAAATCATCAACGACAGTAAAATGTAAGTCCAATTTCCCCAGCAAAAGCTAATAAAATCCCCAGCAAAGTCAACGGAATCCCGTTTCTTGCCTCATTATCATCAACGGCCGTAAAACGTAAGCCCGATTTTTCTCCAACGAAACCCCCAGCAGCGTTTCGAACTACGAATGGCTTGATTCCTCTTAAGGATACGTAGGTAGCCTACCATAGGTCCAGCCACCCGACCAAAATGGTCACCCTCTCCTTCGGCAGCAGACGAACGAAGTCCACCGAAGGACCATCCATCCCAAACCATTAAGGGAAAACATTTCAAATCAAGGTCCGAGGCACCTAAAAAGCCATCATCTTCAAGGTCCGAGGCACCTAAAACTGCCATCATCTCCAAAGGTCTGAGGCACCTAAAACGCCATCATCAAGGTCCGAGGCACCTATAAAGCCATCATCTCCAAAGGTCCGAGGCACCTAAAAAGCCATCATCTCCAAAGGTCTGAGGCACCTAAAACGCCATCTTCAAGGTCAGAGGCACCTAAAACGCCATCATTACCAGGTTGACACCTCAAAATAGTCATTCCAGGGTCAAAGACCCGAACTACGACTGGCTTGATTCCTCTTAAGGATACGTAGGTAGCCTATCATTAGGTTCAGCCATCAGACCAAAATGGTCATTCCTATCCCCAGCAGAGCGGATATACAATTTCAGCCACCAGACCAAAATGGTCATTCCTATCCCCAGCAGAGCGGATATACAATCTCAGCCACCAGACCAAAATGGTCATTCTTATCCCCAAAGAGCAGAAGTTTCTCTCAAAGAATCGATCGCGTAACTCGCTCATCAAGGTTCGAGGCACCTAAAACGCCATCATCTCCAGGGTCAAAGACCCGAACTACGGCCGGCTTGATTCCCGTTCGGGATACGTAGGTAGCCTATTGCTAGGTCCAGCCACTCGATCACTTGATCATCCTGTCAAATATGGAGCCTTACTCTTATCGATGACCCCGCTTCCTTCGAAAGCGCCGTCGCCGAGGGGCTACTGTAAGTGCTCCAATTTGAGTTGTTAGTATTTTCGTTAGAAAATTAACGAAAGTTTTAACATTTCTAACATTTCTAACAATTCCTAACATTCCTAACAAAGTGAGGGTAGATTAGGGATTGCCATTTTAAGATAAACCAAGGAAAAGAATCAAAAAAGCAAAAGAAATGGTCAAAAACCAAAAATAGAAGCTGCTGGAACAAAAACTGGCTGCCTAATTTGAATTTTAAAAAAATATTCTGTGTGTCCAAAGCCTGCAGCTGTAATTAATGAACAGTGCACGCTAAGCTTCTTGTCCGCGCGGATGATTATGGAACTTTCAGAGGGCTATAAATTGAGGCCTTCAGTCACAGAAATAAAGAGCAACAACACAATTCACAACTGCACCTTGGCGAAAATAGGGAGAAAACAGTGAGAATTCTCTAGAATTGTCACCTTTTTCTCTTAATTATTTTCCCAAATCCCACTCACTCTCAAATTCAAACACTCACATATTCAAGCTTCATACACAAACACAAGGAAGATAGGTATAACCTCCCTCTCCTTACCCTAAATCTCTCTCATCCATGCATGCATTTTCAAACTCCAAAATGTAGTTTGTTCATCTTCTTGCCCTAGATCCAAGAAGATCACCATGGAAGTTCATCTCCATGGTTGATCTTCTACAAGGATCAACATTCTCTTCAAAGTGTTCTTACTTACTTGCAAATGCATTTTCAAAACCCTAAAAACCATTTTCATACATCAAATCTCATTTTCAAAGGATAAAATTCCCCTTCCCAAGCAAATGAAGTGCTTAGTCCTAATGTACCCCAAGGATGGTTTGATATAGTTGATTCACCACTAAAATGTCAAGTGATCACTAATCAAAACCTAGGGAAATGGGGACAAGCATGGATGCAAAACCCCCCTTAAAATCATGTTTTTCTTCTTAAGAAAGTTGCTGTCCAGTAGCAATTTTCTAAGACCTCTGTCCATGGTCTAATTTTTTGGACACAGATAAACTTGGAATTTGGTGTTGACTACAAAACACTTTTTGTAGCCAACATCCAGAGATTTCCAGAAATATTTTTACTTTATTTTTTTCGTGGGTAAAACTCCCATTTTCAAATTTTCTTTTAAAGGTCAGTTCATCAGTCTCTGGAAATCCAGATTCCACATCTGAGATTTCCATAAGCTTTTGGTCCCTCAAATCAATCCAAAAATGGAAAATTCTTTCAAATAAATCTTATTTAAGGTGTCTGGAACAACTTTCATTCTCTTAGTTTCCTCAGATTATGAAGTTTTAAAGCCCTTAAATACATTTCAAAGTCAAGTGTCCACTGCCTTTTTCATTCTGGAAGAATTGGCTTTCAACTCCAAAAAATCCTTTATGTCCCAAAACTCAACCCAAAAATCATACCAAAAATCATGGGACTTGTCCAAAGTCTAATAAAGATTTCTCAATTTTTACTTTTCTGAGTTTCAATTTATTTTGGCCAAAGTAACACACACACACACACACACAAATGGTTTTTAAGCTTGGAAGACTCGTTTTACGAGGCATTCCGGGTGAACACTAACGTTCTTCCCGGCGTGTAACGTGACCTCCGAACCCAAATCTCTCATTTCGGGCATTTTTCAAAGTTTTGGCCCTTAAAACAAAAATAGCGTGGCGAATCCGTTTTTCGGTTTTATTTGGTTTTCAAAGAAATGAAAAATCGAATTTTCTCCGCGAATTGGAATTCAACATCGTCACAGACATACATCACCGTCCACGATGCCGTCAATCGCACCCGAGGGTTCTAGATCTATGTGGCGTAGTGTGCGGATGACTATGTTCCTTTATTTGCGAAAATGATTTTTTATTATTATTATTTTTATTTGAAAAGGGTGATAAAGGAAAATCAACACACACACACACACCCCACAGAAATACAATAATCAAATGATCAATAATTTGATCATGGGAATTGTCCACAATCTCAATCTGTACCAGAGTTTAACACCTGCAGAGTGGCCACTTCTGTCACACTATACAGGACTGAAATGGCAAGTTTTGTCGCGTGACAGAAGGAGCCATTTCTAGAATCTGAACAAAAGAGACAGAACCAGCCCCAACCTCCAAGCCCCAATGCAATAGCTCAACAATCAAGCCCCAGCACACAAACGGGAAGCAAGAAAGGGGAGGGAAGCCACAAAGCATTAATATGCACATATCATATAGTATCACACACAAATGAATGAGAAGGATGTTGAACATGAATGAAAGCTTGACCCACTTTTGAAAACCAGTTTCAAGTCCCCAGCGGAGTCGCCACTGAATGAACGCTCGCCGAAAAAATATGTTTTTTGAGAGTCGCCACGCCATTTTAAAGGAAACATTGAAAACCGTTTTGAAAAGAGAAAATGTGTTCAGGGGTCAGGTTACGTGTTGGGAAGAACCGAGAGTTCACCCAACACGCCTCGTCCATAGACGAGTCTTTCTATGTTCAACATTCAAAACATTCAAACGTGTGTGCGAATTTGTGTGTGACAAAATATGTAATGAAATGCATATTAATGCTTCGTTTTATTGCTCAACAGAAGGAATTATAACTTGTGAACCATTTACCATGGGAGGCCACATCCCATATTACAATGAAGAGAACAGGTTACAACTGAAATGGACCAAATGCAAAGTGGTAACATGTGTCGCGTGACACAGGACATGGGATGGTCAGTTGTGTCACGTGACACACCATATCAATTTGCAGAGATCTTACAAAGCTCAGATTACAGAGGAAACCAAAGGACTCAGAGATCAACACAATCACTTCAAATGAGTGTGGATATTAGGGATCCACACTCTGTTTTGAGTGATAAGTGAACCTGATAAACAAATTACAACTGAAATGATAGTCTCTGCAGAGTGGCTAGTTATGTCGTGCTACACAGGATTGATGAGGCCAGTTCTGTCGCATGACATAACATGACTCTCTGCAGAGACTTTATAATTCGAACTCAGATTCAACAGAAACCCAATCAGATCCAATAAATACACCCAATCAACTCAGAATATCACAAATTAGCAACGGATTGACCCAAGGGGGTGTGAATATGGGGAGATCCACACTCCCTTGTCAATCAAGCAACAAATATGAGGAGATCAAGCCATGAATATCAATTAAAACAAGCAAAATGACTTAAACAGAGAGATGGCGAATGGGACTTGATAATTGAAGGCGGATGGAGCCTAATTATCAAGTCCAAGGAACAGAAATAGTGTGAATTGTGCAAATAGCAAGTAAATGAGAGAGATATGAAGGGAAGGGATTTGTTACCCTTGTAGATCCACCACCACTACACCAAGTTAGGTGTAATGGCCTTCTAATTAGCTGCAGGACGTGAATTCGAACACAGGAGGAGCTTCTGAGCTTGGATCTTCAGTGATGTGTATGGATGTATGTGAGGGAGATGGGTGAATTTGATGAGAGAGAGGGATTAAATTGAGAGGATGGGTGTGTGTTGTGCATGTTTTGGGAGAGAGGGGATGTACTCTGGCATAATTTGGGCAGAATGACTTTAGGGAGTGGAAAAGGGATCCAGATATGAGAGGGGTAGGGTCTTATTTATAGGCTGCCGATGATGGTTGAGTTGTGTCGTACGACTTCCTGCGTCCATTTTCCATGGCTCGAGATGTCGCACGACTGAGCATGCCCATAATCGTTTCTGGCGCCAAAACCTGGTTCTGGAACATTCCAGGTTAATTCCCAAGAGGTCCAAACTAATTTATTCTTTGTAGGTCCTTTTGCTTGAGAAAAGTACTTAAAAGTACTTCCTTCGCAAGAAACTTATGAAATATTTCTGGAAGTCTCAGAATGGACCGGAAATTTACCAAAACGCCCCTAGTGCAATTTTATCATATTAAAATGCACTTATAAAGGGTCGCGAATTGGATTGGCGTACTTACAAGCATAGAAGTTATCATCGGATGAAACACCAAGTACTTCTTAATCAAATCTGGATACTCCTTAATAGCCTCAGAAATCGAACAGAAAATCACACCAGATTTCTCAAGAGTCTTCCTATGAGTAGTAGCAATTGAAACACTATGTAGAACAACATCAACCGCAACATTAGTCAGTCGATTCCTCTCATTCAAAGGAATACCCAATTTCTCAAAAATACTTAATAAGCTCAGGATCAGCCTCATCTAAACTATTTAAAGTTGGTTTCTTTTTCGGTTCCGAATAAAAACACAAATCTTCAAACTTAATCACAGGATAATCATTATCAGACCATTTCGGTTCACTCATCTGCCAAATTTCTTATAAGAATTCAATCTAAACTCAAGCATCCAATTAGGTTCATTCTTTCTTAAAGAGATTAACCTAATTGTTTCCTCAGAAAGTCCCTTAGGGATAGTAAAAGAGTCAATATCTTGATTAAACCCCCATTTATAATCACGATTAAGGAATTTCTGAAGTGGGTAATCGTTAATTGAGGTTGGGACTAAAGAATTACTTGTAACAGTGTCTGAATCGATTGTCAAGACCACCACCACCATCATCATCACAACCACCACCACCAAATTCATCGTCATCACAGCCGTCGCCGACACGGCCAACAACACAGCCAAATCGCCAAATCTGGGAACCCAAAAACAATCGAAAACCTAAAATCAAATTACCAAATTACACTTTCAAAATCAAAACCAAAATTAACAAAATTCCCATATGCGGCAATACCGAAATCGAGATAAACCTGCTTCATTTTAGAAGCCAAGATTTTCATCAATCATCCCCATTGCATATTCACTGATTTTAAAGTGGTGACTGAGAGAGGTGCTTCGACGCCCGGAGTAGAGGAACAGGACCTAGGTTGGACCGGATCACTTTCACAACCTCAGCCACTCTTTGTCTTGAGGAAGTTGGAGGCCGGTGGATCCCAATTTGGATTGAAAGAGAGAGAGAGAGATGAAATACCATGGGTGAAGAACGCAAATGGTTTTTGGAGAAGTTGTAACCGCCGTGGGAGACGTACCAGGAGGATAATTTCCAGCCCTCCGATCAATTTTTCAACCTTTAATCTCAGCCACCACTTATCCCAAGCTAAGAGGCAGTTAAAAGCTCCCTCTATTGTATTATAGATTAAGTTGAAATCGTGGTTTTAATAGTACTTGCACATGCATCATTGTTTTAACCGTTTCAAAAGTTTTCGATAACATTTTCATATGTCGTTTTCATCTAACGTTCTTTAGAAAAAAAACATTTTTCATGGCCAAATTATTTCGTTGTTATTTACTGCAAATTAATTACTTAGGTAAAATAGTAAAAGAGAGAGGTCATTTAGGAATAATTCATTACCCTATAGTTGATTCGTTGAAATGAAATTATGTGTTTATCTAGAGGCTCATTTGTTTTGCTCAAGATTCTTTATTCTTTGCCATTTTTATGATCTTTGGCAGATATACAAGTTGCGAAAATTGGGGTTGCTTTATGCCAATTTTAATTGATTTGAAATGTGGTGTTGTGGGTTTACCCCAATATGACATGGACAAAGATCTATAGGTGGTAAAAAAATGTTTCTGTAAAGTTTGAAAAGCCTTAGCTTGTTTATTCACAATTGATCAATATATATAGTTACAATGGAGAGTCCTAACTATACAAGGATTGTAAGATCCTATCTATACAAGGAGAATATAGTTGCCTAATCTATGTGAATCACAATGAATACCAAATATAATAAGGAGAGGTAGATTAGGAAACTATAACAACTTTCCAAAACTGAACATGAGCAGGCGAAGCACGAGGCGGGCGCCTGGGCATGGCCAGGGCGAACGCCTCGCAGGCAGTGACATTGGCCGAGGGAGGAGGGCCATGAGGAGGCCACTTGGCCTTGGCTGAGGCGTGCGCCTGAAGCACAGTAGGTCCAGCCTTGATCTTCGACAGTTGAGGTGGGCGCCTGGCTGGTAATGGGGCGGGTACCTCAGGAGCAGTAGCAGCAGCCTCGGTTTGGTTTCCTTCAGTAACCTCTATAGCTTCACCCTTAATACGCCCCCGCAAGATGGACGATCCATGAAGAAGGCCAATCTTGGAGATAAGGTGTTGGAAGTGTATGCGAGTTAGTGGTTTCGTTAGAACATCGGCTAGTTGATCCATACCAGCAATGTGTTGCACACGAAGAGAATCGAACTGAATTTGCTCACGAACAAAGTGAAATGAGAGGGCCATATGTTTCATTCGAGAGTGGAAGACTAGATTAGTAGAGTAGGTTGTGGAACCAAGGTTATCACAGTAAATTACAGGTGTAGCACGTGAAGGAAACCCAAGCTCAGTGAGTAAGTTCCCAACCCTAGTAAGTTCAACAGCTGTGTCGGTGATAGCCCGGAATTCGGCTTCAGTGGTGGACCTAGCAAGGGAACGTTGTTTCCGGGAAGACCAAGTGACCGGGTTTTTGTCCAAATAGACAACCAAGCCAGAAGTGGATATAAAATCATCTTTGTCACCAGCCTAGTCCGCATTACAGAATGCATGAAGAGATGGAGGGGACTTAACAAAAATTTGAAGACCAAGGTGCATGGTTCCATGAAGATAGCGTAGGAGACGCTTCAGTGCAACCCAGTGAGATGGTTGGGGGTTTTGCATGAACTGGGCAAGTTTGTTGACCGAGAAGGTGATGTCGGGATGAGTGAATGATAAATACTGAAGTCCACCAACAATCGCACGGTAGGGTGTAAGGTCAACGGCTGGAGTAGCAGTGGACCTAGTGAGGGGTGGTGATGCGACCATGGGAGTGGGAAGCGGTTTGCAGTCAATCATGTTGTGACGGGTGAGGAGATCATGGATGTATTTAGTCTGGGAGAGGAGGAGCCCATTATGGTTTGGAACGACTTCGACACCCAAGAAGTAGGATAAGGGACCAAGGTCCTTGAGGGAGAATCGAGTGGATAGATTGGAGATGAAGGACTGATGTTGAGAGGGAGAAGGCCCGGTGACAATGATATCATCAACATAGACTAATAGGTAAATTGGGGATAGGGATCTATTGAAGATAAACAGAGAGGGATCGGCTAAGGATGGGTGAAAGCCATATGTGGTGAGGTAGGTTTTGAGTTCTTGGAACCATGCACGGGGGGCCTGCTTGAGACCATAGATGGATTTTAACAGACGACAAACAAAGGATGGGGTGGTGGAGTCCTCAAATCCGGGGGGTTCTGTCATAAAAACAGTTTCAGAGAGAGTACCTTGAAGAAAGGCGTTGTTGACATCAAGCTGGCGAAGGGGCCAATGGTTGGTTGTGGCTAGGGAAAGGAGTAGCCGAACTGTAGCTGGTTTGACAACTGGACTGAAGGTTTCGGTGCTGTCAATATCGGGTTGTTGGTGAAAATCCTTGGCTACAAGCCGAGCCTTGTACTTCTGAATGGTGTTGTCGGGGTTGTATTTGACTCGAAAGACCCACTTGCATCCAACAATGTTGTGAGCTATGGTAGGTGTAACCAAAGACCAAGTATTGTTGCGGGTTAGAGCTTGAAACTCTTCAATCATGGGATTACGCCAATGGGGAATGGATAGGGCTTGTTTGGTGGTGGTGGGAAGGCTTGTGGGGGAGGTGAGGAGGGAGAAGTTGGCATACTTGGGGTTAGGTTAGGTTTGGTGATGCCATGGGATAGTCTAGTGGTGATAGTATGGGTGGGAGGTTGGGGGGACAGAGGATTGGGAGGGGGTGGGGTAATATCAAGCTGAGGTGGGGGTGGGGTTTCATTTGGAGTGGGAATAGGAGAAGGATGGGTTGGGGAGGGAGGAGTGGGGGGAGGAGGAGGGGGTGAGGT
Organism: Adenophora triphylla var. japonica; assembly: GCA_022495995.1. NCBI lineage: Eukaryota > Viridiplantae > Streptophyta > Magnoliopsida > Asterales > Campanulaceae > Adenophora > Adenophora triphylla. The sequence continues at coordinate 364,648 of JAFEMH010000918.1, forward strand.
TAGTGGGAGGAGGTGGGGTAGAGGAGTTAGTGTCTAGAATAGGGAGGAACAGGGTGTGCCATTCAGAGGGAGGAGGAGTGGAGGCGGTAGGGGATGTGGTGGTAAGGGAGGTATATGGGAAGGTGGTTTCAACAAAGCGGACATGGCAGGAGGTATAGACACAGTGGGAGGTGGGATCAAGGCAGTAATACGCACTTTGCATGGGTGAGTAGCCAACGAAGATACATGGGATAGATTTTGTGGCTAGTTTGTGGGTGGTGTATGGGCGAAGCCAGGGATAACAGATGCAACCAAAGCTACGTAACTTGATAAAGTTTGGAGGGGAGCAGAAAAGGCGGAGGTAGGGGAATCATTATTTAGAGTGGGGGTAGGTAATCTGTTTATGAGATAGGTCGCAATGGTGAGAGCATAGGGCCAAAGGGTGAGGGGTAGGTTGGAATGGGAAAGGAGGGTGAGGCCTATTTCAACAATGTGGCGGTGAGAACGTTCGGCATACCCGTTGTATTCAGGAGTGTGAGGGGGTGTAGTGAGGTGGGTGATTCCGTTTTGACCAAGGGTGGGTGTGAGTTTGAGGTATTCACTCCCGTTATTGGAGTAGATTTGAATGATGGGACGTTTGAAGTATTTTTCGACCAAAGATTTGAAGCGAAGGAAGGTGTTGTAGGTGTCGGATTTGTGTTTGAGAGGGTAAAACCAAATGTATTTGGTGAAGTGATCGACAAAGATGACATAGTATTTAAAGTTGTCGAGTGAGTGGATTGGAGAGATCCATACATCCAAAAAAATGAGATTAAGGGGGCATGGGAGACAAGGGTGGAAGATGCAAATGGTAGCTTGTGACTTTTATTAATAAAGCAAGAGTTACAAGGAGGTAAACTAGAGGAAGTAGATAAACTGAACTTGCTACGTAATAAACTAAGAACGGGGGAAGAGGGATGCCCTAATCTATGATGCCACAGCTGCGATGAGAGAGAGCTTGAGTGAGCTTGAATGGGCAGAGGATGCCAAATGTAGACGCCATCCTCAAGGTTTCCATGGATAAGTGTTTGACTCGTGGCTTTATCCTTGATAAGAAAAAAAGAATGTGAGAATTCAATGATGGCATTGTTGTCACGACAAAATTGAGACACGGATAGAATATTACAAGTAATGAGAGGGACATGTAAGACACTATTAAATTTAAGAAGAGAAGAGGATGTGGGGAGAGAGAAGGAACATATGTGAGAGATCGGAAGAGAAGAACCATCGCGGATAATGACGTCGTCACTGTCATTGTAGGGTGTGTGAAGGGCAAGGTTGGAAAGATCATTGGTGATGTGGTTTGTTGCACCACTATCGATGAGCCATGAGGGAGGGGGAGGAGGGTTGGGATGGGATGCGGTGTGGGCTTGGGGGTTAGGGTTTGGATTTCGGTTTTGGCTATGAAGGGGGGAAAGTTGACGGTGGGGTGGTCGCGCTTGAATTGGCGACATTAGGAGATAACATGTCCAATGTTACGACAGTATTGGCACTTGCCGTTAAAAGGTCGAGGTGAGGAGTTTGAGCTATGGGATGGAGAGGGATTGGGGTTGCGGTAAGAGTTACGGTTAGGTGATGGACGGGTGTGGGCGGTGAAGGCAGTGGTGGGGAGAGGGGAGGTGGATGAGGATTGTTTTAGGGTGAGTTCATGTTGGATGAGTTTTTCGTGTAGGGCTTCAAAGGAGATAGGGTCGTCGTGGGCTCGGGTGGAATCAATGACGGGTTTAAAGGTTTCATAGTCCAATCCTTTAAGGATGATGTAGATTATGTCCTCGGAATCCATGGGTTTTCCAAGGATGGCTAGCTTGTCGGTGTAGGATTTGATGGCATTCATGTAGTCGGAGATGGATAATTGGTTTTTGGTTAGGTTGGCAAGGTTGTCTTTTATTTGAAGGATGTGGCCACGGGAGGGGTTGGCATAGGTGGTTTTGAGGATGGTCCAATCTTCGTGGGAGGTTTTGGCTTGGTGAACTAGAGGAGCAATAGCGGGATCTAGGGTTCCTATGAGGGCTCCAAGGATAAGACGATCTGGGTGAGACCAAGTGATGGCTGTCGGATTTGGGACGGTTGTGATGGAGGCTGGTTTGGCCGGTTCATCATCGGTTTCTACGATGGCTGGGGTGGTGGTAATGATGTCATCATTGGGTTTTGGGTGGGTGCCATCGACAAATTTCAAGAGGTCGAGTTCAAAGAGGATGGAGGTTAGTTGGGATGCCCATGTGAGATAGGTTAGAGGCGTGAGGGTGCGGCAATAAGATAGGTTGACCAAGAAGAGGGGTTGGTCGGATTGGGCAGCGTTTGGAATGGTGGAGGAAGCTCCGGCCATTGCAAGGGAGGGGTGGGGCTACCGAAAAAAGGGGAGAGGGTTTTAGGGTTTTTGGTTTGAATCTTATTGCTTTGATACCATGTAAAGTTTGAAAAGCCTTAGCTTGTTTATTCGCAATTCATCAATATATATAGTTACAATGGAGTGTCCTAACTATACAAGGATTGTAAGATCCTATCTGTTGGTATAATGCCCTAGGCTTTAGTTATGTTTAACTTAAACCGTTATGTATCATCTTTATCCTTGATTATAGAGAAAGTTTATTATTTGATTATTATATAATTTGCATATTTATTGTAATAATATCCGTCCCTAATTAATAAGTGAATAATTAGTATAATTGTTAATGGATAATCATATGATGATTTTATGCATAGAGATGCACATTAAATTTATGGGTATTTGTTAGTGAACAAGTGACTGAACTTGACCCGTATGAGATTTATGTCATGGTCAAAATGTCATAATTAAATCTCATATGATCGCTTCATTTAGTCCCTAGACCTGAGATTATCATGACCTTATATAAGATGAAAGTTATGTTTGATTTTAGTCAAACGATATCTTAACATGATATTTATAAAGGCTATCTTTGGCATGATCGGATTCATGATAGGAAGGATGATAAGTCAAGATGGAATTTGTCCCTCGAAAGAGAGATGTTTTGCTTAGGCCCCTCGATGAGTGATAATGATGAAAGTGTATGGCCATACCCCAATGCGATTGGATTATCATTATACTCAAGATCGAGAAAGCATTGAACAAATACAAGTTGACATGGACCATGACTTGTGTTCAATATAACATCATCAGACAAAGGGAGAAATGGAAGTGTACCATTGGAAACGTGAACTCTTGCGTTATATTAATTGGGTAGACATAATGGCTTGCTAGAGTCCGCTTATGTTTTATGAGGGTCGATATGATCGGGCTCATTGCCAACATAATATAATCCTATTGGGTCACACACAACTAGAATGAATTGGTTAAACCAAAGGAAGAAAATTGAGAAGTACTGATATGGCAAGGGTCATCACGCGACACAACTTGCCCATAGGCTATTGGTGATCGCGTGACAGGACGTGCCTGAGGCGGTTTACAGAGTTTCCTAATTCGATTAGGAAACAAATACCTATACTAATGTAGTATAAATATGAAGTATGTGAACCCTAATAACTAGCCGAATTTTCAAAAGAAAAATAAAAACAAAAGTTTTCTCAATATTCTTCCTAGGGTTTAAAGATCTAGCAATCCTCAAGAACCGTTCTTGGTTCATTCAAATGTGTGGATACTACTAGAGGGTCTTCGCTCGTACGACGATCAAGGCCTAGAGTTCGAATCTGAAGTTTCAAGTTTTTGAAGATCGAAGTTTGTGATTCAAAATCACATCGATAAATCGTTCGATAGCTCAAGAACGGAAAGCAATTAAGGTTGGTTAATTCTATCTCATAGGAATTCAATTTAATTATATAGAACGGATTTTAGGGCTCTTGGGTTTTGTGTTATATAGATGCTAATTTCGCTGTGCATGAACCCATAAAACCCAACAGTGGTATCAGAGCCCCGTTCGTATGGTTAAGTTTGAATTAACATGCTAAAATTAAGATATAAATTGTTTATATGCTTATTGCATGTTTTGTATGAAGTAGAATTTTATTGTTTTTGAAACAATGTGCCAAAATCGTTTTCTGTTCATATTGAATTAAATCTGTTAAAAGCTGTTTATTTGATTTAATTGCTTTATGATTGGAATTGATTGAAGCTTGAAAATCTGCAAGTCTGGCAACTTCTGTCACGCAACAGAGTTGGCTTCTGTCACGCGACAGAGTTGGCCATGGGCAGTCTGATGGGCTCGTCTGGTCGCGCGACAGATCAGGCCTTCTGGAAGGCTATGTCACGCGACATACTTTGCCTAATCTGGGCAGAATCAATTTGTTAAATTTTTCTGCTAATCCGTGATTATGTTTATAATCTGATATGTTTCTGTTTTAATCTGGTTGCTATAAATTTCTGGAAATTAAATTTATAGGGCTATGCTAGATTAATTCAATGTTTATGCATGCTTAATTAATTTAAATGTGATTTTATTAATTGTTGTAATGCATGAATTATATGTTCTTAAGTGTTAAGAGCTTTGTTAGATGTTTAGTTGAAACATTGAATTTTAATTTCCTTTAAGTTTAAATTGAAACATTAAAAAAAAAATTGTTTTCAGATTGTTTATGAGAAACAAGTCAGTTTACGCAAAATTTAAAGGAATCTGATTATTTGTGAAAAACAAGTCAGTATACAAAGTATTGATTATATTGCAATCAAGCTGATATTGTAATTGTACATGTCTAGGAGAGTTCTGTCGAAGGAAAGATTTGGTACTTAAGTAGTCCTTGTGGCTCACCTATTTTCCTGAGAACTTTCCTGGTGTACATTATGATTATCTTTGTTGATATGCTTATAATCTACTTTAAAGAGCCTTCATTTAACTTTTAAGTTCTTTATGCCAATCCATGATTAAAACACTTGAGACCACTCGGATAGTTTTGGGTGGGCTTGCCATAGCAAGGTACTTTGATTCTATTCGTTGTGCGAGCAAGATGAGGAAATGGTGGTTCCTATACGTTTAAAGTGGATGAACTTAATTGGGTTATCAAAATAGTTTTGGACCCAAGGCATAAGATGAGATTAAAATATGCTTAGACATATGATGTCTTAAATAAATCTCATAAAAGATCTAAGAGTCATATACGATATGATTGATGTTTTCTACCTAATTAATTTTAATCTTGAGCGGTGCGCCATAGCGTACTTGAGATTAAATTAAATTTGGATCTTAGCCCATTAAATGTATATTATGCTTATTTGCATCGGAAGGTGTATAATTTAGTGGGGATATTTTTGAAATACATGATTTGCTCTTAGATGATAAATATGTTGGTATTGATATGTGTTCATATAGTTTGCATATTTTGTTGTAGAAGTAGTATTACACAATAAATTGCGATTCGTCCTTATGAAGGACAAAGTTCGAAAGGAACGGTACAGATAATTATGATTGGATCAGAAGTCTAAAGAATGGTTCTTAGGCAAATGTGTACGTTCTTGATGAATCCATTCCTGCTGAACCTACTGCAAATGTTGCAAAGGGCAAATAAGGAGCAACATTAGAAACATGTTGATGATTCTAATAATATTGCTTGCCTTATAATTGCCACCATGTTTAAAGGCTTTTATGAAGAACCTTGAACACATGGAAGTTACTTTTGTTCTAGCACAACGCACAAAGGAAATGTTTCAAGTGCAAGCTAGGCAAAAGATGTATGTTAGGTGAAGGCTCCTAATGCATGAGATGAAAAAGGAGCAATCCGCAAGTATGTTAATGGTTAACACAAGAAAGGGGTTTAAAAGGAAACACAAAGTAGGTAAAGCAAAGTTTGCTAAACCTAGGGCAAAAGTTGCCAAAGTCGAAGAGGCTAAACCCAAAGTGTCTCAAAAGGATGCATTTTGCTACCATTGTAATGAGATTGTCATTGGAAGCAAAGTTGCAAGGCTTATTAGGAAAGCTTAAAAGGTGAAGAAGGGCAATATGATTGCCACTACTTCAAGTATTTATATAAGAGATATTTTCCTTTCGACATCTTGTTCTTGGGTATATGATACCGGACATGAATCCCACATTTGTTTAAATGTGCAAGGAATAAAGAATAGAAAGCTACTTAAAGAAGGTAAATTAAACCTATGCGTGGAAATGAAGCAAGAGTTGTTGCATTAGCCATAAGGACTTATGAAGTCAATTTACCTAGTGAACTAGTACTTGTTTCGAACAAATGTTACTAAGTTTCGGATTTGGGTAGGAGTATTATTTTGTTTCTTATATGGATGATGAAGGATATAATTTTCTTATTGAGAATAAGAAGTTTTATATTTATTTAATGATATGCCTTATTGTATTGCATATGTCATTGAATGGTCTTCATATCCTTGATGATGAGAAACAAAATAATATTAAAGATATCTATAATATAAATGGAATCTAAACCGAATAATATGAACAACGCGTTCGTACGGCATTGCCGGCTTGGTCAGATAAATAAGAAATATATATCTAAACTCCATTAACATGGACTTTTAGACTCATATGACTTTGAATCATTTGAGGAATGTGGATCTTATTTATTGGGATTATTGACCAAACCACCCTACACTAAGAGTAGTGGGAGGGCTAGTGACTTATTGGTCATTATACATGAGATGTATGTGAACTATTAAGCAGCATTGCTAGGGGAGGATTTTGGTGTTTCATCACATTCACCGATGACTTATCTAGATATGACTATGTCTATCTGATGAAGTCCAAAGGTGAATCGTTTGAGATGTTTCGAACATTTCAAGATGAAGTACAAAACAACTTGGCAAAACTATTAAGTACTTCGATTAGATCGAGGTGATGGATATTTTGAGCCAAGAGTTTGACAACCATCTCAAAACTGTGAAATCGTTTCAGAGTTGACTCCACCCGGAACACCACATTGTATGGTGTGTCTGATAGGAGGAATTGAACCTTGTAGGGCATGGTTCGTTCGATGATGTGTCAATTTGACTTTCCTATTTCCTTTTGAGGATATGCATTAGAAATAATGCGGTTACACTGAATTGAGTCCCTATTAAATCCTAAAGGCCCTACATGAGATGTGGCATGGAAGAAAACCTAGTTTGTCTTTCATGAAGATTTGGGTTTGCAAAACTTATATAAAGAGACTTGTCTCCGATAAGTTAGCACCTAAATCTGACAAAGGTTATTTTCGAAAATTAATCTTACAACCGCAAAGAGAACAAAATGTTTGTTGCTCTATACGATTCGTTTCTTGAGAAATAGTTTCTCAATAAAGAATCTAGTGGGAGTAAAATTAATCTTGAAGAAGTTCAAGAACCCGAAAATAATATGGAACCAAGAGTAGAGATGGAATCAAGTTCACAAGGAGTTATGGAACCGGTTCAAGATGCACAAGTCCATAGTAGATCGGATAGGTTACGATTCAAACTCAAGAAATATTGATTTCTCATTACTGAAAGTGATGAAGAGGAGTTTATCGAAAATGATGAACCTACTTGCTATCAAGAAGCGATGTCCTCTCCTGATTCGGAAAAATGGCAAGAGGCCATGAAGTCCGAATTACAATCCATGGCTGATAATCAAGTTTTGAACTTGATTGATCCACCTAAAGGTGTAAAAACTAAAGGTGCAAGTAGGTCTTCAAGACCGACATGGATGGGAAGGTGTATACTTTCATGACTAAGGATTTTAGCAAAGGGATTTAGGCAAAATTCATAGTATTGACTATGTTGAAACCTTTTTACCAGTTACAATGCTGAAGTCTGTTAGAGTTTCAATTGCCATTATCACATATTGTGACCATGTGATATGACAAATGGATGTCAAACGACTTTCTTAAAATGGAAAGATTATTAAGGATGTGTATAGTACACAACCCGAAGTTTTGTCAATCCAAGAAATTCTAATAAAGTATGCATGTTGCAAGATTCATAAGATGGGTTGAAGTAAGCTTCGAGGAATTGGAATCTTCATTTTAATGATTCGGTCAAAGAGTTTGATTTCATCAAGTACGAAGATAAACCTTGTGTATGCATGAAATTCAGTGGGAGCGTAGTATTATTTCTATTGTTTTATTACAATGATATCTTACTCATTGGAAAAACAAAGTTCCGACACTTAAGACTGTCAAGTCTTGGTCAAAGAAAGGTTTCTCAATGAAAGATATGGGTGAAGCCGCTTACATCCTTGGCATCAAGATCTATAGAGATAGATCTAAAAGGATAAATTGGTTTGAGTCAAAATACTCACATTGACAAGGTTCTTAGAAGAGTCTAAGAAAAGTAACTTGTCAATGGGTCATGGTTTTTCTCTTAACAATACTCATTGTCTTATGACAACTGATGAGAAAAAAGGAATGAATGAAATTCCATATGCCCCGGCATTTGGATCTGTCATGTATGCCATGATTTGTACTAGACCCAACGTCTCGTATTATCTAAGCATGACGAGTCGATACCAATCTGATCCTGTTGAGAACCATTGGATGGCAGTCAAGATGATCCTTAAGTACTTAAGAAGAACTAAGAATACGTTCTTGGTATTTGAAAGGTTGGAAGATAATCTTGTTGTAAGTGTTACATAGATGCTAGCTTTCAAACTGACAAAGTTAATTTAAAATCGCAATTAGGATTTGTGTTTATGCTTATTGGAGGTGCGGTTTTGTTGGAAGAGTTCTAAGCAGAAAATCGTAGCCGATTCTACTACTAAGGCCGAATTTTAGCAACATATGATGTGGCTAAAAGAGGCAGTTTGAATCAAAAGTTAATTAGTGTTTTGGAAATGTTCCAAGTATCACTAATCGATGAAACTTTTGTTATGACAATTGTGGTGCCATTTGTGCAAACAATGGAACCAATGTCACAACATCGATCCAAACACTCACTTAGACGTTTTTCAAGAATTCATTAGAATGAGAAGACGTTAAGATGTGCAAAGTATCAATCGATGATAACACTAGGGATTCACTTACAAAGACCCTCGCACAGGCAGAAGCATGATGGTCATGTTAGGTCCATGGGTATTCGATACATAGATGGAGCCTAGTGCAAGTGGGAGATTGTTGGTATAATGCCCTAGGCTTTAGTTATGTTTAACTTAAACCGTTATGTATCATCTTTATCCTTGATTATAGAGAAAGTTTATTATTTGATTATTATATAATTTGCATATTTATTATAATAATCTCCGTCCCTAATTATTAAGTGAATAATTAGTATAATTGTTAATAGATAATCATATGAAAATTATATGCATAGAGATGCACATTAAATTTGTGGGTACTTGTTAGTGAACAAGTGACTGGACTTGACCCGTATGAGATTTATGTCATGGTCAAAATGTCATAATTAAATCTCATATGGTCACTTCATTTAGTCTCTAGACCTGAGATTATCATGACCTTACATATGATGAAAGTTATGTTTGATTTTAGTCAAACGATATCTTAACACGATATTTATAAAGGCTATCTTTGGCATGATCGGATTCATGATGGGAAGGATGATAAGTCAAGATGGAATTTGTCCCTCGAAAGAGATATGTTTTGCGTGGGCCCCTCGATGAGTGATAATGATGAAAGTGTATGGCCATACCCCAATGCGATTGGATTATCATTATACTCAAGATCGAGAAAGCATTGAACAAATACAAGTTGACGTGGACCATGACTTGTGTTCAATATAACATCATGAGACAAAGGGAGAAATGGAAGTGTACCATTAAAAACGTGAACTCTTACGTTATATTAATTGGGTAGACATAATGGCTTGCTAGAGTCCGCTTATGTTTTATGAGGGCCGATATGATCGGGATCATTGCCAACATAATATAATCCTATTGGGTCACACACAACTAGAATGAATTGGTTAAATCAAAGAAAGAAAATTGAGAAGTACTGATATGGCAAGGGTCATCGCGCGACACAACTTGCTCATAGGCTGTTGGTGGTCGCGCGACAGGACGTGCCTGAGGCGGTTTACAGAGTTTCCTAATTCGATTAGGAAACAAATACCTATACTAATGTAGTATTAATATGAAGTCTGTGAACCCTAATAGCTAGCCGAATTTTCTAAAGAAAAATCACAACAAAAGTTTTCTCAATATTCTTCCTAGGGTTTAAGGATCTAGCAATCCTCAAGAACCGTTCTTGGTTCATTCAAAGGTGTGGATACTACTAGAGGGTCTTCGCTCGTACGACGATCAAGGCCTAGAGTTCGAATCTGAAGTTTCAATTTTTTGAAGATCTAAGTTTGTGATTCAAAATCACATCGATAAATCGTTCGATAGCTCAAGAACGGAAAGCAATTAAGGTTGGTTAATTCTATCTCATAGGAATTCAATTTAATGATATAGAACGGATCTTAGGGCTCTTGGGTTTTGTGTTATATAGATGCTAATTTCGCTGCGCATGGATCCATAAAACCCAACAGTGGTATCAGAGCCCCGTTCGTATGGTTAAGTTTGAATTAACATGCTAGAATTAAGTTATAAATTGTTTATATGCTTATTGCATGTTTTGTATGCGGTAGAATTTTATTATTTTTGAAACAATGTGCCAAAATCATTTTCTGTTCATATTGAATTAAATCTGTTAAAAATTGTTTATTTGATTTAATTGCTTAATGATTGGAATTGATTGAAGCTTGAAAATCTGCAAGTCAAGCAACTTCTGTCACGCGACAGAGTTGGCTTCTGTCACGCGACAGAGTTGGCTTCTGTCACGCTGTAAGTACCCAAATCTGGCTCATGCCTTCCGATTAAATTTCTCGGCAATTCCCCGGACTTTCCTAAAGTTCAGGGGCAATTTGGGAACTTTCCCAAACTTTCCAAGGAAGGAAGGACCTGCTAGGAATTAAAATTCCAAGCTGGACCTCGCTGGAAAGAAGGGTCCAGAATTGCCACCTTGCATGTTTCTAGAGAAATCTGGACTGACCGCAAATGAAGCCACACGGCCTCTTTCGCTTTTATCAGCCATCTTTAAATAAAGTGAATTTCTCATTTAACAGGGGGGCCTTCTCTCTCACAAAAAGACTCTCTCTCTCTCACTAGGCGGTTCTCTCTAATTCTCTCTCTTAACGTAAATGGGAGTCTCTCTCTCCTCTCACTAAACGCAAAAAACCAAAGGTCCTCACCTTCTCTCTCTAATGGCGTTCCCCACTCCATAATCGTCTTCTCTAATCACCTATCAACCTTTCTTCCTCCATCCGCCCTAACGGAGACCCAATTCCCCCCTCAATCGTTCCTCACCGGTGCCACCCTCACCCTCACCCTCTAATTGCTTCCTCAGCAACAATCTTCTTCTCCGGCCAAGCCCACCTCCGTTCCCTCTCCCTACTCCGCCCGAACGGAAAACCCCACCCAAATCTCCCTAAATCACTTCTCAACCTAAATCCAAACCCTTCATCGTCGTTCTCTTTCTCTACCTCAAATCCATCGAAGCCCGTCTTCCCCTGTTCCAGACCGTGAGCTCGTCCACTAGGTCTCAAACTCCATTATTTCAGGCCGAGTTTCCGTTCATCTCCGGCCGTCCTCACAACCTCCACCTGGTCTATTTCCAGTGGTCTTCATATATCCCACATCCGATCTCTATTCCTACCCACCACTACCGATTTACCAACACATTCAGATCAACTCAGAGCCCAAAAACCGATTCCTCACCAGTTGAGGTATTCCCCAAAAACCGATTGTTGTTCCCCTGTTCAGAGCCCAAGTCGGATCCACTCACGTACACACGCATATTTGCAACTGCAAATATACTCCGTCTGAGAGCTCGAAGCTCGTCCTGAAGCTGAATCGAAGGCTCTCTATACCGACGTGGTATAGAGAGTGTGGACCTACAAGGGTAACTAATCTCAACCTTTTGCTCTCTCTCTCTCTCTCTCTCTCTGTTTTTATTGTGTAATGAAGTTCCCAGGTTCAATATGCTGGCAGTATGGAATCTGAGTACATTTGGTTTTGTTATAACCTCAGTTAACGTTGTAGTATCTGATCATGTATTTATCATATTGAGCTGTTTGATTCTGGACTTGGTTGAACATGTTTGGTTTCGGTCTCTGGGATGTTCAATCAGGTTCCACACCGTAAATGTGTTTTACATTTGAACATTGAAATGTAGTAGCTGGATGTGCATTTTTGAAATCATTTATTTAGCTTCATACATTTTGGAATTAATGGCTCAGTAGTTGTTTGTTGCAATGCCCTAACTCTCCTTCCTTTTCTCTATTTTCATTACTTGGTGTAATTGCTATGCCTAATATGTTGCGCGGTTTAGAACATGAGTAGACTTGTATTACCATGCTTAGTCTGCAGTTTATTCAAAATCTGATTGGATATGTTATGCTCTGATATCTAGATGTTCTGTTCATGCATTTGTTCTCGTAATGATGTATGTTTTTTATCAATAATGATATGTGTTGTGCATTAAATGTTGAGATGAGTGTGGATCGTTCCATATCCACATTCATATCCACATTCATCAGAGCATTGATCTCTCTGAGGTCGTAGGGACCTGTTCTGTTGATCTGAAATTTGCTATCAATTGTCTCTGCAATCCTTGCTGTGAAAAACCTCTGCAAGTGGGCTTGTTGTGTCACGCGACTGTAACGATGTTGGTCCATTCGCGGAAAAAATATTCGATTTTTCATTTCTTTGAAAACCAAATAAAACCGGAAAACGGAGTCGCCACGCCATTTTTGTTTTAAGGGCCAAAACTTTGAAAAATGCCCGAAATAAGAGATTTGGGTTCGGAGGTCACGTTAAACGCCGGGAAGAACGTTAGTGTTCACCCGGAATGCCTCGTAAAACGAGTCTTCCAAACATTAAAAATCATTTGTGTGTGTGTGTGTGTGTTACTTTGGCCAAAATAAATTGAAATTGAGAAAAGTAAAAATTGGGAATTCTTTATTAGACTTTAAACAAATCCCATGATTTTTGGTATGATTTTTGGTTTGAGTTTTGGGACTCAAAGGATTTTTTGAAGTTGAAAAACATTTCTGCCAGAATGAAAAAGGCAGTGGACACTTTATTTTGAAATGGACTTAAGGGCTTCAAAAATCCAGAATCTGGGGAAACTCAGGGAATGAAAGTTGTTCAAAACACCTTAAATAAGGTTTCTGTGAAATAATTTTCCATTTTGGAGATGATTTGATGGACCAAAACCTTCTGTAAATCTCAGATATGAAGTCTGGATTTCCAGAGACTGAGGAACTGACCTTTAAAAGAAAATTTGAAAAGGGGAGTTTTACTCACGCAAAAAATAAAGTAAAAATATGTCTGGAAATCTATGGATGTTGGCTACAAAAAGTGTTTTGTAGTCAACACCAAATTCCAAGTTTCTGTATGTCCAAAAAATTAGACCATGGACAGAGGTCTTAGAAAATTGCTACTGGACAGCAACTTTCTTAAGAAGAAAAACATGATTTTAAAGGGGGTTTGGCATCCATGCTTGTCCCCATTTCCTTAGGCTTTGATTAGTGATCACTTAACATTTTAGTGGTGAATCAACTATATCAAGCCATCCTTAGGGTACATTAGGACTAAGCACTTCATTTGCTTGGGAAGGGGAATTTTATCCTTTGAAAATGAAGATTTGATGTATGAAAATGGTTTTTAGGGTTTTGAAAACATGTTTGCAAGTAAGTAAAAACACTTTGAAAGTAATGTTGATCCTTGTAGAAGATCAACCATGGAGATGAACTTCCATGGTGATCTTCTTGGATCTAGGTCAAGAAGATGAACAAACTACATTTTGGAGTTTGAAAATGCATGCATGGATGAGAGAGATTTAGGGTAAGGAGAGGGAGGTTATACCTATCTTCCTTGTGTTTTGTGTATGAATGGATTCAAGGCTTGAATGTGTTTAGGGTTTGAATGTGTTTAGGGTTTGTGATTAGAGTTGGTCAAAGAGAAAACAAGTAGATAACAATGAAGTCCTCTATGTTTTCTCTCTAATCCTCCTCCTAAGGGGGTGATTTGAGCTTGGGTTAGTGTATGTATGAGAATGATTTGAAGTGTTTTTGAGTGAGTGGGATTTGGGAAAGATTGAAGAGAAAATGGTGGCAATTCAAGTGAATTCCCACTGTTTCTCCCTATTTTTCGCCAAGGTGCAGTTGTGAAATGTGTTGTGGCTCCTTATTTCTGTGACTGAAGGCCTCAATTTTTAGCCCTCTGAAAATTCCATTATCATCCGCGCGGACAAGACCAGAAGCGTGCACTGTTCATTTAATGCAGCTCCAGGCTTTGGACACAAGGAATATTTTTTTTTTAATTCAAATTAGGCAGCCAGTTTTTGTTCCAGCAGCTTCTATTTTTGGTTTTTGACCATTTCTTTTGCTTTTTTGATTCTTTTCCTTGGTTTATCTTAAAATGGCAATCCCTAATCTACCCTTGCTTGGTTAGAAATGCTAGGAATTGTTAGAAATGTTAGAAATGTTAAAACTTTCGTTAATTTTCTAACGAAAATACTAACAACTCAAATTGGAGCACTTACAGCGACACACTTGACCATCCGAGGTCTTGTGTCGGGCGACACATGTAGCCACTTTGCAGCTGGACCATTTCAGTCGTAAGTTGTTCATTTCAATGTAATTGGGATGTGGCCCCCCGAACCAAGCGGCTCACAAGATGTAGTTCTCTCATTTCATCAATAATACAAAGCATCAAAATGTATTTTATCACATTTTGTCTCACACAATCGCACACATTTATGAATGAATTGGATGTTGAACAAATAGAAAGACTCGTATACGAGGCGTGTTGGGTGAACGCCAAACGTTCTTCCCAACACGTAACCTGACCCCCGAACCCATTTTCTCTTTTAAAAAGGTTTTCAATGTTTTCCTTTAAAACGGCGTGGCGACTCCCATATATTTTTCATATATTTTTCATATATTTTTCCTTTGAGCGGGTTAGACTCCCGTCGCGGATTCCAGTTATCGTGCTTGCTTTCTTTCCTTGCATTGCATTGCATCATTTGCATCTTGGGAATTGTGCATACTCTGAACAGGAAAGCCTACTGAAAGGTGCCTAAAATGTTCGGGAAACAACCTGAAATAGCAAATGAGTGGAACCTGGAAAATTGATCCATGCAGTCGTACGGCTCAATCCTCCTTGGATTCTGACCGGGCGGCCTCAGTGGCAATTCCACCAGGAAAAATTGAGGTTAATCTGGCAGCCTTGGCAGCTTGGGGCTATTCAGTCCCAAGACTGACTGGGGCTCCCAGAAAATTTACGTGCCTTATCTGTTGCATGTTCCCCCGTCCCGAAAAATCATTCCTTTAAAACACATTTATGAAAATCTCTGTTTTAACTCAAAAAGGAACATTTTTAGGAGGCCGCACACTACGCGCACCTTATATATCCTGTACACTTTGCACGCACGTCCCTTTAAACCCGGGGTGGTTTTTCAGCTGCAGTCACGGACAGCCTTACGATGCTCCAGGGCGCGCACGGAATCACCCCAAACTCCCCATGGCAGCCAGTGTCGACCAATGCACAGTCCGTGTCACACGTTTCAAAAAAAACCGTGACTTTTGGTTGGTTTTTGGTCTAGTCCGTGTCATATAGCCCAGTTGCATGTCCCCGTAAAGGTCAAGCCTTAGTTCATAACGGAAGTCAAGATCTTTTGCTCAAGCGAAACTCTGCCGAAATTTCGACAAGGAAAAATTGGTAGAATCTTGACTCCGACATTGACTTTGACCTTGACCCGCACGGAATGCGTAAGAGTCGAGACCGAGTCCTTGCCAAAAATCCAAAAGATCTTTCGCTCAAGCGAAGCTCTGCCAAAATTCCGACAAGGAAAATTTGGCAAGATCTTGACCCGGCATTGACTTCGATTTTGACTCACGCACGGCGTATGCAACGAAGTTCAATGTGACACTGTGTCATCCGGCTTTTACCGCCCAACCCATACCTATTATCTTCTCGGACATTGCCAAAAAGTCAAAACGTCATTCGCGCAAGCGAAACTCTGCCAAAATTTCGTTAAGGCTGAAAGACGAGACTTTCCCGGCATTGCCTTGACTATAATCCGCATCGTTCGTGCGTTAAAAGTTCTTATGACCCGCTAGACCCGTTAGGAGCTTTCTTCTCTCTCGGTCGGTGGGATCCGCGTGCCCTATAGGACCCTCGCCCGGGGCTGTCCACCCTGGGAGGTCGAAATACAGGTGGAATATGAGGGGCTTATAGACGTAGTGACGGAACCCACTGATCCAGGATCTAGAGTAGTTGCGAAAAAGAAGGGCAAACCCCCTTTTCCAACCAAATAGAAATAAATAAAAGACATTGTTTTAAGTAAACTTGAACAATTAACGGAATCATAATTGCATGGTCCTATCTCTGGAATCCCTAATCGCGACCTCCTTGGTCCGATCTCCGATTTTCCATCTCGACCCTTCGCGGTCAAATCCCTAATCGCGACCTCCTCGGTCCGATCTCTGATTTTCCATCTCGACCCTTCGCGGTCAAATCCCTAATCGCGACCCCCTCGGTCCGATCTCCGATTTTCCATCTCGACCCTTCGCGGTCAAATCCCTAATCGCGACCCCCTCGGTCCGATCTCCGATTTTCCATTTCGACCTTTCATGGTCAAATCTCTAATCGCGACCTCCTCGGTCCGATCTCCGATTTTTTACCTCGACTTTTCGTGGTCAAATCCCTAATCGCGACCTCCTAGGTCCGATCTCCGATTTTTTTTACCTCGACCTTTCGCGGTCAAATCCCTAATCGCTACTTCCTCGGTCTGATCTCCAATTTCCGATCTCGACCTTTCAAGGTCCAATCTTTCCCGATCAATTAGGATTAGGAGAAAATGTGTTTTGAGTAAAACTTAAGCGAGAAGTGCATGTTACTTGAGCCTTCAGCCTAAACACTTACCTCCAAGCCTAAACACTTACCTCCGAGTTTAAACCTCACTTACCTCCGAGTCTAAACCTCACTTACCCCTAGTCTAAACCTTGTCTATCCCTTTCCCGCAGTGAGAAAGAAGTGGGCGAAAATACCGGGTCAGCGGCCTTTCAGTGCGGAAGCCTTAGGTTCAGACAGTTCGGCATAACCGTCAGTTTTGTCAGCTCAGAGAGTCAGAATGGCAGATTTGACAGAAAACAGTGAGGGTATAGGAAATCCAATGATTAGGAAGGAAGAGTTAGTCCTGGCTTTGGAAAATGCCCATGGGGTTCATGAAGAGCAGCTGGCCATGCTCGTCAGTACTCTCCGCCGTCATGGAGTTCAGGTAACAGTTGAGGCGAACGGTTCTCTGGTCATGGTCGAAGATGAGACTTCAGAAACAGTGATTTCAGTCCCTCCATCCTACAGCCAATACCCTCCTCCATCCACGTATGATCCCTTACCAAGGACTACCCATTTTCAGTCTTTTCCAACATCCCAGGCCATCAGGGCTCCAACACCCTCGCCTCCTCAGATAAGACCCAGCTTTGGATCCTCCCAAACAGATCCCAGTACCCCTCAAAGTCCTCCCAGGTTCACTTCCTTCCAGCAATTTGCTCAGTCATCAAGTTTCATCCCCGTGACTTTTTCGACCCATTTCTTTGGACAACTTGTACTTGCTCCAGCGGCTCCGTGGCCTCAAATCCCTCCACTTCCACCAGTATCATGGGCACATAATGGAAGTCAAAAGTTAACATAAAACGGAAAGCTCAAGTGTCCTGGCAGTCCGACTAGCGAAGAGTAGCTAGGCTAGGGGTTACCTATCCTTAAGAAAGAAGATAAATAACAAAATAGTCTCTCAGTCAACCTTCGTAGGTTCTAGTACTTTCCTCTTTCAATCAAGTCCTCCTCGGACATTGTAATTAATCTTCAATCTTCTATAAAAGAGTCTTCTTCTTTTCTTGCTAGACTTAAGACATTATTTGCACACCTACATCACATTTAATGAAATGGTTTTATTTTATATGATCACTTGCATTGCTCAACAAATAATCTCTCGAAATAATTAACGTTCCGATTAATCAGTGTGAGAAAGTCAACCAATGCTCTCCCTATATACTTTTCCTTACCTCACAAAAGGCCTTCATCAAGCCATACGCCTCCCAAATCATGTCCTCATCGTCACCTTGACCAAGTCAACGACGGCGGCAACATCAAGGAACAACAAAAGGCCATTCAACTTCGAAAGATTGACCCCATGTCGACAACATCCTAGGAGTTTGCCTTTGCCCTCAGGTGCTTCAAAAAAAAAAAAGAGCATGAGTGCAAAAAGAGTAATACCCAGCTAGGCTGAAAACCCTGAAAGGGACGGTCTAGGCAAAAAATAGGGTTGCACATAAAAAAAAAAAAAGAAAAAAAAAAAAAGCTAAGGACCCAGCACCGCCAATCAAAAACTTGACGGACAGGCAAAATCAAAGCTCGAAGAATAGATGTTGTCGATAATAATGGGGCGGTCGAAGCAAAGGCAGAAGCATTTCATAAGCCTTTAGGTATATGCAAATCCTTTCTCCCCCAATGAAAGACGAGAATCAGAAGCAACCGTCCAAAAATGACTTGGTCAAGGAATCATCCCGAGGCCCATGCCTCGTCATCCAACCTTCTCACCCGAGCCTTTTCACTAAAGGAACCACAAATCCCATTTCCCAAAACCAAACACAGTCCGGCCGCAGCCGAACTACGGCGACCTGAGCTCCTCACAATGAGGGGAACGTAGGCAACCAGAAATGGTCCGGTCATAAGCACATCCAATATCCCGAAAATCCGGTCTCATCAATGTCCTTTTCTCATAAACATATTCGAATCTCAGAAAATTTGGTCTCACCAATGGCCTTTCCCATAAGCATATTCAAATTCCAGAAAAATCCGCTCTCATCAAATGACATCTCCCATAGACACAGTCAGATCCAAGAAAACCCGGTCTCATCAATGACCTCCCTATACACAAACCTTTCTTTCACACCCAGCCAACCTTGATCCGCGTCATCGGTTGATTTTCTCCTCATGATTAATCAAAATGTTAGTTCATATCGAGATTAGTGGTTGAATAACCCGAACATTAATAAAGGGTTTTAAGCAATCTTGTGATCATTGTAAATAAAACAAGTTTTCAGATGTCTTGACAAGTCTTCCTTTTCTACATCTTAGAAAAAATAGTGCTAAACACTGATTTTCTGTCAGCAGGGGCTTCCATACACTTTTACCAACCTTTCTACGCTTATACTCTCTCAAAAGAGTCAAACCCAAAGCGAGTTTTTGTGCCTACGTCGAATAAGGCAATCGAAATAACACAAAATCGGGATCTATTCCCACCCTTCGAAAAATATGCCCCTGCATGTATAAATGTCTAAAAATTCCCTTCTTCCACATCTTCTTGCGGTTGACTGAGTGACTATAAAAAAATAAGATAATAAGTACAAAAGGATAGGTTTTTCCCTCATCTGCTACAATTCGCATTAGGGCTGCCTTGACACTCTGGAGCTTTGCCAAGCCATTTCCTTAGACTGGGGCTTCTTCAGCCAATTTTTGGGTCCGCATCGGGTTCCTCACCATGTCACAAGATGGATTCAGTTTTGGTTAGATTAACCTCATGATCACTTTCGCAGTACCAATCATATGGGGATTTTTGCTAAGTCATCAGATTGGGACTTCACTAAGTCACTTCTTCGTAACCTAAAACTTCGCCTACTCAGTTCATCCAACCGGGGCTTTGCCAATGAAAGGATCTTTCCTTGCTTTAATAAGACATGGGGCTTTGCAGAAAGTTTTTCCTTAGACCGAGGCTTCGATAAGTTGCATCCACCCCTCGAAGAGAGGTTTGTTCACTTCGACATCTGCTTTAGTCTTTGGTTGTAAAAGCCTGTCAGCATCAGCTTCAAATGCCAGAGTGTGAGAAAGGAACATTCATCGAGACCCGAGGTTTAAACCCAGTCTCAGCCCAAGAGGGAATTCTAGTCCACGTTGACAACATCTCAGCAACAGCAGCAGCTCATTCCGCACCCAAGGGATATGACCCCACCTGCTTGAAACCCGTCTCAAACAATTTCCAAACACATTTCATATGTACATCCCGACCCAGTCCCTACCATGTTTCCACGAAAAAAAAAAAAAATCACCCCTAGGCTCAAGTAACGTACCCATTGCTAATGATAACATTTTCTCCCAAAAGCGCCTTCGTTACTTCTGTTATAACAAAATAACGCCAGGCGATAGTTTCCTAATTGTCAAAAATCCAACTTAAGCTACCTCTATCACAGATCGAGAAGTACGCTTAAGTTCTCCAAACTTAAGCTACCTCTATCACAGATTGAGAAGTATGCTCAAGTTTTCCAAACTTTAGCTACCCCTATCTCCTCGATAGTGACGTAAGCTTTAGTCAATTCAGGTGACAACCTCCAGTAATTGTCAATCAGGTGACAACCTCCAGTAATTGTCAATCAGGTGACAACCTCCATTAATTGTCAAAACCTCAAGGATCCTAGACATTGTTCCTAACTATCTAGATGAGGCTTGAACTACGACCAAGGCTTGATTCCTCCGAGATACGTAGGTAGCCTTTCATAAAGGTCCAGCCATCTGACCACATTGGTCACCCTTTTCTTTCACCATTCCTCAATGGTGCGTAAGCTTTGCATAAAAGTCCAACTATATGACCCCATTGGTCACCCCCTTTTATTTGGCACATTCCTAGTAGGATCGGCCGTGTGACCTCCTAGGTCACCCCATTTCCATCCTTATAGTAAGGGACCAGTATCTCTTTGCCATGCCCGACAAGATCTGCCATAGCCTACCAATCACCTCCAGAGAACATCGGGTGCGCAATCCCTGCAGGTAAACATAGCACAGGTATAAATATCTCATGCTGTTACTTGAAATCATTTCAAGTGAAAATAGGTCAAAACCTATCAATGTAGAACATGCATTTAGCATCACATTTCCTAGTTCAATCCATGTTCACATACAAATTCATGTTAACTCATTGCAGTCTGGAAAATCAAGTTCCAATCAATTTCACCCAAATCAAAAAAAATTTAAACCTAGCAAAGGTTACGTACCACAGTTTTCTTCCCGACATCCGAGGTGTGTTCATTAAGCTGTGGATAGAAATCCCCTCTTTGAGCTTGCGGGATGAATGGCCTTTGGTTCCTCTGAACCCCCTTCAGTCGAGTAGCCAACTCGGCGTGTTGTGGAGCCCTCTTGGTAGGACCTGTTCTAGGAGGTATTTCTCCAACTGAATCGGACTCGAAATGTTTGGTTTCTCTCGATTCCTCTCAATTTCTCTTCGATGGCTACTCTCTCCCGTTTCTCGTTTTCGTCTTCCTCTCAATTTCAATTTTGATTAAGTTTCAAATGACGACTGTGCAAATTTTTAAAGAGTATGTCCACATGGCTTCTTATGTCGTACGACATACTTAGCCCATGTGGTTGGTTTTTACAATTTTGCCCCTGAAGGCTCAATTTTACAATTTCGTCCCCCATAGGCCTGTTTTACCCTTTGTGCCCCTGGCATTTCCAATCATATCAATCCAGTTTTCCCTCCAGTGCCCCCGTGGCCTATTTTACAAATTTACCCCTGTGGCTCATTTTATTTGCCCCTGGCATTTTCAATTCTACTCTCAAATAATTAAATTATCGGGTACGTCCCATTTCTTTACAAAAATTATCGGGTCCTTCCCACTTCTTTACAAAATCCATTCTTTCTCGCGATCTCCGTTATTCCAGAATGAAGGAATAACATTTCGACCTCTCTCGCGATCTCCGTTATTCCATAATGAAGGAATAACATTTCGCTCTCTCGCGATCTCCGTTATTCGAGAATGAAGGAATAACATTTCGCTTTCTTTCGATCTCCGTTATTCCAGGATGGAGGAATAACATTTCGACTTCTCTCGCGATCTCCGTTATTCCAGAATGAAGGAATAACATTTCACTCTCTCGCGATCTCCGTTATTCCAGAATGAAGGAATAACATTTCCTCTCTTTCGATCTCCGTTATTCCAGGATGAAGGAATAACATTTCGACCTCTCTCGCGATCTCCGTTATTCCAGAATGAAGGAATAACATTTCGCTCTCTCGCGATCTCCGTTATTCCAGAATGAAGGAATAACATTTCGCTCTCTTTCGATCTCCGTTATTCCAGGATGAAGGAATAACATTTCGACCTCTCTCGTGATCTCCGTTATTCCAGAATGAAGGAATAACATTTCGCTCTCTCGCGATCTCCGTTATTCCAGAATGAAGGAATAACATTTCACTCTCTTTCGATCTCCGTTATTCCAGGATGAAGGAATAACATTTCGACCTCTCTCGCGATCTCCGTTATTACAGAATGAAGGAATAACATTTCGCTCACTTTCGATCTCCGTTATTCCAGGATGAAGGAATAACATTTCGACCTCTCTCGCGATCTCCGTTATTCCAGAATGAAGGAATAACATTTCGCTCTCTCACGATCTCCGTTATTCCAGAATGAAGGAATAACATTTCGCTCTCTTTCGATCTCCGTTATTCCAGGATGAAGGAATAACATTTTGACCCCTCTCGCGATCTCCGTTATTCCAGAATGAAGGAATAACATTTCGCTCTCTTTCGATCTCCGTTATTCCCGGATGAAGGAATAACATTTCGACTCAGTAAAAGCTTGAACTATGACCAAGGCTTGATTTCTCCGGGATACGTAGGTAGCATTTCATTAAAGGTCCAGATATCTGACCACATTGGTCATTTCTAGCATTATCCCCAGTAGGATTAGTCACTTGACCTCCTAGGTCACCTTCCCTTCTATTTCCCCAGCAAGGGACCAGTTTCTCTTCGCCATTCCCCAACGGATATGTTCCGAACTACGATCTGGCTTGATTCCTCCGAGATACGTAGGTAGCCTGCCAAAGGTTCAGCCACTCGACCACTTTGGTCACCCAATCCGTCTCGGCATTCGCTAGATCAGATCCTTTTCTATCGACAACCCCACTCGCCCTGCAAGTGACGTTGCCGAGGGGCTTCTGTAAGTACCCAAATCTGGCTCATGCCTTCCGGTTAAATTTTCCGACAATTCTCCGGACTTTCCTAAAGTTCAGGGGCAATTTGGGAACTTTCCCAAACTTTCCAAGGAAGGAAGGACCTGCTAGAAATTAAAATTCCAAGCAGGAACTCGCTGGAAAGAAGGGTCCAGAATTGCCACCTTGCATGTTTCTAGAGAAATCTGGACTGACCGCAAATGAAGCCACACAGCCTCTTTCGCTTTTATCAGCCATCTTTAAATAAAGTGAATTTCTCATTTAACAGGGGGGCCTTCTCTCTCACAAAAAGACTCTCTCTCTCACTAGGCAGTTCTCTCTAATTCTCTCTCTTAACGTAAATGGGAGTCTCTCTCTCCTCTCACTAAGCACAAAAAACCAAAGGTCCTCACCTTCTCTCTCTAATGGCGTTCCCCACTCCATAATCGTCTTCTCCAATCACCTATCAACCTTTCTTCCTCCCTCCGCCCTAACGGAGACCCAATTCCCCCCTCAATCGTTCCTCACCGGTGCCACCCTCACCCTCACCCTCTAATTGCTTCCTCTGCAACAATCTTCTTCTCCGGCCAAGCCCACCTCCGTTCCCTCTCCCTACTCCGGCCGAACGGAAAACCCCACCCAAATCTCCCTAAATCGCTTCTCAACCTAAATCCAAACCCTTCATCGTCGTTCTCTTTCTCTAACTCAAATACATAGAAGCCCGTCTTCCCCTGTTCCACACCGTGAGCTCGTCCACTAGGTCTCAAACTCCATTATTTCCGGCCGAGTTTCTGTTCATCTCCGGCCGTCCTCACAACCTCCACCTGGTCTATTTCTAGTGGTCTTCATATATCCCACATCCGATCTCTATTCCTACCCACCACTACCGATTTACCAA
Organism: Adenophora triphylla var. japonica; assembly: GCA_022495995.1. Taxonomy (NCBI): domain Eukaryota; kingdom Viridiplantae; phylum Streptophyta; class Magnoliopsida; order Asterales; family Campanulaceae; genus Adenophora; species Adenophora triphylla. Next base: position 388,429 of record JAFEMH010000918.1, read on the forward strand.
CACATTCAGATCAACTCAGAGCCCAAAAACCGATTCCTCACCAGTTGAGGTATTCCCCAAAAACCGATTGTTGTTCCTCTGTTCAGAGCCCAAGTCGGATCCACTCACGTACACACGCATATTTGCAACTGCAAATATACTCCGTCTGAGAGCTCGAAGCTCGTCCTGAAGCTGAATCGAAGGCTCTCTATTGTGAATGTGTGCCCAAATTTTGTGTTGGATTCACGCGAGTTTGAAGACATCCGAGTTATTTGAAAAAACGGAGTCGCCACGCCATTTTGATTACCTCAAAACTTTGAAAAAAGGTTGTTTTATGGGTTCGGAGGTTAAGTTACCCCTTGGGAAGAACGTTTGGCGTTCACCCAAAGTGCCTTGCCGGAGCAAGTCTCCCGAGATTTCATTAATCGTGTTTGCTTGTGTGCTTTCTTGTGTGCATGTGTTTGAAAATAAGGGGGGAATGTCCCAAGTTGTCTTCCGGACGTACAAACCATTTGTTGGTTGTCGCTCGGGATTCCTTGGAATTTTATGTATTCGGGATTATGATCCCGTCCTCATCTTATGACTTGTGATCATCGCATTTTAAACCTCGGGACCCTCGGGACTTGCGTGATCGAGAGAATGACTCTCTTTTGGTCAAAGATGAGGTTCTTTAGAAAAGGAAGGTCCTTAGCCCATCAATCCTACGCTTTAAGACGGTCGAGCTCGTATAGATGCTTCATACTCTTTCTTAAGCGATAATCGGAGATATAGGGTTCAAGGTGTCCCTTTCTAAAGAGATCATGAACCTTTAATGGAAGGAACGATGTAAAGATAGGATCTTTTACACCGGTCCGATCCAAGGTTATTAATGGGGACATGGGGGAATGTATGATGAAAAATGACATTTTTAATGAAAAGATACATTTTTAGGTGCAAAGGATGCACCTTTGATTCAAAGATTACATTTTTAATGGCAAAGGATGCCTAATGCATGCAAAGGGGGAAAGGGGGATAAAGATATGATCTTTATGATAAACTACCAAGTCCCAAGCAAGATAAATGCAATGTATGAATGCAATGAGCAAATATAATCACATATAGCAATTTAAGATGCAAGGTTAGAGCGTGCGAGGTTACCAATGGCTTTCTCTTCTTCTTTGGACGGAGCTAGGAGGAGGACTTGATCTTGGATCTTCAAGGAGGAGGGAGGTGGCTTCTTGGCCTTCTTCTTCACCTTCTTGGACTTCCAGCAGCTCTCTTGGGAGTGTATTTTACGTATTATGTGTGATGGTGGATGATTTTTGTGTGTCTAAAATGGGTAGAGGAGGCCTCTATTTATAGGCAGCTGGAAAAAGGCGAAAGAGGCCGTATGGCTTCATTTGCGGCAAAAGAGGCCGTATGGCTACATTTGTCAGCCGCCGCCCATTTTTCGAAACATGCAAGGTGGCATTCTAGAAGGTCAGCCGAAAGAGGCCGCATGGCTTCATTTGCGGCAAAAGAGGCCGTATGGCTACATTTGCCGCCGACCCGCATTTTTCTAGAAACATGCAAGGTGGCCTTCTAGAAGGTCTTTTCCGGCGAAGGACTACGTGGAATTTTAATTCCTAGCAAGTCCTTCGCCCCTCTAAGGTTTGGAAAAGTTCCCAAATCGCCCTCGAACTTTAGGAAAGTCCTGGGAATTGGCCGGAAAACTTAACCGGATGGCATGAGCCAGATTTGGGTACTTACGAAGCCCTCGGCAACGTCACTTGCAGGGCGAGTGGGGTTGTCGATAGAAAAGGATCCGATCTGGCGAATGCCGAGACCGATTGAGAGACCGAAGTGGTCGAGTGGCTGGACCTTTTATGAAAGGCTACCTATGTATCCCGGAGGAATCAAGCCAGGCCGTAGTTCAGAATTAGGATCCGCTGGGGGAGGAGGAAGAGAAACTGGTCTCTTGCTGGGGAAATAGAAGAGAAAATGACCTAGGAGGTCAAGCAATTGATCCTACTGGGGATATGCTAGGAGTGACCAAGGCGGTCGGACATCTGAACCTCTATGAGGGGCTGCTTTATAACTGAGGAGTGACAAAGAAACAGGGTGACCAAAGTGGTCGAATGGCTGGACCTTTTATAAAAGGCTACCTACGTATCCCGGAGGAATCAAGCCTTGATCGTAGTTCAAGCATCACTAGATAGTTAGGAACGATGTCTAGGATTCTTGAGATTTTGACAATTAATGGAGGCTGTCACCTGATTGACAATTACTGGAGGATGTCACCTAATTTGACAATTACTGGAGGCTGTCACCTAATTTGACAATTACTGGAGGCTGTCACCTAATTTGACAATTACTGGAGGCTGTCACCTAATTTGACAATTACTGGAGGCTGTCACCTAATTTGACAATTACTGGAGGCTGTCACCTGACATTATTTCATTCTAACGGAAGCTAAAGCTTAAGGTACTATCTCTTTTATGACGGAGATAGAGGAAGCTAAAGCTTGGAAAAACTTGCTTGGAAAAACTTGAGTGTACTTCTCAATCTCTTTTTCGAATTAGAGATATGGGTAACTAAAGATAGAAAAACTTGAGCATACATCTCAATCTCTTTCGAATCAGAGATATGGGTAGCTAAAGATAGAAAAACTTGAGCATACATCTCAATCTCTTTCGAATCAGAGATATGGGTAGCTAAAGATAGAAAAACTTGAGCATACGTCTCAATCTCTTTCGAATCAGAGATATGGGTAGCTAAAGATAGAAAAACTTGAGCATACGTCTCAATCTCTTTCGAATCAGAGATAGGGGTAGCTAAAGTTTGAAAAACTTGAGCATACGTCTCAATCTCTTTCGAATCAGAGATAGGGGTAGCTAAAGTTTGAAAAACTTGAGCATACGCCTCAATCTCTTTCGAATCAGAGATAGGGGTAGCTAAAGTTTGAAAAACTTGAGCATACGTCTCAATCTCTTTCGAATCAGAGATATGGGTAGCTAAAGTTTGAAGAACTTGACAATTCGGAGGTTGTCACCTAGCGTTATCCCGTTATAACGGAATTAACGGAGGCGACTGGGAAGAAAGCTTAATTGCTTAAGAGATAAGGGATATTAGTCCCTCCCTATAAGGATGGAAACGGGGTGACCTAGGAGGTCAAACAACTGATCCTACTAGGAATGTTCCAAATCAAAAGGGGTGACCAATATGGTCATAAAATTGGACTTTTATGAAAATCTTACGCACCATTGGAGAATGGAGAAGGAAAAAGGTGACCAATGTGGTCGGATGGCTGAACCTTTATGAAAGGCTACCTACGTATCCCGGAAGAATCAAGCCTTGATCGTAGTTCAAACTTTGTCTAGACAGTTAGGAACGATGTCTAGGATCCTTGAGGTTTTGACAATTAGAAAACTGTCGCCTAGAGTTATCTCGTTATAACGGAAGTAACGGAGACGCTTTTTAGGAGAAAATGTTATCATTAGCAATTGGCACGTTACTTGAGCCTAGGGGTGATTTTTTCTTGGAAACATGGTAGGGACTGGGTCTGGATGTACATATGGAATTGTGTTTGGGAATCGTTTAAGACGGGTTTCAAACAGGTGGGGTTGTATCCCTTGGGTGCGGACTGAACTGCTGTTGTTGCTGAGATGTTGTCTACGTGGACTAGCATTCCCTCTTGAGCTGAGACTGGGTTTGAACCTCGGGTCTCGGTGAATGTTCTTTTCTCACACTCTAGCATTTGAAGCTGATGCTAACAGATGTCGAAGTGACCAATCCTCTCTTCTAGAGATGGATGCAACTTATCGAGGCCCCGATCTAAGGAAATACTCTCTGCAAAAGCCCCATATCTTGTTGAAGTAAGGAAAGATCCTTTCATTGGCAAAATCCTGGTGGCAAAGCCCCGGCTGGACAAACTGAGTAGGCGAGGTCTTGGTGAAGCCCCGGTCTAAGGAGAAGATCCCAATATGATTGGTACTGTAAAAGTGATCCTGAGGTTGATCTGACCAAAATCGAATTTATCTAGGGACCTAGTGAAGAACCTGATGCGAACCCCAAAAATGGCTAAAGAAGCCCCAGTTTAAAGGAACGCTTTGACAAAGTCTCAACCTTGGAGAGTTTCGAGGCAGCCCTAATGCGAATTGTAGCAGAAGAGGGAAAACCTATCCTTTTTTCTTTTTTCTTTTCTTATTTTATTTAGTCAATCAGTCCACCTTAAGAAGATGTGGACGAAGAGAATTTCAGAAATTTATACATGCAGGGGCATATTTTTTCGAAAAGTGGGAATAGATCCCGATTTTTGCGTTATTTTGACGGCCTTATTCAATGTAGGCGCAAAAACTCGCTTTGGGTTTGACTCTTTTGAGAGAGTATAAGCATAGAAGGGTTTGTAAAAGTGTATGGAAGCCCCTGCTGACAGAAAATCAGTGTTTAGCACTATTTTTCCTAAGATGTAGAAAGAGAAGACTTGTCAAGACATCTGAAAACTTGCTTTATTTACAATGATCACAAGATTGCTTAAAACCCTTTATTGATGTTCGGGTTATTCAACCGCTAATTTCGATATGAACAAACATTCTTATTAATCATGAGGAGAAAGTCAACCAGTGTCGCGGATCAAGGTTGGCTGGTGTGAAAGAAAGGTTTGTGTATAGGGAGGGTCATTGATGAGACCGGGTTTTCTGGGATTTGAATATGCTTATGGGAGAGGTCATTTGATGAGACCGGTTTTTCAGGAATTTGGATATGTTTATGGGAGAGGTTATCCGATGAGACCGGATTTTCTGGGATTTGACTGTGCTTATGAGAGAGGTCATTTGATGAGACCGGTTTTTCAGGAATTTGGATATGTTTATGGGAGAGGTTATCCGATGAGACCGGATTTTCTGGGATTTGACTGTGCTTATGACCGGACCATTGCTGGTTGCCTACGTTCCCCTCATTGTGAGGAGCTCAGGTCGCCGTAGTTCGGCCTTGGCCGGAATGTTTTGGGAAATGGGATTTGTGGTTCCTTTAGTGAAAAGGCTAGGATGAGAAGACTGGATGATGAGGCATGGGCCTCGGGATGATTCCTTGACCAAGTCATTCTTGGGCCGTTTGCTTCAATAGCTTTCGATTCTCGTCTTTCATTGGGGAGAAAGGACTTGCATATGCCTAAAGGCTTATGAAATGCTTACGCTTTTGCTTCGACCGCCCCATTGTTGTCGACAACTTTCATTTTTGAGCTTTGGTCTTGCACATCCGTCAAGCTTTTGATTGGTAACGCGGGTCCTTGGCCTCATTTTTCTTTTATTTTTATGTGCAACCACATTTTTGCCTAGACCGCCCTTTTTTGGGATTTTCGGCCTAGTGGGCATTACTCTTTTTGCACCAAGATTTCTTCTTTTTTATATATGTGCAACCCGTTTTTGCCTAGACTGCCCTTTTCTGGGATTTTCAGTCTAGCTGGGTATTACTCTTTTTGCACTACACACATTTTTTTTTTTTTTTCTAGAGCACCCGAGGACCAAGGCGAGCCCCTGCTTGAACATTCTTGATACCCTTGAAGTCTAAGCCAAGCCCCTAGGTTGTTGTCGACACGGGGTCAATCTTTCGAAGCTGAGTGGCCTTTTTTGTCGTTCCTTGATGTTGTCGCCGTCGTTGACTTGGTCAAGATGAAGGTGGACATGGTTTGGGAAAGTGTATGGCTTTGATGAAGGCCTTTTGTGGGGTGAGGAAAGTGTATGGCTTGATGGCATTAGTTGACTTTCTCACACTGATTAATCGGAACGTGAATTATTTCGAGAGATTATTTGTGGAGCAATGCAAGTGATCATATAAAATAAAACCATTTCATTAAATGTAATGTAGGTGTGCAAATAATGTCTTAAGTCTAGCAAGAAAAGAAGAAGACTTTTTATAGAAAATTGAAGATTCATTACAATGTCCATAGAGGACTTGATTGAAAGAGAAAAGTACTAGAACCTACGAAGGTTGACTGAGAGACTATTTTTCTTTTTCTTCCTTTTTTTTTTTTAAGGATAGGTAAACCCTAGTCTAGTTACTCTTCGCGGGTTGGACTGCCAGGGAGCTTGAGCTTTCCTTCGTAGATCAGCCACTGAATTTCTTTCTTCAGCTCCACACACTTGTCTGTCACATGACCATAATGCTTGTGGTACTCACAGAACTTGGCCCTGTCAACTCTACTTGGGTTTCTTGGCTTATGATTCTCGAGAGGTGTGAGAAGGCTTCGTTTCACCAAATCGTTGAAAACTTTGCTCATGGGCATCCCAAAATCATCGGTGACGTTTCGACCTTGCACTTCTTGAATTGACCTCTTGTCATAACTTTCTGTCTTTGGCCCATGGAGGTTCTCAAGCTTCCCATCTTCTATCAATTTCTGGATCTCATCCCTCAAATAGGTGCAATCATCAGTGTTGTGCCCATGGTGTTGATGGAAAAGGCAATGCTTGGACTCATCCAACCGAATACTGGGGTTCCTGGGCTTCCAATTCTCCGGTGGCTTTATCGGTTTTCTTTCACTAGCTCCTCCAGAATCTTGCTTAAAGGCATCTCTGTATTGTTAAAGTGAAAGGAGCGAGGGTTTCGGGGGACCTTGTTATTCTCAAGACTCGGATTCCCATTGTCCAATTGGTTCCACTGTTGGATTTGGGTAGAAGGAAGCTGTGACATTCTTTCCTTTGTGAGGTGCGGTCTTGAGCCGGATACGATTCTTTGCTTGGTATTGGGTTATGCTCGGTGGAGTCATTTCCTTGCCTGGTCCGACATCTTGGGTCAAGGGAGTATTGATACTCATCATGAGGTCAAGCTTCTCTTGCATTTGTTTCACTTGCTCCATCAGTATTGCCACATGGGGGTCAACGGGGACTCTCGGGTTACCGGAACTGGCAACAGGACTTGTAGTAGCAAACTGACGGCTGAATTCATTAATTCCGGTAGGTGACAGCTGAAAACTCGGTTCATCCTTTGGCAACTCATGATCGCATTCAGGCGGGTATAGGGGCTTCAGAACATAGCCACATATCTCAAACTGATTATGTGAGGTTGGAGCATAAGCGGCGGTATTGCGAGGCGAGGGATAAGTGGGGTGAAATCCAATCCGTTACGAGAAGGCGAGGGCAATGGGGCCACGATGAGTGGGATGTTGGAAAGGGCGAGGAGAAGTGGTCCTTGGCAAGGGATCATATGTGGATGGAGGAAGGTATTGGTTATAGGTGGGGGAAGCCGAGATGGCTACTTACGGAGTCTCATCTTCGACCACTACCGGAAGAACCGTTGGACTCAATTGTTACTTGGATTCCATTGCGGCGAAGAGCACCGATGAGCAATGACAGCTGCTCTTCATGATCCTTCGGGGCATTTTCCAAAGCCAGGACTAACTCTTCCTTCCTAATCATCGATTTCCCATACCCTCACTGTTTTTCTGTCAAATCTGCCATTCGACTCTCACGAGCCGATGAGCTGTACGAACCGAAAAGCCGCTGACCCAGTACTCTCGCTCACTTCTTTTTCGCTGCCGGAAAGGGATAGGCAAGGTTTAGACTCGGGGATAGGTAAGGTTTAGACTCGGGGATAGGTAAGGTTTAGACTCGAAGGTACAAGTAACATGCCCTTATCGCTTTAACTTTTGCTCGAAACGCATTTTCTCCTAATCCTAATTGACCGGAAAAGATGAGACCTTGAAAGGTCAAGATTGGAAGTAGAGATCGGACCGAAGGGGGTCACGATTAAGGATTTGACCATGAAAGGTCGAGTCGGGAAATCGGAGATCGGACCGAGGAGGTCTCGATTAGAGATTGACCATGAAAGGTCGGGACAAGAAAATCAAAAATCGGACCGAAGAGGTCTCGATTAGGGATTTGACCATGAAAGGTCGGGATGAGGAAAACGGAGATCGGACCGAAAAGATCTCGATTAGGGATTTGACCATGAAAGGTCGGGATGAGGAAAACGGAGATCGGACCGAAAAGGTCTCGATTAGGGATTTCAGAGATAGGAACATGCAATTATGATTACACTAATTGTTCAAGTTTACTTAAAACAATGTCTTTTATTAATCTCTAATTGGTTGGAAAAGGGGTTCTGCCCTTCTTTTTCACAACTACTCTAGATCCTGGATCAGTGGGTTCCGTCACTACGTCTATAAGCCCCTCGTATTCCACCTGTATTTCGACCTCCCAGGGTGGACGGCCCGGACGAGGGTCCTATAGGGCACGCGGATCCCACCGACCGAGAGTAAAGAACGCTCCTAACGGGTCTAGCGGGTCATAGGAACTTTCAACGCACGAGCGATGCGGATTATAGTCAAGGCAATACCGGGAAAGTCTCGTCTTTCTGCCTTGATAGGATTTTGGCAGAATTTCGCTTGAGCGAATGACGTTTTGACTTTCGGTAATGTCCGAGAGAATAATAGGCATGGGTCGGGCGGCAAAAGCTGGATGACACAGTGTCACATTGAACTTCGTTGCATACGCAGTGCGTGAGTCGAAATCGAAGTCAATGCCGGTCAAGATCTTGCCAATTTTTCCTTGTCGGAATTTTGGCAGAGCTTCGCTTGAGCGAAAGATCTTTTTATTTGTTGGCAAAGACTCGGTCTTGACTCTTACGCATTCCGTGCAGGTCAAGGTCAATAGTCAATGTCGGAGTCGAGATCTCGCCAATTTTTCCTTGTCGGAATTTTGGCAGAGTTCTTTTTCCGTTATGAACTAAGGCTTGACCTTGTACGAGGGTATGCAACTGGGCTATATGACACGGACTAGACCAAAAACCAACCAAAAGTCACGGTTTTTTGAAACGTGTGACACGGACTGTGCATTGGTCGACACTGGCTGCCATGGGGAGGTTGGGATGATTCCGTGCGCGCCGGGAGCATCGTAAGAGCTGTCCGTGGCGGCATTTGGAACCATCCTTGGGTTTGAAGGACGTGCGTGCAAAAGTGTACAGGATATATCGGGTGCGCGTAGTGTGCGGTCTCCTAAAAATGTTCCTTTTGAGTTAAAACGAGAGATTTTCATAAATGTGTTTTAAAGGAATGATTTTCGGGACGGGGAAGAATGCAACACATAAGCACGTAAATTTTAAGGAGCCCCGATCGAGTCATGGAGCCGAGTAGCCCCAAGCCGCTAGGACTTGCCGAATTAACCTTGATTTTTCTGGTGGAATTGCCACGAGGTCGCCCGGTCGAGAATCCAATGAGGATTGAGCCGTACGGCGCATGGATCAATTTTCCAGGTTCCACTCCTTTTGCTATTTTTCGGGTTGTTTCCCGTTTCAAAGTATGCACAGATTCCACGATGCAAATGATGCAATGCATGGTAAAGAAAGCAAGCATGATTAATGAAATCGGCGATGGGAGTCTAACCCGCTCAAAGGGAAAAGCTTTATTTTATTTTCAAAATTGTTTTGTTTTTTTTTCGAAAAGGGATAATGGTACGTGGATTGTTAAACCACCGGTTATCCCAACTCCCACGTCAGGGAGTGTACAGGAAGGGCAAGTGGTTTCCACCTATATACCGAGTATCGCTTTTTGTTTTGAAAATAAAAGCTTTTCTCCTTTGGGATATCCCCAGCGGAGTCGCCAAACTGTGAATGTGTGCCCAAATTTTGTGTTGGATTCACGCGAGTTTGAAGACATCCGAGTTATTTGAAAAAACGGAGTCGCCACGCCATTTTGATTACCTCAAAACTTTGAAAAAAGGTTGTTTTATGGGTTCGGAGGTTAAGTTACCCCTTGGGAAGAACGTTTGGCGTTCACCCAAAGTGCCTTGCCGGAGCAAGTCTCCCGAGATTTCATTAATCGTGTTTGCTTGTGTGCTTTCTTGTGTGCATGTGTTTGAAAATAAGGGGGGAATGTCCCAAGTTGTCTTCCGGACGTACAAACCATTTGTTGGTTGTCGCTCGGGATTCCTTGGAATTTTATGTATTCGGGATTATGATCCCGTCCTCATCTTATGACTTGTGATCATCGCATTTTAAACCTCGGGACCCTCGGGACTTGCGTGATCGAGAGAATGACTCTCTTTTGGTCAAAGATGAGGTTCTTTAGAAAAGGAAGGTCCTTAGCCCATCAATCCTACGCTTTAAGAGCTTTGGCCGAGCTCGTATAGATGCTTCATACTCTTTCTTAAGCGATAATCGGAGATATAGGGTTCAAGGTGTCCCTTTCTAAAGAGATCATGAACCTTTAATGGAAGGAACGATGTAAAGATAGGATCTTTTACACCGGTCCGATCCAAGGTTATTAATGGGGACATGGGGGAATGTATGATGAAAAATGACATTTTTAATGAAAAGATACATTTTTAGGTGCAAAGGATGCACCTTTGATTCAAAGATTACATTTTTAATGGCAAAGGATGCCTAATGCATGCAAAGGGGGAAAGGGGGATAAAGATATGATCTTTATGATAAACTACCAAGTCCCAAGCAAGATAAATGCAATGTATGAATGCAATGAGCAAATATAATCACATATAGCAATTTAAGATGCAAGGTTAGAGCGTGCGAGGTTACCAATGGCTTTCTCTTCTTCTTTGGACGGAGCTAGGAGGAGGACTTGATCTTGGATCTTCAAGGAGGAGGGAGGTGGCTTCTTGGCCTTCTTCTTCACCTTCTTGGACTTCCAGCAGCTCTTGGGAGTGTATTTTACGTATTATGTGTGATGGTGGATGATTTTTGTGTGTCTAAAATGGGTAGAGGAGGCCTCTATTTATAGGCAGCTGGAAAAAGGCGAAAGAGGCCGTATGGCTTCATTTGCGGCAAAAGAGGCCGTATGGCTACATTTGCTGTCGGCCCCAGATTTTCCGTAAACATGCAAGGTGGCATTCTAGAAGGTCAGCGAAAGAGGCCGCATGGCTTCATTTGCGGCAAAAGAGGCCGTATGGCTACATTTGCTGCCGACCCAGATTTTTCTAGAAACATGCAAGGTGGCCTTCTAGAAGGTCTTTTCCAGCGAAGGACTACGTGGAATTTTAATTCCTAGCAAGTCCTTCGCCCCTCGGAAGGTTTGGAAAAGTTCCCAAATCGCCTCTGAACTTTAGGAAAGTCCGGGGAATTGCCGGAAAACTTAACTGGATGGCATGAGCCAGATTTGGGTACTTACATCTATACCGACGTGGTATAGAGAGTGTGGACCTACAAGGGTAACTAATCTCAACCTTTTGCTCTCTCTCTCTCTCTGTTTTTATTGTGTAATGAAGTTCCCAAGTTCAATATGCTGGTAGTATGGAATCTGAGTACATTTGGTTTTGTTATAACCTCAGTTAACGTTGTAGTATCTGATCATGTATTTATCATATTGAGCTGTTTGATTCTGGACTTGGTTGAACATGTTTGGTTTCGGTCTCTGGGATGTTCAATTAGGTTCCACACCGTAAATGTGTTTTACATTTGAACATTGAAATGTAGTAGCTGGATGTGGATTTTTGAAATCATTTATTTAGCTTCATACATTTTGGAATTAATGGCTCAGTGGCTGTTTGTTGCAATGCCCTAACTCTCCTTCCTTTTCTCTATTTTCATTACTTGGTGTAATTGCTATGCCTAATATGTTGCTCGGTTTAGAACATGAGTAGACTTGTATTACCATGCTTAGTCTGCAGTTTATTCAAAATCTGATTGGATATGTTATGCTCTGATATCTAGATGTTCTGTTCATGCATTTGTTCTCGTAATGATGTATGTTTTTGATCAATAATGATATGTGTTGTGCATTAAATGTTGAGATAAGTGTGGATCGTTCCATATCCACATTCATATCCACATTCATCAGAGCATTGATCTCTCTGAGGTGGTAGGGAACTGTTCTGTTGATCTGAAATTTGCTATCAATTGTCTCTGCAATCCTTGCTGTGAAAAACCTCTGCAAGTGGGCTTGTTGTGTCACGCGACACACTTGACCATCCGAGGTCCTGTGTCGGGCGACACATGTAGCCACTTTGCAGCTGGACCATTTCAGTCGTAAGTTGTTCATTTCAATGTAATTTGGATGTGGCCCCCCGAACCAAGCGGCTCACAAGATGTAATTCTCTCATTTCATCAATAATACAAAGCATCAAAATGCATTTTATCACATTTTGTCTCACACAATCGCACACATTTATGAATGAATTGGATGTTGAACAAATAGAAAGACTCGTATATGAGGCGTGTTGGGTGAATGCCAAACGTTCTTCCCAACACGTAACCTGACCCCCGAACCCATTTTCTCTTTTAAAAAGGTTTTCAATGTTTTCCTTTAAAACGGCGTGGCGACTCCCATATATTTTTCATATATTTTTCGGCGAGCGTACATTCACACGCGACAGAGTTGGCCATGGGCAGTCTGATGGGCTCGTCTGGTCGCGCGACAGATCAGGCCTTCTGGAAGGCTATGTCACGCGACATACTTTGCCTAATCTGGGCAGAATCAATTTGTTAAATTTTTCTGCTAATCCGTGATTATGTTTATAATTTGATATGTTTCTGTTTTAATCTGGTTGCTATAAATTTCTGGAAATTAAATTTATAGGGCTATGCTAGATTAATTCAATGATTATGCATGCTTAATTAATTTAAATGTGATTTTATTAATTGTTACAATGCATGAATTATATGTTCTTAAGTGTTAAGAGCTTTGTTAGATGTTTAGTTGAAACATTGAATTGTAATTCCCTGAATGTTTAAATTGAAACATTAAATTTTTTTTTGTTTTCTGATTGTTTATGAGAAACAAGTCAGTTTACGCAAAATTTAAAGAAATCTGATTGTTTGTGAAAAACAAGTCAGTATACAAAGTGTTGTGGGTAAAATTCAGGATTGATACATCTCGAGTTGTTACCAACATATCGACATCTTGAAACTCGTGAACAAGGTAAACATTATTTACTTAATTAATTACTTATTTCCGTTATATTTAATTACAGGAATAAAGGAACGTGGGAAAAATATGTGCTCAGTGGACTCCTTTCAACGGTTTGCAAGACCAAGTCAAGATGAAGATAACATGCCGAAATTATAGGGGAGTTTGTTAGGATTTTATTTTCCTGTTATTTTTTTTTCTATTTATAAGCTCATGGCTGGAAACACTGAACACAACACAGAAACACACACTTAACTCACGTACAGTTCACATACAGTTTGTAATATGCCATAGCTTGGTCTCTTGTAATCCAAAGATATTAATACAATTGTTTGGGAAGGTAGGTGCTCATAATCACCTCCCGAGGTTTTGTGCCGGCGAGATCATTATCTCAAGGGTTTTCCTCGTTACATGATCGAGCCTTCCTAGTTTCATTATTGTACCAATTATATTCTATTGCACCCTCCTTAGCTTCATTTCAAATTCTTTCATTATTGACTATTTTTTGCCAAAACAGTTTGGCGCCCACCGAGGGGCCATTGGTTTTTTAATTGGTTCAAAATTCTTACGTTTCTACTATGTCTACCCAACCTATGACTTCCGCCGTCACCAAAACCCTTCCTAGCAGTGTGAATCCTCAAACTAGTAGCAGGTCGACAACTGGAGGCCAAGAAACATTGCCTCCTCCTCCGCTTGTGAATTCTTTGATGTCACCATCTCCTGATCTTGAGATCAAAAGCATGCTCGTGCAGATGAAGAATCGGCTGGATCGCCAACAGAATAGCACCTCCTTGATAGCCGAAAGCTTGATCAAGGTGCAAAAAGATCAGGAATTGCTCTCGAAAAGAATGGATGCTGTCTCTCCTTACCGTCCTAGAGCCCTTGATTTCAACATTGGGGACAGCTCTCAAACTTTCAATGAATTCCTTCCAATGGCTTCATCTGTGAGAATGTCGACATCTTCTCCTCCCATAACAACTTCTGTGGCGATGTCGACACCCTTAGCTACTGGTGCCTATAGGATGACTTTTTCAGAAGGACCCATCTTCACCAATAGCACCGTTCTGACATCCTCTGTAGATAATGTTAATCCTTTCATTAATTTCAATACTAGTTCTACTTTAGATAATACTGCTCGTACCACTAACCCTTTTGCAGGAACCTACATTGCAAATCAGCTTCAGGAATTGAGAGATATGATCATGAATGTACCAGGTGTCACTCCGCCTATCCAACAAGTCTCCCCAACATGTTACAATCAGTCTCGCTTTACTCCAGCAATCGCGCATGTCGACATCCCAAAAGGATTCAGCGTTCCTGCCATGAAGTTGTATGACGGAAGTTCTGATCCTGAAGAACATGTCGCCCACTACCAAGAAAAAATGGAGATCGTTCGTATCCTGCTCCTGTTTTGTGAGGCTTGTTTGTGTCGAGGATTCGGTTCGACGTTGGTAGGCCCGGCATTGAAGTGGCTGATCCGTCAACCTCCTGGTTCTATTGGCTCCTTTGCTCAACTTGTCAACCTGTTCAATAACCAATTTTCTTGCAGCCGACAATTTGAGAAGCTCACCAGTGATCTTTATCGCATCACCCAGCAGCCTACCGAAGCCTTAAAAGAATATATTAATAGATTTAATAAAGAAGTTCTAGAAATCCCCAACCTGGACATGGCGATAGCTGCAGAAGCTTTCAAAATGGGCTTGAAGAAGGATTCCCCTTACTATGAAGATCTGGTGATAAACCCATGCAAGAAGATGGAGGATATCCGAAATCGGGCCCTAAGGTTTATCAGGCGGGAAGAGGACAAGGTGCAGCAATCCAAGAATCCTGACAAAGCTTCAGCATATGACCATCCTGACAGGAAGATAGAGTCATCTCATCAAAGACAGAGCAGATCTAGACCATACCACAGAAATGACCATAACAAAGTCAATTATGTGGAAGATGATGGAGATGGTGACGATTTTAAATCTCCTAAAATTTCGACATTGTTTTCTGTTGATGTTTCAGGTATCCTGTGTGCAATGAGCAATCTTGGAGATAAAGCAAGGTGGCCTCGAAAGACTGACAAGTCATCCGGCTGGAAGGATAAATCCAAGTGGTGTGCCTATCACGATTTGGACATCTTATCGAAGATTGCATCGCCTTGAGGAGAGAGATTAGTTACCTGTTGTCTAAGGGACATCTTAAAGAGCTCCTTGGGAACCGCAAGACCAAGACAGAGAACAAAGAGCCCGTTGCAGCTAGACCACCATCTCCTCCACTGGTAACAAAGGTAATCAATGTTATTAGTGGTGGTTCTGATATTTGTGGTACTTCTTATTCTGCAGCTAAGAGATTCGCCAAGAAAGCTAAGGATGAGAAGCCCGAGATATCCTCCAAGATGTCACAGCTCACATCCCAAGATGTCATCTCCTTCGAAGAAAGTGACAGGGACAATGTTATGGATCCACATCATGACGCCTTGGTCATTGCACTTCAGATAGCCAACTGCAAGGTCAGACGTATCCTGGTTGATAGGGGCAGCTCTGTGAACCTCATCATGCTGGATGCTTTGAAAGAAATGAAGATCCCTGAAGATAGCATTATAAAAAGAACCTCCGTGCTCATGGGCTTCAGTGGAGAAACCAAAAGTACAGTGGGTGAAATTACACTACCAGTTTATGTCGAAGGGATCAACTCCATGGAGAGATTCTGCGTGATCGATAGTGCAACATGTTACAATGTGATTTTGGGAAGACCTTGGATCCATGGAATGAAGGTTGTGCCATCCACCTATCACCAATGTGTCAAGATGCCGACACCTTGGGGAGTTGTCAAGGTTTACAGTGATCAACAATCAGCTAAAGAATGTTATATGACTTCTATGAAGACGTCGACAACCCCTAAGATGGCATAGCAATTACAGAGAAAGTCACATGAGGTTCTGGAGGCGAAGGAGCATGACCTGAAAGAGATACTCTTAGACCCCTCAAACCCAGATCTCAAGGTGCTAGTTGGTCAAGATGTCCCGGAAGAAATCGAATAAAACCTTATCAACCTCTTAAAAAGCAGGATTAGAAGCTTCGCATGGAAACATAAAGATATGACAGGCATCAGTAAAGATGTTATCACCCAAAAACTCAACATCGATCCATCCTTCAGACCGATCCACCAAAAGAGAAGGAAGTTCGCATAGGAGAGGAACATAATCATCCCGGAAGAAGTGGACAGATTGCTCAAAGCTAAGATGATCAGAGAGGTGGAATACCCAAGATGGCTAGCAAACGTGGTGGTAGTAGAAAAGAAGAACGAAAAATGGAGAGTTTGACAGGGAAGGTGGCAGCATTGAATCGATTCATAAAAGACGTACATGGTGACGTAGAGAGGGATAGAGGCAAGCCCAGAACAAATAAAAGCCATCATCAATCTAACGTCACCCAAATCCATAAAAGATGTTCAAAGATTGACAGGGAAGGTGGCAGCATTGAATCGATTCATCTCAAAAACCTCAGACAGATGCAAGCCGTTCTATGACATCTTAAAGAAGAATTCCAGGTTCGAGTGGACTGATAAGCATGAACAAGCCTTTAAAGATTTAAAGTTGTACCTGTCAACACCTCCCCTACTTTCAAAGCCTCAAGAAGGTGAGCCATTGTGTGTTTACTTAGCTGTCTCCGAAACCGCAGTTAGTGCCGTCCTGGTCCGTGATCAAGATGGCGTCCAGCAACCAATATACTATGTAAGTAAAACATTGCTCGATGCGGAAACCAGGTATTCACACCTTGAAAAGTTAATATTAGCTTTAATTTCTGCTTCAATTAAGTTAAGGCATTATTTTGAAACTCATATTATTGTCATTCGCACTAACTATCCAATAAAAAGTGTAATGAGAAAACCAGAAATGTCAGGAAGGATGGCCAAGTGGTCCGTTCATTTAAGCACTTATGACATCAAGTATGAGCCTAGAACAGCAATAAAATCACAAGCACTTGCAGGCTTTGTGGCAGACTTTAGTCCAAGCATGCAACCAGAAGTAGAACTTGAAGTCCAACAACTCCAAGATGGGGACATCCTGAGGAAGTGGACTCTATTCACAAATGGTGCTTCTAATATGAGGGGCACAGGACTAGGTGTTGTCCTAAAGTCACCACAAGGGGACATCATACCCCAGGCCATTAATTGTGATTTTAAAGCCACCAATAATGAAGCAGAGTACGAAGCCTTAATTGTGGGCCTAACCGTGGCTCTAGACACGAACATTAAAGTAATACAGGTATATAGTGATTCATTATTACTTGTAAATCATTTTAACGGTTTCTATGCAGCAAAAAATGCCAAGATGACAGCTTATTATGGCATTGTAAAAATTTTGGCAAGCAAATTTCAAATATTCTCTTTTGAACAAATACCCCGAGAAGAGAACTCTCAAGCAGATGCATTGGCCAATCTTGGATCAGCTTTCAAGAGCTTATCTTAGACCAATATCCCAATCATACATGTTGACATCCCTGCTGTGGAAAGGTTAGAACTATTCTGCGCGGATGATGACATCCCAGACAATCAAATGGAGATATCTTGGACGACGCCAATAATTAAATATCTTCAAGATGGCACTATCACTGATGAGGAAAAGAATGCTAGAGAATTCAGGGTAAGGATTTCAAGATTCATATTAATAGATAATGTGCTATTTAAGAAATCATTTGCAGGTCCATATTTGAGATGTCTCGAAGCTGACAAAGCCAATGAAGTCCTAAGAGAATTACATGAAAGATCATGTGGTAACCATTCTGGGGGCAGAAGCCTATATACAAAGGCTCTAAGAATGGGTTATTACTGGCCAACAATGCGTCAAGATGCCGCCATCTTTGCCAAGAAGTGTGATTCCTGCCAGAAGCATAGCGACATCTTGCATCAGCCCACAGAATTGCTTCATCCAATCCTCTCTCCTTGGCCATTCATGAGATGGGGAATGGATATAGTGGGAAAATTACCTAAAGCTCCTGGAGGGAAAGTATTCTTACTTGCAATGACTGATTATTTCTCTAAGTGGGTTGAGGCTGAATCCTACGTACAAGTTCGTGATAAAGAAGTCATATCCTTCATTAAGAAAAATATATTTAGCAGATTCGGCATCCCCTCTGAAATAATATGTGACAACGGCTCTCAGTTCATCAGCAAGAAGACACAAGATTTTCTTGCTAGGTGGGGAGTTAAGATGGTGACATCTTCACCTGTGCATCCTCAAGCTAATGGCCAGGCAGAATCAAGTAATAAAATAATCATCAATAACCTAAAGAAGAGGCTGGATCAAAAGAAAGGAAGATGGGCAGAAGATCTTCCGTTTGTCCTTTGGGCAGATAGAACCACACCAAAGAACGCGATAGGCCAAACCCCTTATTCCTTAGTATTCGGAGCAGAAGCAGTCATCCCGGCAGAAGTTGTCATCCCCACTGCCAGATTCAAGATGTTGACACCTGAGCAGAATGATGCCAACCTGAGTCATGATTTAGACACCATTGATGAGCTAAGGGACTTTGCCAAGATTAGAATAGCAGCATATCAACAGAAGATTGCTAGATCCTACAACAAGAATGTTAGATTGCGAAAATTTCAAGTTGGTGATCTAGTCCTACGAAAGGTGTTTCAAAATACAAGAGAGCCCAATGCTGGAAAGATGGCTCCCAAGTGGGAAGGGCCATACCTAGTAGATGCTGAAGCAGGCAAAGGTTCCTATTGGTTGTCAACCCTTGAAGGAGCAAGGATTCCCAGAAGCTGGAACGCCATCCACCTCAAAACCTACTTTATGTAAGTTCTCATGATTACTTTACCATGCATATAAAACCAAGGTACGATCCTTACTATTTTCTTTTCAAATAAAAGTATTTGTCTTCCTTTTCTATCTCTGCTGAATGATTACTGACTTAAACATCGGAGGGGCGTTAGCTAAGCTAACGCCCACCCCTAACATGTTTCTGTTTTGCAAGGAAACAAGAAGCATTTGAATAAAACTCATTGATTAACTAAGATGTTAGTATCCTTCCAAGAATTTAACATCTTAAATCTGGTACGAACTTTCTCTTACTTTTTGTTTAAAGAGTATTTCTATAGTTCTGGCACTTTTTTACTTTCTTTTATCAAATGTGACATCAGAAAAGATGTCAAAATCTCTCATTAATTTGTTATTTTGCAAGAAGTAGACATCTTAGATCAGAAGTCTCCAATTCATTCCATATCCTCGTGAAAACAACCGTTTTGAGACTGGTCATCTCACCTCCGTTTAAGGTACTTAATCCCTTCAAAGGTTTAAAGAAATTACTTTCTTTCACCGCATTAAGGTTTAAACACCTTGCCTGGAGCGCACGATGTCAACCTTGATTGAGGTGTGTGGTGGGCCCGTATGTTTAATATATATGTGTAAGTGCTCCAATTTGAGTTGTTAGTATTTTCGTTAGAAAATTAACGGAAGTTTTAACATTCCTAACATTTCTAACATTTCTAACCAACCAAGGGTAGATTAGGGTTTGCCATTTAAAGTTAAACCAAGGAAAGAATCTCAAAAAGCAAAAGAAATTGGAAAAATCTGAATTGGGCAAGTTGAAAAACATAAACTGCTGGATTTTTGAATTTTATTCTTCCTGTTCAAAGCCTGGAGCAGCATTTAATGAACAATGCACGTTTACAATACCCTCCACGCGGACATGATTGCATTTTCCAGAGGCCTATAAATTGAACCCTCCTCTCTCAGTCTACACAACACAAATCACTCACAGCAACAGCACACTGGCGAAAAATAGAGAGAAAACAGTGGGAATTCACTTGAATTGCCACCATTTTCTCTTCAATCTTTCCCAAATCTCACTCACTCACAAACACTTCAAAACACTCTCATACATACTCGCATACATACACCAATCCAAGCTCAAATCACCCCTTAGGAGGAGGATTAGAGAGAAAACATAGAGGACTTCATTGTTATCTACTTGTTTTCTCTTTAACCAACTCAAATCATCAACCCTAAACACTTTCAAGCCCTAAACCCATTCAAGCCTTTGAATCCATTCAAGCACAAAACACAAGGAAGATAGATATAACCTCCCTCTCCTTACCCTAAAATTCATCCATGCATGCATTTTCAAACTCCAAAATGTAGTTTATTCATCTTCTTTTCTTAGATCCAAGAAGATCACCATGGAAGTTCATCTCCATGGATGATCTTCTACAAGGATCAATATTATTTTCAAAGTGTTCTTACTTACTTGCAAAGAAAACACATTTTCAAAACCCTAAAAATCATTTTCATACATTAAATCTCTTTTTCAAAGGATAAAATTCCCCTTCCCAAGCAAATGAAGTGCTTAGTCCTAATGTACCCCAAGGATGGTTTGATATAGTTGATTCACCACTAAAATGTCAAGTGATAACTAATCAAAACCTAGGGAAATGGGGACAATCATGGATGCAAAACCCCCTTTAAAATCATGTTTTCCTTCTTGAGAAGTTGCTGTCCAGTAGCAATTTTCTAAGACCCCAGTCCATGGTCTAATTTTTTGGACACAGATAAACTTGGAATTTGCTGTCAGTTCATCAGTCTCTGGAAGTCCAGATTTCACATCTGAGATTTCCAGAAGGTTTTGGGTCCTCAAATCATCTCCAAATGAAAAGTTCATTTACAGAAACCTTATTTAAGGTGTTTTGAACATTTTTAATTCTCGGACTTTTCCCAGATTTTGGAGTTTTCAAGCCCTAAAAGTCCATTTCAAAATTAAGTGTCCACTGCCTTTTTCCTTCTGGCAGAAATGGTTTTCAATTTCCAAAAATCTTTTGAGTGTCAAATTTCAACCCAAAAATCACACCAAAAATCATGGGATCTGTCCAAAGTCTAATAAAGAATTCTCAATTTTTACTTTCCTCAGTTTCAACATATTTTGGCCAAAGTAACACACACACACCCACACACAAAAACAAATGGTTTTTAGCTTGGAAGACTCGTTTTCGAGGCATTCCGGGTGCACACTAACGTCCTTCCCGGCATGTAACGTGACCTCCGAACCCAAATCTCTAATCTCGGGCATTTTTCAAAGTTTTGGCCCTTAAAACGAAAATGGAGTGGCGGCTCCGTTTGATTTCAAAAATCGGGCGACATCATCACAGTGGCGACTCCGCTGGGGAAAATAAGCTTTTTTCTAAAAAAAATGATATTTGGTATATTGGTGGAAACCATTAAACTTCCCGTTATCGCCTCCTAACACGAGTCGGGGATAAATTGTGGTTTAACAATCCCACGTATCGGTATCATTATTTTCAAAAAAAAAAAGAAAAGCTTTTGAGGGTCAAGCTTCCGTCCCGGCTTTAAAAATCATTTGTTGTGTGTGTTGATTTTCGCACATTTTCGTGTTGTTTTGGCCGCCTCGGAAAAAGTCAAAATTTTGACTGTCGGAATCATGTCCCTAACT
Source organism: Adenophora triphylla var. japonica (assembly GCA_022495995.1). Lineage (NCBI taxonomy): Eukaryota > Viridiplantae > Streptophyta > Magnoliopsida > Asterales > Campanulaceae > Adenophora > Adenophora triphylla. The sequence continues at coordinate 409,657 of JAFEMH010000918.1, forward strand.
GTCGGAATTTTTGTGCTTATGTGCTCATTTCAAAAAAAAAAATTTCAAAAAAAAATTTTTCAAAAAAAAAAAGAAAATTTTCAAAAAAAAAATCATGCATCATATTTTTAAGACACATAAAAAAATTTCTATTTTACTCAGAAAAAGAAGATAGATTGCTTGCACACTACGCGCACGTGACCTTACAATGCACACTACGTCCCTAACCCGGAGAAATCCTTGTCGCGGCCCGTTTGGTCTTATTACGCCTCTCGGTGCAAGCACAGGACTACCCAAACATCCCATGGAGCCTCGTGTCGACCATGCACTTGTCCGTGACACACTTTGTCCGAGACCCGGTTGGTTTTTAGTTTGGTCTATGTCATGCCCTGTCTGTGTATAGACCTTTCCTTTCAAGCCTTTGTCGGCATACCGACTCAATATCTTTCGGGGACCCTAATCAGTCGAAGCTCTGCCGGTTTTTCGCCGCAGACTTTGACCAAGATATTGACCGGTGCCTTGACTTCGGCTCTGACTGGCACAAATTATACACTGACTCCCAGCATGACACTGAGTCATCAAGGATTAATGATTATTCCATGCCTAATTACGGCCTAATTGACGACAAGTCAAGATCAATTGTGAACATTTATCAGTCCAAATCATGCCGACTTTTTGTCGAGCCCTCGGACATGATCTTGACTTTGACGTCAGCTTTGTCCGTAATTTACATCGAATGCTCGTTAAGACTCGATTACCCGCCAGACTTTTAGGATCGTTTTTCTTTCGGTCGGTGGGACCCGCTTGCCCTATAGGACCCTCGCCCGGGGCTGTCCACCCTGGGAGGTCGAAATACAGGTGGAATACGAGGGGCTTATAGACGTAGTGACGGGGCCCAGCGATCCGAGATCCAGTAGTTTGTGAAAAAGAAGAGCAATCTTTTCCAACCGATTAGGTTTAATAAAACATGTTTTAAGTAAATTTAAACAAATAACGCATGTTGCATGAGCCACTGAGCCCAAACACCAACCTGTTCCGCTTTCCCGAGTCCGAACCACACCCTTTCGTGCCTTCCACGGTAAGCAAAGTTTGGATCAAGCCCCGGGTCATCATTTGTTCAGCTCGGTCATTCCGGAGTCGAGATACTTCATCGGTTTCCTCCCTCGCTTCAGCTCAAAGTTTCGTAATGGCCAACTCGGAGGAGAACAAGTGGGGGACGTACGGATCCGCACCCCGAAAATTCGCAAAATGCCGAGCGGTGGAATCGAGATGTTGGAATAGATAAGAAAACATCAAGAGGCTCAGATCGATCGGTTATGGGAAGGTATCGAAACCGAGGGCTAGCAATTGTTCGCAACCCCGATGGAACCTTTACGGTTGATGCGAAGATTGGAACTAATTACCCTCCCGGTATGCCAACTACCGTCAAATGCCCTGTTCCCTTTCGTGTGGAACTACTAATGGGCCAAGCATCCCCGACCTATCACTCGGCCGCCTCTCGGCCTCATCGTACCGATACTCCTCAGCAGTCCGATCTTGGTCAACTTCCCCTGGCACCTCTCGGTTTTCACCTTTGGGTTTCAATCGATGCATTTTACGCCTGCGGCTTGGAATGGGTCGGTTCGCTACTCCAAAACCTCGGTGCGGCCCGGGCCATCGGGCCTGGGAATTGGTCGGTTCGGTACATCTCGGCCCCTACGGCTCGATACTCCTCAACGATCGATCTAGGTCAACTGCCCCGGTGCCTCTCGGGTCTCACCACCGGGATTGAATCGGTTGCCTTTCGCCCCACGGCTTGGAAGGGGTCGGTTTACTACTTCACAACATCACTGGTTTGGGTCATCATCTCGGAATGGGTCGGTTCGCGACTTCTCAAGCCCGGCGGTGTGACATGGCTCCGCAAGCCATTTTGGGTCGGGCTTTGCTTCTCGGGCTCCATGGTTCGAGGGGGCCGGCTTGCTTCCTCCAATTCTCAAAGCACACTTGCCCCTATGATACCGCAAGATCACATGGGCCACCGTGCTCTTATCACCACTTCATCGGGTTTACCGTATTCACAACATCCTCCAAGCTCTACCTCGTCCCTCGGTTGGGAAGTCCGACAAGGTCAAATGCTCCTCATCAAATTCTCCACCCTACATTACGCAAGCTTCTCCTGCTCATCAAGTACAGTATGCACATTACCCTTGTAGTCATGTTCCTCAGTGTGGTCAAGACACGTTCAGTCCTACTGTTACGATGCCTCAAATCTCATATCTTCAACAGCCTTTTGGATCCACACTCACTGCTCCCTGGTATCCAACCATTACGAGCCATATATCCTCATCTTCGACAACTGCCAGGCCTTATGAGGAGGGTCACGGTCACGATTTTAATGCTCAGATTGTCATCCCTCCCACCAAAGTACTTCCTCTTGTGGTTTCATTTACCGATGCCGATCTTGTGGCCGTGTCGTGCGATCTAGTGTTCCTATTGACTCGTCCAATGGATTATTGAAAGAACCAATTGAGAAGGTACAAGAAAAGCCTAGCAACGAGAGTATCGACGATCGCTCAACTCGGGCCATCTCACCATACCAATCTTGTGTATCTGACACGAATGAGGTTTACAAAAGGTCAAATCTCGACGATTACATCGATGATTACATCAAAAGGGTTCGTGCACGGGGAAGCACTACGGGTCGGAACATGTCTCATCGCTATAAGCCTTACCCTTCCAACACGGCTGCAACATCCATCAAAGGAAAGAAGGCATTGCATACAAATGACGGCATCCAAAAGCAACCAAGAAATGGTGGTCCTCTAAGGCAACGAGAACATTTTGATGATTTTGGGATGCCCATGGGCTTAATTTTCAAGGGTTTAGTAAAGGAAGGCCTTTTGGAGCCTCTCAAGGACTACCATCCGAGGAGCTCAAATGCACCCCTCGACATGAGTAAGCACTGCGCCTTCCATGATCATTATGGCCACATGACCGACAACTGCACAGTCTTGAAGAGAGCGGTTCAAAGGTTAAACGAAGCGGGCAAGCTTGAGTGCCCCAATGGACCAAAACCGGCGAACCCCGTTCAGAATGGTGACCAAGTCAATGACCAAATCTCGAATCAAAGAGCGTTAAGAGTTTATTCTCCCCCAAAGGAAAAATCACATCCCAAGGATTTGGGTGTTCCCTTAAGCAAAGTTTTCAATAGCTTGCTAAAGCAGGGTCTCCTCGAACCCATGAGAAACTATCGGCCGTAAACCCCAATGCTCCTTTGGATACCTCCAAGCATTGTGTCTTTCATCAGTACCATGGGCACTTGACAGACGATTGCACCCCCCTGAAAAAGGCAATCCAAGGTTTGATTGAGCAAGGGAAGTTAGAGGTGCCTGAAGGGCCCAATACTGTCAATAACCCGTTCCCTAGAAATAACAACATGAGCGTCAACATGGTCGAGTTTGGTGATTCAAGACTCGTGGGCATAATGGAATTTGACTTGCCCTTTTGTGATCGATGAACCAGTCATCGCAGGCAATGAAAATGGCTGGATTGGGCAAGGGATTGCCAAAGAAATCCTGGTGGAAAGATCTGCGATAGTTCCCATCTCCAGCGTCGAAGAGTAAATGCATGGTCCAACAAAGAAAGAGCGGCTAGACTAGGGGCTACCTATCTCTAAAATAGTCTTTTAGTCAACCTTCGTAGGTTCTAGTACCTCTCTTTCACCTAAGTCCTTCCTGGACATTTGTCGTTGTAGTCCATTTTGGACATAATAGTTAAATGTCTAACTTTTATATATATGTCTTCTTTCTTTTCTTGCTAGACTCGAGACATCACTTGCGCACCCACGTTATACTTAATTGAAATGGTTTTATCCAAAATGATCACTTGTGCTTTGCTTTCAACCACTAATTCTTTGAAATGATTAATATTTAAATTAATCGAAGTGAGAAAATCAATTGATATCCTTTTCAAATTGGGACTTACCAACTCCTCATCTTGCATCTCATATGCTCACATCCCTTTCATCATCATCATCTCGTTGCTCAATGAATTTGCATGGATCTTTTCTCATTTAAAGCTTAAGCAAGCAATGAAGACTTAATCTCGTTTAGGTCATCCGGTAGGGATTGCGGTTGAAGCCTTTCACCCATAGGAAAAACATTACCTCACCCCGCTAAACAATACCCTTTCATTTCAAGATCGGCGTGTTTTGAAACCCCATTCAGCCATCACCTTTGCTCCTTTCCAAGAGAAGTCCAAGCAACGCCAAAGAAGTTAGCTTCGAGAGTCGACGATGCAAGGAAAGATAATTCCCAATTCCTCAAAGAGGCCTTCCAAATTATCAAAAGAAGGATTTTAAATCCTCACAATTCAGCAAAAATCCTCAACGTCTCAGGAGGCTCTTCAAAAAAAGAAGAAGAAAGAAAATAGAAAAGCTCAAGCAAGAACTTCAAAAAAAAAAGGGGGGGGGGCCGTCGATCCTCACAATTCAGCAAAAGTCCCCAACTTCTCAAGAAGCTCTCCAATGATCAAAAAGGAGCCCGAATCCTCGCAAGTTCGCAAAAGTTCTCGACGGCTTGGACTTCCTCTCACCATTACCTTAAATCAACCCTAAGCCATCCTCTCGCTTTTAGAGGATATTCCCATTGCCATTACCCTCGCCTTTGGCCAAAGTCAAAATCTGACCTCTCATTCTTAGAGGCAATCAATCTTCCCCGCCGTAGATTTCCCAAACACATCCCTAAAAGCCAACCTCTTATCTTTAGAGGTTCAGTCAGCAAAAGGCCCAGCCGACCTCTCATCTTAAGAGGTCACAACTTTCCAAATCACCCGATGGCCGATCGAAGCCCGGAAACCCAGCTACAGTCCTTACCGGATAGTAATTTCATTCCAGTATCTTCAGGAGTTAAATCAAATTAACGCTTCATTGCTTACTTAAATTGGAATCTAATCCATTTTGGCTCAAAATTACCAATCAAAGATTGTGCAAATTCAAAATTGATTCATGTGAGCATAATTCATTTCTACTCCACAAACACTTGCCGTGGATGTCCCACTGGGGCTTCGCATCCGTGTCTTTCATGGACACTCTAAGGGGATATGTTATTCAATTCTCCAAATCCTCAAAATCCCCAAAGGTCCTCAGATCCTCGAATTTCAACATTCGTTCTCTCTTCATTCGGGATAAGCCCGAACTACGGCGACCTGAGCTCTTCATAATGAAGGGAACGTAGGCAACCAGAAATGGTCCGGTCGAAATCACAAACAAATCTCGAAAAAAAAATCCGGTCTCATCAAGGATCGTCCCTATACACTTTCCGAGCTTGATTCTCGATATCAGTTGGCTTTCTCCTTGTGATTAATCAAAATATTTGTTCATATCAGATTTAGGGATTGAATAACCCGAACATTAACAAAGGGTTTTAAGCAGCCTTGTGATCATCACGAATAAAACAAGTTTTCAAGTGTCTCGACAAGTCTTCTCTCTCTCCATTATAGGGAAATAGAGCCAAACACTGTCTTTCTGTCAGCAGGGGCTTCCATACACTTTTCCACACCTTGTGATGCTTATACTCTCTCAAAAGAGTCAAACCAAAAGCGAGAGTGTCATACACAAATTCGGGAGAAATTCCCACCTTTCAAAAGATATGCCCCTGCACGTAAACATTTCGAGTCTTGTCCGATGGCTTGGTTGACTAAGGTCCGAAAAGATGGGTGCCTCCTCTGTTAGACTACTCGAATTTCTTCATGTTGGGGCTTTGCTAAGCGGTTCTCCCGGGTTCTCCTGTACGCTCTTCAAGTGGGGCTTATATAGTCGTCTTTGGGTCCACATTGGGTTCTTCACTACAAGATAGATTCGATCTTCATCAGATTTTTTTCAGGATTGCTTTGTATTACCAATCAGATTGGGGCTCTGCTAATTGTGTCGAAATCACAACGAGGTTATAAGATTGGGGCTTCGCCAAGTCACTTCTTCGAAATCTGGACTTTGCCAAGCTGGTCCTCTGGACCTGAATTTTATCAAGTCACAAGAAAGGTCTAGTCACATCAACAACTAGGTTTTCAGCTTCAGAACTTGGTACATAGCAGCTTCCTGTAGCGTCGGAGTCTAAGATCTGGGTTTCACCCGGCATTAGCAATTCCATCAAGTCATTCTCCGAAAAAGGTTTCGGCCAAGTCACGGCCCACCCAAATGAAAGAATTTTCACTCATATCAACGTGCCCTAGTGCCTGTCAGCATCAGCTTCAAATGACCAAAATTGAGAGGGAAAATTCCAAACAAGACCCGGGATCCGAATATAATCTCATCAAGATTGAGGTCCATGTGATACTGTTAACAAAACCTCATCAACAACCACTGTTTAAATCGTAATCGAGGGCTCTCACCTCCCCCACTTGCTCAAAATCTGTTCCAAACAGTCTCCAGACACATACATCCCAATGCATCCCCTCTCATCACCATGCATCCCCACAAAAATATCCCAAGGGCTCATGTAGCATGCACAAAACTTGAATCAATAGGAAAAATCCTAAGTGATTGAAGATCATAAATCATAATTTCCCTGCCAAAAGCTTAGGCTAAGTGTATCTTCGAAAGCAAGTAAATGCATCATCTCGCGAACACATGCAGTGATATTGTCATAATCATTCTGATTCTATGCATGCATCTGTCATCATGAATGTCATATATACATCTTCCTCTCTACTAACCAATGCAGGGATTCGAACGTGAAAGACCATTTTCCTTCGCTATTGAGACTTACCCTCAACAAGGAAGATATTTACCAAAGCCCAAAATCAATGGTTTCAACAAAATCGCAAGAAATCAAATGCCCCTTTTCGACAAGAGATGATTCCGGGCAAAACATGTGCAGATCACCTCCAGTGTCTACAAATCGGTCAGAGACGCCAAGTTCTCAAATACAGTACAGTCAGAGACGCCAAGTTCTCAAATGTAAATCGGTCAGAGACACCAAGCTCTCAAATACAATACGGTCAGAGACGCCAAGTTCTCAAATGCAAATCGGTCAGAGACGCCAAGTTCTCAAATATAATACGGTCAGGGATGCCAAGTTCTCACAAACAATTCGGTCAGAGACGCCAATTTCTCAAATACAATTCGGTCAGGGACGCCAAGTTCTCAAATGCAAATCGGTCAGAGATGCCAAGTTCTCAAATATAATACGGTCAGAGATGCCAAGTTCTCACAAACAATTCGGTCAGAGACGCCAATTTCTCAAATACAATTCGGTCAGGGACGCCAAGTTCTCAAAATGCAAATCGGTCAGGGATGCCAAGTTCTCAAATGAAAATCGGTCAGAGACACCAAGTTCTCAAAAGCAAGAAGTCCCAATGTGAAGGCAAGCTCAACAACTTCTACAAGGTTGACGATCACCAGCAAGATGCAGACTCAATCAAACTCCCCCCTTCAGGTCAAAATGCCTCCAAAGACAGCAAATCGTCAGCAGAAACCGTCCCACGAACGGCAACTCAACAACTCTTCATCAACATCAGCCGTAGCCTCAGTCCTTCCGGCAGCTACAGGTAAGCACAGCACAGGTATGAAAGCATATCTTAGTCAACTACTTTTCTAAAAGAACATTATCATCAAATCTTAGGGTGACTTCCCAAAAATAGTCAAATCTTAGGGTGACTTCCCAAAAATAGTCAAATCTTAGGCGACTTCCCAAAAATAGTCAAATCTTAGGGCGACTTCCCAAAAATAGTCAAATCTTAGGGTGACTTCCCAAAAATAGTCAAATCTTAGGGCGACTTCCCAAAAATAGTCAAATCATAGGGCGACTCCCCAAAAATAGTCAAACCATAGGGCGACTTCCCAAAAATAGTCAAATCATAGGGCGACTCCCCAAAAATAGTCAAACCATAGGGCGACTTCCCAAAAATAGTCAGATCTTAGGGCGACTTCCCAAAAATAGTCAAATCATAGGGCGACTTCCCAAAAATAGTCAAACCATAGGGCGACTTTCCAAAAATAGTCAGATCTTAGGGCGACTTCCCAAAAATAGTCAGATCTTAGGGCGACTTCCCAAAAATAGTCAAATCTTAGGGCGACTTCCCAAAAATAGTCAAACCTTAGGGCGACTTCCCAAAAATAGTTAAATCTTAGGGCGACTTCCCAAAAATAGTCAAATCTTAGGGTGACTTCCCAAAAATAGTCAAATCTTAGGGCGACTTCCCAAAAATAGTCAAATCATAGAGCGACTCCCCAAAAATAGTCAAACCATAGGGCGACTTCCCAAAAATAGTCAAATCTTAGGGCGACTTCCCAAAAATAGTCAAATCATAGGGCGACTCCCCAAAAATAGTCAAACCATAGGGCGACTTCCCAAAAATAGTCAGATCTTAGGGCGACTTCCCAAAAATGGTCAGATCATAGGGAGACTTCCCAAAAATAGTCAGATCATAGGAAAACTTCCCTAAAATAGTCAAGTCTTAGGGCGACTTCCCAAAAATAGTCAAACCATAGGGTGACTTCCCAAAAATAGTCAAACCATAGGGTGACTTCCCAAAAATAGTCAGATCATAGGGTGACATCCAAAAAATAGTCAGATCTTAGGTTGACATCCTAAAATAGTCATTCCAAGGTCAAAGACTCGAACTACGGCCGGCTTGATTTCCATTCGGGATACGTAGGTAGCCTATTAAATAGGTTCAGCCACTCGATCACTTGATCATCCTGTCAAATATGGAGCCTTACTCTTATCGACGACCCCGCTTCCTTCGAAAGCACCGTCGCCGAGGGGCTACTGTAAGTGCTCCAATTTGAGTTGTTAGTATTTTCGTTAGAAAATTTACGGAAGTTTTAACATTCCTAACATTTCTAACATTTCTAACCTACCAAGGGTAGATTAGGGTTTGCCATTTAAAGTTAAACCAAGGAAAGAATCTTAAAAAGCAAAAGAAATTGGAAAAATCCGAATTGGGCAAGTTGAAAAACATAAACTGCTGGATTTTTGAATTTTATTCTTCCTGTTCAAAGCCTGGAGCAGCATTTAATGAACAGTGCACGTTTACAATACCCTCCACGTGGACATGATTGCATTTTCCAGAGGCCTATAAATTGAACCCTCCTCTCTCAGTCTACACAACACAAATCACTCACAAAGAATAAAGACACTCAAGTGAAAAAAATAGAGAGAAAATAGTGGGAATTCACTTGAATTGCCACCATTTTCTCTTCAATCTTTCCTAAATCTCACTCACTCACAAACACTTCAAAACACTCTCATACATACTCTCATACATACACCAATCCAAGCTCAAATCACCCCTTAGGAGGAGGATTAGAGAGAAAACATAGAGGACTTCATTGTTATCTACTTGTTTTCTCTTTAACCAACTCAAATCATCAACCCTAAACACTTTGAAGCCCTAAACCCATTCAAGCCTTTGAATCCATTCAAACACAAAACACAAGGAAGATAGGTATAACCTCCCTCTCCTTACCCTAAAATTCATCCATGCATGCATTTTCAAACTCCAAAATGTAGTTTGTTCATCTTCTTTTCTTAGATCCAAGAAGATCACCATGGAAGTTCATCTCCATGGATGATCTTCTACAAGGATCAACATTATTTTCAAAGTGTTCTTACTTACTTGCAAAGAAAACACATTTTCAAAACCCTAAAAATCATTTTCATACATTAAATCTCTTTTTCAAAGGATAAAATTCCCCTTCCCAAGCAAATGAAGTGCTTAGTCCTAATGTACCCCAAGGATAGTTTGATATAGTTGATTCACCACTAAAATGTCAAGTGATCACTAATCAAAACCTAGGAAAATGGGGACAATCATGGATGCAAAACCCCCTTTAAAATCATGTTTTCCTTCTTGAGAAGTTGCTGTCCAGTAGCAATTTTCTAAGACCCCAGTCCATGGTCTAATTTTTTGGACATAGATAAACTTGGAATTTGGTGTTGACTACAAAACACTTTTTGTATCCAACATCCAGAGCTTTCCAGACATATTTTTACTTTATTTTTTACGTGAATAAACTCCCTTTTTCAAATTTTCCTTTAAAGGTCAGTTCATCAGTCTCTGGAAGTCCAGATTTCACATCTGAGATTTCCAGAAGGTTTTGGGTCCTCAAATCATCTCCAAAATGAAAAGTTATTTTACAGAAACCTTATTTAAGGTGTTTTGAACATTTTTAATTCTCGGACTTTTCCCAGATTTTGGAGTTTTCAAGCCCTAAAGTCCATTTCAAAATTAAGTGTCCACTGCCTTTTTCCTTCTGGCAGAAATGGTTTTCAATTTCCAAAAATCTTTTGAGTGTCAAATTTCAACCCAAAAATCACACCAAAAATCATGGGATCTGTCCAAAGTCTAATAAAGAATTCCCAATTTTTACTTTCCTCAGTTTCAACTTATTTTGGCCAAAGTAACACACACACACACACACACAAACAAATGGTTTTTAGCTTGGAAGACTCGTTTTCGAGGCATTCCGGGTGCACACTAACGTCCTTCCCGGCATGTAACGTGACCTCCGAACCCAAATCTCTAATCTCGGGCATTTTTCAAAGTTTTGGCCCTTAAAACGAAAATGGCGTGGCAGCTCCGTTTGATTTCAAAAATCGGGCGACATCATCACAATATGAATTACCCATCTCCATTCAATCAATGAGTTAGACCCTAAGATCTTTACAATTGGTTATGACACATACGTGTCATCTAAGATCAAACGGTTATTGACATTTACATGTCATCTAAGTAATTGCAAAGGATTTCTACATCCACTCGCAAGTTGTTACCATCTACGAAGAGGTTAACATATCAACCTCCTAAATTCATTTTCTACAAAAATACTTGGGGAAAGTTTTTACCAAAACCCAAGCAAAAGTTTTAAACTACAGAAAGCATAAAAAGTGTTGGACCAACCCAACACTTGAAAAACAAATTGTCTTGACCCTTATGGGCCGATTACAAACCAAAAAAATTGTCATCGGGACACAGCCCAATTCAAACCAAAGTTTTTAAACCAAATTTTTTCAAACCCAAAAGTTTTTAACGAAAACATATTATTTCTTCCTTCACGGGGTGGCTACTGCCGCTAATGTTGTTGCTGCTCCTTCTTCGAAGATATCATCATCCTTAGCTGCTGAAGATCCTTCTCCTACCTCCTCTCCCTTAGCATCCAAGGCCTTCAAGAGGGAACGTTGTTGCTCAACATTCCACTCTGTGTGCTTCCCAGCATGGAACTCCTCCATCATTTGAATCTTAATTTCAATCATGCTTCGGGCAGCGGATGCCATCATATTCTTTTTAACCTCTTCAATCTACTGCAGCTGGGTATCTTGGATGGAAGACATCCCCTTCATTAAGCTCTCCACCTCATTCTGTAGATCTTCATTTTTCTTAGATGAAGCCTCCCTCTGTTTCTTGACCTGAATAAGCTCCAGCACCAGCTTTCTATTCCTTTCCTCAAGAGTGTTCATTCTTACCTTAGCAGTATCAACACCCTGCAAAAGCCAAAAATTCGATCAAAACCCTAAGATGCATTGTTCAAATAAGGAATATCTTTGAACCTCTGTTTTTTCGAGAAACTTACCACTGCAGCCCTAGCTAAAGCTTCTTCCACATCTCCTAGGCCTGTTTCATCCACAATTATCACTTCCTTCGAACTACTTTTCCTCTTCTTTACCATTGCTCCTACAGATGGTGCCTACATCTCCTTCTTTGGTGCCAATAACTGATTGCTCGCCTAGGTTTGCCCAACAAAGTCTTGAAGATCTTTAAGAGAAAAAGCAGCAGTTGACTTCGAAACTATCAAGAAAACACGCTGTCAGAAGAATGCAGAATCCAGGTATACCAAGAAAATTTTTTACAAAGATTAAAAGGTTTTACCAGTGGACATTTCGGTAGATGGTGGAATCTCCTTTTCCTCAGGGATTACTATGGCTTCAAAAGGCAGAAAGGATCGTTCCCCCTCTAGAAATTCCAATAACCTTCTCACCTTCCCAATTGTCTCGGCAGATGGAGGGAAAAGCTTAGCCCAATCAAAAGCTGCAAAAACAGGACAAAAAAAATTACAACAAGTAAGTGCGGAAAATAAGGGAAAATTGAAGTTTGAAAGAGGGATACCTTCCCTATTCCATTCAGTCGCCAAGAAATCTCCCTCTTCCAAGGAATTCTTCTCAACAAAAAAGTATTTTGATTTCCAACCCCTATCATTCACGGTTACTTTCAAGAACAAAGGTTTCATGCCAGACCTAGTCTTAAGAAGGTATCTCGTGGAACCAAAAGTTTGAAGCTCATATACAAAGTCTAACTCCCTCAAACCTATGTCTAAGCCAAATTCGCGGTTCACTCGCAAAACACAAGAAAAGATCCTCCAAACCATGGGCATCAGTTGGACGAAAGCAAGGTTAGTTTTTCTAAAGAACTCGTTTATCAGTGCAGGGAAGGGATAAGAAAAACCTAGAGTGAAGGGGTATTCATAAAAACAAACCCATTTTGGAGAAACAAAGTCAGACCTAAGGAAAACATCAAAAGGCCTAAAGATGGTAGAATCTGGGAAGCAGCGACGATCTTTGATAGATCCAATCAGATCATTGTTAAAAACACAGATTTCCTCATTTGGTTTTGCCAACAATCCTTCGCACGAAAAACCCCCATCCTCGTTCGAACTCAGGGGATCTTTCGCAGCTTTACCCTTTTTTGATTTAACCATTTTTTGAAAAAACAAAAGGAAGAAAAAGAGAGGGAAAGATTTTACCTTGAAAGGGAGAATCACCGCCGTGAAGCAAAGGATGAAAACGATTGGAAAAAGTGAAGGAGAAAGTGAAAAGAGTTCCAGTTAAAAACCCTAGATCTTGGGAGTAGTTACGCTAATTAAGTGGGGATTAACTCCTCAACCGCCACGTATCTCTTCAATTAATTAAGCGTGGATTTTCTAGAAGGAAGTAGAAAAAACTGACCTTTTAAATTCATTTAAAAGACAGTTTTTTGGGGACAATTGTTGTGGGTAAAATTCAGGATTGATACATCTCGAGTTGTTACCAGCATATCGACATCTTGAAACTCGTGGACAAGGTAAACATTATTTACTTAAATAATTACTTATTTCCGTTATATTTAATTACAGGAATAAAGGAACGTGGGAAAAATATGTGCTCAGTGGACTCTTTTCAATAGTTTGCAAGACCAAGTCAAGATGAAGATAACATGCCGAGATTATAGGGGAGTTTGTTAGGATTTTATTTTTCTGTTATTTTCTTTTCTATTTATAAGCTCATGGCTGGAAACACTGAACACAACACAGAAACACACACTTGACTCACACACAGTTCACATACAGTTTGTAATCCGTCATAGCTTGGTTTCTTGTAATCCAAAGATATTAATACAATTGTTTAGGAAGGTAGGTGCTCATAATCACCTCCCGAGGTTTTGTGCCGGCGAGATCACTATCTCAAGGGTTTTTCTCATTACATGATCGAGCCGTCCTAGTTTCATTATTGTACCAATTATATTCCATTGCACCCTCCTTAGCTTCATTTCAAATTCTTTCATTATTGACTGTTTTTTGCCAAAACACAAAGTATTGATTATGTTGCAATCAAGCTGATATTGTAATTGTACATGTCTAGGAGAGTTCTGTGGAAGGAAAGATTTGGTACTTAAGTAGTCCTTGTGGCTCACCTATTTTCTTGAGAACTTACCTGGTGCACATTATGATTATCTTTGTTGATATGCTTATAATCTGCTTTAAAGAACCTTCATTTAACTTTTAAGTTATTTATGCCAATCCATGATTAAAACACTTGAGACCACTCGGATAGCTTTGGGTGGGCTTGCCATAGCAAGGTACTTTGATTCTATTCGTTGTGCGAGCAAGATGAGGAAATGGTGGTTCCTATACGTTTAAAGTGGATTAACTTAATTGGGTTATCAAAATGGTTTTGGACCCAAGGCATAAGATGAGATTAAAATATGCTTAGACATATGATGTCTTAAATAAATCTCATAAAAGATCTAAAAGTCATATACGATATGATTGATGTTTTCTACCTAATTAATTTTAATCTTGAGCGGTGCGCCATAGCGTACTTGAGATTAAATTAAAGTTGGATCTTAGCCCATTAAATGTATATTATGCTTATTTGCATTGGAAGGTGTATAATTTAGTGGGGGTATTTTTGAAATACATGATTTGCTCTTAAATGATAAATGTGTTGATATTGATATGTGTTCATATAGTTTGCATATTTTGTTGTAGAAGTAGTATTACACAATAAATTGCGATTCGTCCTTATGAAGGACAAAGTTCGAAAGGAACGGTACAGATAATTCTGATTGGATCAGAAGCCTAAAGAATGGTTCTTAGGCTAATGTGTACGTTCTTGATGAATCCATTCCTGCTGAACCTACTGCAAATGTTGCAAAGGGCAAATAAGGAGCAACATTAGAAACATGTTGCTAAACCTAGGGAAAAAGTTGCAAAGGGCAAATAAGGAGCAACATTAGGAGCAATACGCAAGTAAGTTAATGGTTAACACAAGAAAGGGGTTTAAAAGGAAACACAAAGTAGGTAAAGCAAATGTTGCTAAACCTAGGGAAAAAGTTGCCAAAGCCGAAGAGGCTAAACCCAAAGTGTCTCAAAAGGATGCATTTTGCTACCATTGTAATGAGATTGTCATTGGAAGCAAAGTTGCAAGGCTTATTAGGAAAGCCTAAAAGGTGAAGAAGGGCAATATGATTGCCACTACTTCAAGTATCTATATGATAGATATTTTCCTTTCGACTTCTTGTTCTTGGGTATATGATACCGGACATGGATCCCACATTTGTTTAAATGTGCAAGGAATAAAGAATAGAAAGCTACTCAAAGAAGGTAAATTAAACCTATGTGTGGGAATGAAGCAAGAGTTGCTGCATTAGCCATAAGGACTTATGAAGTCAATTTACCTAGTGAACTAGTACTTGTTTCGAACAAATGTTACTAAGTTTCGGATTTGGGTAGGAGTATTATTTTGTTTCTTATATGGATGATGAAGGATATAATTTTCTTATTGAGAATAAGAAGTTTTATATTTATTTAATGATATGCCTTATTGTATTGCATATGTCATTAAATGGTCTTCATATCCTTGATGATGAGAAACAAAATAATATTAAAGATATCTATAATATAAATGGAAATCTAAACCGAATAATATGAACAACGCGTTCATAAGGCATTGCCGGCTTGGTCAGATAAATAAGAAACATATATATAAACTTCATTAACATGGACTTTTAGACTCATATGACTTTGAATCATTTGAGGAAAGTGGATCTTGTTTATTGGGATTATTGACCAAATCACCCTACACTAAGAGTAGTGGGAGGGCTAGTGACTTATTGGTCATTATACATGAGATGTATGTGAACTATTAAGCAGCATTGCTAGGGGAGGATTTTGGTGTTTCATCACATTCACCGATGACTTATCTAGATATGACTATGTCTATCTGATGAAGTCCAAAGGTGAATCGTTTGAGATGTTTCGAACATTTCAAGATGAAGTACAAAACAACTTGGCAAAACTATTAAGTACTTCGATTAGATCGAGGTGATGGATATTTTGAGCCAAGAGTTTGACAATCATCTCAAAACTGTGAAATCATTTCAGAGTTGACTCCACCCAGAACACCACATTGTATGGTGTGTATGATAGGAGGAATTGAACCTTGTAGTACATGGTTCATTCGATGATGTGTCAATTTGACTTTCCTATTTCCTTTTGAGGATATGCATTAGAAATAATGCGGTTACACTGAATTGAGTCCCTACTAAATCCTAAAGGACCCACATGAGATGTGGCATGGAAGAAAACTTAGTTTGTCTTTCATGAAGATTTGGGTTTGCAAAACTTATATAAAGAGACTTGTCTCCGATAAGTTAGCACCTAAATCTGACAAAGGTTATTTTCGGAAATTAATCTTACAACCGCAAAGAGAACAAAATGTTTGTTGCTCTATACGATTCATTTCTTGAGAAATAGTTTCTCAATAAAGAATCTAGTGGGAGTAAAATTAATCTTGAAGAAGTTCAAGAACCCGAAAATAATATGAAACCAAGAGTAGAGACGAAACCAAGTTCACAAGCAGTTGTGGAACCGGTTCAAGATGCACAAGTCCATCGTAGATCGGATAGGTTACGATCCGAACTCAAGAAATATTGATTTCTCGTTACGGAAAGTGATGAAGTGGAGTTTATCGAAAATGATGAACCTACTTGCTATCAAGAAGCGATGTTCTCTTAGCAATACTCATTGTCTTATGACAAATGATGAGAAAAAGGGAATGAATGAAATTCCATATGCCCCGACATTTGAATCTATCATGTATGCCATGATTTGTACTAGACCCGACGTCTCGTATGCTCTAAGCATGACGAGTCGATACCAATCTGATCCTGTTGAGAACCATTGGATGGCAGTCAAGATGATCCTTAAGTACTTAAGAAGAACTAAGGATACGTTCTTGGTATTTGAAAGGTTGGAAGATAATCTTGTTGTAAGGGTTACATAGATGCTAGCTTCCAAACTGACAAAGTTAATTTAAAATCGCAATTAGGATTTGTGTTTATGCTTATTGAAGGTGCGGTTTTGTTGGAAGAGTTCTAAGCAGAAAATCGTAGCCGATTCTACTACTAAGGCCGAGTTTTAGCAACATATGATGTGGCTAAAAGAGGCAGTTTGGATCAAAAGTTAATTAGTGTTTTGGAAATGTTCCAAGTATCACTAATCGGTGAAACTTTTGTTGTGACAATTGTGGTGCCATTTGTGCAAACAATGGAACCAAGGTCACAACATTGATCCAAACACTCACTTAGACGTTTTTCAAGAATTCATTAGAATGAGAAGACGTTAAGATGTGCAAAGTATCAACAGATTATAACATTAGGGATTCACTTACAAAGACCCTCGCACAAGCAGAAGCATGATGGTCATGTTAGGTCCATGGGTATTCGATACATAGATGGAGCCTAGTGCAAGTGGGAGATTGTTGGTATAAATCCCTAGGCTTTAGTTATGTTTAACTTAAATCGTTATGTATCATCTTTATCCTTGATTATAGAGAAAGTTTATTATTTGATTATTATATAATTTTCATATTTATTGTAATAATCTCCGTCCCTAATTATTAAGTGAATAATTAGTATAATTGTTAATGGATAATCATATGATGATTATCTGCATAGAGATGCACATTAAATTTATGGGTACTTGTTAGTGAACAAGTGACTGGACTTGACCCGTATGAGATTTATGTCATGGTCAAAATGTCATAATTAAATCTCATATGGTCACTTCATTTAGTCCCTAGACCTGAGATTATCATGACCTTACATATGATGAAAGTTATGTTTGATTTTAGTCAAATGATATCTTAACACGATATTTATAAAGGCTATCTTTGGCATGATCGGATTCATGATGGGAAGGATGATAAGTCAAGATGGAATTTGTCCTTCGAAAGAGAGATGTTTTGCTTGGGCCCCTCGATGAGTGATAATGATGAAAGTGTATGGCCATACCCCAATGCGATTGGATATCATTATACTCAAGATCGAGAAAGCATTGAACAAATACAAGTTTACGTGGACCATGACTTGTGTTCAATATAACATCATGAGACAAAGGGAGAAATGGAAGTGTACCATTGGAAACGTGAACTCTTACGTTATATTAATTGGGTAGACATAATGGCTTGCTAGAGTCCGCTTATGTTTTATGAGGGTCGATATGATCGGGCTCATTGCCAACATAATATAATCCTATTGGGTCACACACAACTAAAATGAATTGATTAAACCAAAGGAAGAAAATTGAGAAGTACTGATATGGCAAGGGTCATCGCGCGACACAACTTGTCCGTAGGCTATTGGTGGTCGAGCAACAGGACGTGCCTGAGGCGGTTTACAGAGTTTCCTAATTCGATTAGGAAACAAATACATATACTAATGTAGTATAAATATGAAGTCTGTGAACCATAATAGCTAGCCGAATTTTCTAAAGAAAAATCACAACAAAAGTTTTCTCAATATTCTTCCTAGGGTTTAAGGATCTAGCAATCCTCAAGAACCGTTCTTGGTTCATTCAAAGGTGTGGATACTACTAGAGGGTCTTCGCTCGTACGACGATCAAGGCTAAGAGTTCGAATCTGGAGTTTCAAGTTTTTGAAGATCGAAGTTTGTGATTCAAAATCACATCGATAAATCATTAGATAGCTCAAGTGTAAGTACCCAAATCTGGCTCATGCCTTCTGGTTAATTTCCCCGGCAATTCCGGTAAATTTCCCGGTAATTCCCCAGACTTTCCTGGAGTTCCGGAACAATTCCAGAACTGTTCCAAATCACTTAAGGGCTGAAGGTAATGCTTGGTAATTAAGAAACAAGTTTTTCTTAATTCCAATAACCTTCTAGAATTGCCACCTTGCATGATTCTAGAAACATGCTGAGTCACAAGAGATAATGTCGCACGGCTGCATTAGCCAAGGACCTATGGCCACACGGCCTCATTAGTCTTATCCAGACTGCCTATAAATAGAGGCCTCCTCTACCCATTTTCATACACAGTTTTTCCAGTATAAAAACCCCCCAAAAGAGTCCTTGCGAAAATGAGAAGCTGAAGGAGCCAAGAAGCCACCTCCCTCCTCCATTGAAGCCTCCAAAGTTGGTCCTTCCACCAAGCAAGATCCAAAGGAGAAGAGGCCACCACCATTGGTAACCTCTCACTCCCTTAACTTTGAATTTTACTTGCCCTATGTGATTTAAATTGCTCATTGCATTCATATATTGTTATTATCTTGCTTGGGACTTGGTAGTTATCATTAAAGATCATATTTTTATCATACCCCCCTTCCCCCTTTGCATGAAATAGGCATCACTTGCTATTAAAAATATAATCTTTGAATCAAAAGGTGCATCCTTTGCACCTAAAACCCCCTTTTTTACAATAAACGTATCATCTTTATGCATCCCTTGCTCATAAAAATGCAATCTTTACATCCAAAATGCATCATTTGCATATAAAAATCATGTCTTTATAAAAAAGGTGCATCCTTTGCACCTAAAATCCATTTTCATGCATTAAAAATCATCTCTTTGCATGAACTTAGCATCCTTTGCTTTCAAAAATGGAACCTTTGTGCATCCTTTGCATATTAAACCCTATTTTCCTCATAAAAATGCATCCTTTGCATATTGAATACTCTTTTCTTCATAAAAATGCATCCTTTGCATAAAGATCACTTCTTTACATCAAAATGCATCCTTTGCAAACCAAAATGCATCCTTTGCAAATCAAATGCATCCTTTGCAACCCAAAAATGTCATCTTTTCACTAAAAATGTCATTTTTACATGCATCCCCCCATGTCCCCATTAGCAACCTTGGAACGGACCGGTGTAAAGATCCTATCTTTACATCGTTTCTTCCATTAAAGGTTCCACAATCTCTTTAGAAAGGGACAACCTTGAACCCTATATCTCCGATTATCACTTAAGACGAGCATGAAGCATTCATATAAGCTCGATCGTCTTAAGGTGTAGGATTGATGGGCTAAGGACATTTCCTTCCTAAAGAACCTCATTTTTGGGCTATAAAAGAGAGTCCTTCTCTCGATCACGCAAGTCCCGAGGTTAAAAATGCGATGATCACAAGTCCAAGATGAGGACGGAATCAAAATCCCGAATACATAAAATCCAAGAAATCCCGAGCGACAACCAATAAATGGTTTGTACGTCCGGAAGACAACTTGGGACATTCCCTCCCCTTTCATTCAAACACATGCACACAAGAAAGCACGCAAGCAAGCAAAATAAACGGAATCTAGGGAGACTTGCTACGGCAAGGCACCTTGGGTGAACGACGATCCGTTCTTCCCAAGGGGTAACTTAACCTCCGAACCCATAAATCCTTTTTTTCAAAGTTTTGAGGAAATCAAAATGGCGTGGCGACTCCGTTTTTCAAATTAAACTGGATGTCTTCATACTCGCGTGAATCCAAATTTGGGCACACCATTCATAGTTTGGTGACTCCTAGGGGGACATCCCAAAGGAGAAAAGCTTTCATTTTTAAAATAAACGATACCTGGTATATAGGTGAAAACCACTAACCTTCATGTATCACTCCCTAACCCGGGGCTTGGGATAAACGGTGGTTTAACAATCCCACATACCGGTATCACTTTTCGAAAAAAAAAATAATAAAAAGAAAGCTTTTCCCTTTGAGCGGGTTAGACTCCCATCGCGGATTCCGTTTATTTTGCTTGCTTTCTTTGCCTTGCATTTGCATCATTTGCATCTTGGGATCTGTGCATACTTTGAACGGGAAACAACCCGAAAAATAGCAAAGGAGTGGAACCTGGAAAATTGATCCATGCAGTCGTACGGTTCAATCCTCCTTGGATTCTGACCGGACGGCCTCAGTGGCAATTCCACCAGGAAAAATTGAGGTTAATCTGGCAGCCTTGGCAGCTTGGGGCTATTCAGTTCCAAGACTGACTGGGGCTTCCAGAAAATTTACGTGCTTAACTGTTGCATTCTCCCCCGTCCCAAAAATCATTCCTTTAAAACACATTTATGAAAATCTCTGTTTTAACTCAAAAAGGAACATTTTTAGGAGACCGCACACTACGCGCACCTTATATATCCTGTACACTTTGCACGCACGTCCCTTTAAACCCGTGGTGGTTGTTCAGTTGCAGTCACGGACAGCCTTACGATGCTCCCGGGCGCGCACGGAATCACCCCAAACACCCCATGACAGCCAATATCGACCAATGCACAGTCCGTGTCACACGTTTCAAAAAAACCGTGACTTTTTGGTTGGTTTTTGGTCTAGTCCATGTCATATAGCCCAGTTGCATATCCCCGTAAAGGTCAAGCCTTAGTCCATAATGTGAGTCAAGGTCCTTTGCACAAGCGAAACTCTGCCAAAATTCCGACAAGGAAAAATTGGTAGAACCTTGACTCCGACATTGACTTTGACCTTGACCTGCACGGAATGCGTAAGAGTCGAGACCGAGTCTTTGCCAAGAAAAGTCCAAAGATCTTCCGACAAGGAAAAATTGGCAAGATCTTGACCCGGCATTGACTTCGATTTTGACTCACGCACGGCGTATGCAACGAAGTTCAATGTGACACTGTGTCATCCGGCTTTTACCGCCCGACCCATGCCTATTATCTTCTCGAACATTACCGGAAAGTCAAAACGTCAATCGCGCAAGCGAAATTCTGCCGAAATTCTATCAAGGCTGAAAGACGAGACTTTCCCGGTATTGCCTTGACTATAATTCGCATCGCTCATTGTAAGTGCTCCAATTTGAGTTGTTAGAGTTTTCGTTAGAAAATTAACGAAAGTTTTAACATTTCTAACATTTCTAACAATTCCTAACATTCCTAACAAAGTGAGGGTAGGTTAGGGATTGCCATTTAAAGATAAACCATGGAAAGGAATCAAAAAAGCAAAAGAAATTGGAAAAATCTGAATTAGGCAAGTTGAACAACAAAAACTGCTGGAATTTTGAATAATATTCTTCCTGTTCAAAGCCTGGAGCAGCATTTAATGCACCAGGCACGTTTACGGAACCCTCCGCGCGGATGGGATTGCATCTCACAGGGGCCTATAAATTGAACCCTCCTCTCTCAGTTTACACAACACAATTTGATCACAGCAACGAAACTCTGGCGAAATATAGAGAGAAAACAGTGGGAATTCCCTTGAATTGCCACCATTTTCTCTCTAATCTTTCCCAAATCCCA
Source organism: Adenophora triphylla var. japonica (assembly GCA_022495995.1). Taxonomy (NCBI): domain Eukaryota; kingdom Viridiplantae; phylum Streptophyta; class Magnoliopsida; order Asterales; family Campanulaceae; genus Adenophora; species Adenophora triphylla. The sequence continues at coordinate 431,391 of JAFEMH010000918.1, forward strand.
CTCACTCAAAATACTTTCAAATCACTCTCATACATACTCTCATACATACACTAACTCAAGCTCAAATCCAGATTTCACATCTGAGATTTCCAGAAGGTTTTGACCCCTCAAATTACTTCCAAAATGGAAAGTTCCTTTGCAGAAACCCTATTTAGGGTGTTTTAAGCAACTTTCATTCTCGGACTTTCCCCAGATTCTGAGGTTTTGAAGCCTTTAAGTCCATTTCAAAGTCAAGGGTCAACTGCCTTTTTCATTCTGGCAGAATTGCTTTTCAACTCCCAAAAATCTTTTGAGTGCCAAGACTCAACCCAAAAATCATACCAAAAATCTTGGGGATTGTTCAAAGTCTTATAAAGAGTTCCCCATTCTTGTTTTTCTCAGTTTCAACTCATTTTGGTCAAAACACACACACACACACACACACACACAAAAGGATTTTGAATGTTTGGAAGACTCGTTTTTACGAGGCGTTCCGGGTGCACACTAACGTCCTTCCCGGCGCGTAACGTGACCTCCGAACCCAAATCTCTGATCTCGGGCTTTTTTCAAAGTTTTGGCCCTTAAAACCAAAATGGCGTGGCGACTCCGTTTGATTTCAAAAAATCGGGTACATCACAGTGGCGACTCCGCTGGGGATAAGAGAGCTTTTTCTAAAAAAAAAAATGAATGATATTTGGTATATTGGTGGAAACCATTAAACTTCCCGTTATCGCCTCCTAACACGAGTCGGGGATAAATTGTGGTCTAACAATCCCACGTACCGGTATCATTATTTTCAAAAAAAAAAAAAAGGAAAAGCTTTTGAGGGTCAAGCTTCCGTCTCAACATTTGAAAATCCTTTGCTTTGGGTGTGTTGATTTTTGCACAATTTTCGTGTTTGTTTTGGCCGCCTCGGAAAAGTCAAAATTTTGACTTGTCGGAATAATGTCCCTAACGTCGAAATTTTTGTGCTTATGTGCTTATGTGTTCATAAAATTTTCAAAAAAATTTTCAAAAAAAATTCAAAAAAAAATCATGCATCATGCCTTTTTAAGACACATAAAAAATTTCTATTTTTCTCGAGAAAAAGAAGATAGATCGCTTGCACACTACGCGCACATGACCTTACACCGCACACTACGTCCCTAACCCGGAAATCCTTGTCGCGGTCCGTTTGGTCTTATTACGCCTCTCGGATGAGCACAGACTACCCAAACATCCCATGGAGCCTCGTGTCGACCATGCACTTGTCCGTGACACACTTTGTCCGAGACCCGGTTGGTTTTTAGTCCTGTCCGTGTCATGCCCCGTCTGTGTATAGACCTTTCCTTTCAAGCCTTTGTCGGCATACCGACTCAATATCTTTCGGGGACCCTTATCGGTCGAAGTTCTGCCGGTTTTCCGCCGCAGACTTTGACCAAGATATTGACCAGGCGCCTTGACTTCGGCTCGATCGGCACAAATTATACATCGACTCCCAGATTGACACCGAGTCATCAAGGATTAATGAATATTCCATGCCTAATTACGGCTTAACCGACGACAAGTCAAGATCAATCGTGGACATTTATCGGTCCAAATCATGCCGAGCTTTTCGTCGAGCCCTCGGACATGATCTTGACTTTTGACGTCGGCTTTGTCCGTAATTTACATCGAATGCTCGTTAAGACTCGATTACCCGCCGACTTTTAGGATCGTTTTCTTTCTGGTCGGTGGGACCCGCTTGCCCTATAGGACCCTCGCCCGGGGCCGTCCACCCCGGGAGGTCGAAATACGTGGAATACGAGGGGCTTATAGACGTAGTGACGGGGCCCACCGATCCAGATCCGTGAGTAGTTTGCGAAAAGAAGAGCAATCTTTTCCAACCGATTAGGTTAATAAAGCATGTTTTAAGTAAACAAGAACAAATAACCGCATGTTGCATGAGCCCTAAGCCCAAACACCAACCTGTTTCGCTTTCCCGAGTCCGAACCACACCCTTTTGTGCCTTCCACATGAAGCAAAGTTCGGATCGAGACCCCGGGTCATCGTTTGTTCGGCTCGATCATTCCGAAGTCGAGATACTTCATCGGTTTCCTCCTTCGCTTCAGCTCAAAGTATCGAATGACCAACTCGTAGGAGAACGGTGGGGGACGTACAACTCCACACCCCGAAAATCCGCAAAATGCCGAACAGTGGAATCGAGATGTTGGAACAGATAAGACAAAATCAAGAGGCTCGAGATCGGTCGCTATTGGAAAGTATCGTAACCCGGTGGGCTAGCAATTGTTCACCACCCTAATGGAACCTTTACGGTTGATGCGAAGATTGGAGCTAATTACCCTCCCGGGCATGCCAACTACCATCAAATGCCCCGTCCCCTTTCGTGTGGAACTACTAATGGGCCAAGCATCCCCAAGCCTATCACTCGGCTTTGCCTCTCGGCCTCATCGTATCGATCTTGGTCAACTTCCCCCGGCACCTCCCAGTTTTCACCTTTGGGTTTCAATCGACTTGGAATGGGTCGGTTCGCTACTCCAAAACCTCGGTCTGGCCCGGGTCATCAATCGGAATTGGTCGGTTCGGTACATCTCGGCCCTTGCTGCTCGATACTCCTCGACGGTCCGATCTAGGTCAACCTACCCTCGGTGCCTCTCGAGTCTCACCACCAGATTGAGTCGGTTGGCTTTCGCCCGCAGGCTTGGAAGGGGCCGGGTTTACTACTTCACCGCATCGGTCGCTCGGGTCACCATCTCGGGAATGGGACAGTTCGTTTCTCGAGGCTCCATGGTTCGAGGGGGCCGGCTTGCTTCCTCCAATTCTCAAAGCACACTGGCCCCTATGATACTGCAAGATCACGTGGGCCACCAGGCTTTTATCACCACTTCATCAGGCTCTACCCCGCCCCTCCGATTGGGAAGTCCGACAAGGTCAAATGCTCCTCATCAAATTCTCCACCCGGCCGTTACGCAAGTTGCTCCTGCTCATCAAGTACAGTATACACATTTCCCTTGCAGTCATGTTCCTCAGTGCGGTCAAGACACATTCAATCCTACTGTTACGATGCCTCAAACCTCATGTTTTCAGCAGCCTTAGGATCCGCACTCACTGCTCCCTGGTATCCACCCATTACGAGCCATATATCTTCATCTTCGGCAACTGCCAGGCCTTATGAGGAAGATTACGGTCACGCTTCTAATGCTCAGACTGTCATTCCTCCCACCAGAGTACTTCCTACTGAGGTTTCGTTTGCTAATGCCAATCTTGTGGCGGGGTCATGCAATCCTAATGTTCCTATTGACTCGTCCAATGGATTATTGGTAGAACCAATTAAGAAGGTACAAGAAAAGCCTAGCAACGAGAGTATCGACGATCGCTCGACTCGGGCCATCTCACCATATCAATCTTGTGTATCTGACACGAATGAAGTTTACAAAAGGTCGAATCTCGACGATTACATTGATGATTACATCAAAAGGGTTCGTGCACGGGAAAAGACTACGAGTCTGAACATGTCTCGCCGCTATAAACCTTACCCTTCCAACACGGCTCCGACATCCGGTAAAGGAAAGAAGGCATTGTGTACAATTGACGGCCCCCAAAAGAAACCAAGAAATGGTGACCAAGTCAATGACCAAATCTCGAATCCCGAGGATTTGGGTGTTCCCTTAAGCAAAGTTTTAAATAGCTTGCTAGGGCAGGGTCTCCTCGAACCCATGAGAAACTATCAGCCCAAGGATCCCAAAATCCCTTTTGACACCACTAAGCATTGTGCTTTCCACCAGTACCACGGTCATACGACCGACAACTGTACAGCTTTGAGAAAGGCGATTCAGGGATTAATTAAGAAGGGCAAACTCGAGCGCCTCAGTGATCTCAACCCCGCCAATGATCATTTCCCAAACAACGCGAATGTAAACATGATTGAATTTTATGATTCAAACTCGTGAATTCAATGTACTCGACGAGCCGATGATTTAGTCGCAACAAATGTTGAGAATGGATGGTTTGACCGCAACAAGCATGTGGCCATGGCAAAGCCGGATTTGGTGAAATGCTTTGAACTCTCGCCCTCCAGATAAGTTCACGATCGACGCCAAGGTTAAATGGGATGATAATGATCGATGGCGATTTGGCGTAGCGGTAAGGATACAAGAAATCCGATGATTAGGAAGGAAGAGTTAGTCGGCTTTGGAAAACGCCCATAAGATTCATGAAGAACAGCTGACCACGCTCATCAATGCTCTCCGCCGCCATGGAGTTCGTGTAATAGCTGAGGCGAATGGTTCCCCGGTCATGAGTCGAAGATGAGACTTCGAAACAAGTGATTTCGGTCCCTTCATCCTATAACTCTCCATCCCACGGCCAACACCTCCCTCCATCCACATATGATCCCTTGCCAAGGACAATTCCTCTTCAGCCCTTTCCAGCACCTCGGGCCATTAGGGCTCCATCGCCCTCAGCTCCTCGAACGAGTTGGGCTCCATCACACACTGTTCCTCAATTTCAGCAATGCTGCCAGTTTATGCTCCAGCTTCACATAATCGGTTTGAGCTATGTGGCTATGTTCAAGCCTCTACACCCACCTGAATGCGATCATGAGTTGCTAAAAGAAAATCCGGATGCCACAAGTTTTCCGTTGTCGTCTACCGGACTTAGTGAATTCACCCGTCAGTTTCACCAGTCTGCGGCTGTGTTTCCCTCTGCTGATAAGAGTCTTATTGCGAGTTCCAAGAACTCGAATGTTCCCGTTGATCCCCATGTGGCAATATTGATAGAGCAAGTGAAACAAATGCAGGAGAAGCTTGATCTTATGATAAGTACTAGCACTCCTTTGACCCAAGATGTCGAACCAGGCAAAGAAATGATTCTGTCGCGCAAAATTCAAGTGCCCGAAGTGAGAGAATCCGATAGGACAACTCCGCCCCAGAGCACACTTGTCTAATGCCAGCTTCCAAGCTTGAGAAAGGCCCGAAAACACAATCGCCTAGTATCACCCCTTTCACTCAAAACAACCACCGCATCGCTGAATCCTCCCAAACAGAGCCCAATACCCCTCAAGGTCCTCTCAGCTTCACTTCCTTCCATCAATATGCTCACGAAAAGTTCGTCCCCGTGACTTTTCCCGACCCGTTTCTTTGGACAACTTGTGCTCGCCCCAGTTGCTCCATGGCCTCAAACTCCCCCACTCCCACCAGTATCATGGGCACATAACCGATCACCGCCTCGGTCTGCGTAATGGAATCGAAGTTAACGTAAAGATGGAAAGCTCAAGCGTCTTGGCAGTCCAACAACAAAGAGTAGCTAGACTAGGGGCTACCCATCCTTTAATATTAAAAGCAGTCTTTTAGTCAACCTTCGTAGGTTCTAGTACTTTCTTCGTTCAATCAAGTCCTCCTTGGACATTGTAGTTAATCTTAAGTTTTCTATAAAAGAGTCTTTTTCTTTTCTCGCTAGACTTGGGACATTATTTGCACACCTACATTACATTTAATGAAATGGTTTTATTTTAAATGATCACTCGCATCGCTCAACAAATAATCTCTGGAAATGATTAAGATTTTAATTAATTGGTGCGAGAAAGTCAACTAATGCCCTTCCTATACACTTTCCTCACCTCACAAAGGCCTCCATCAAGCCATACACTTTCCAAAACATATCCCCATCATCACCTTGATCAAGTCAACGAAGGCGGCAACATCAAGGGACAACAAAATGTCACTCAAAGACGGAGATCGACCCCATATCGAAAAAAAAAGGGGCTTGCCTCGCCCCCCATGCATCAAGAAAGTTCAAGCAGAAGCTTGCCTTCGTCCTCGAGTGCTCAAAAAAAAAAAAAAAGCTTCAAAAAAAAAAACAAAAGCTTCAAAAAAAAAAACAAAAAGCTTCAAAAAAAAAAAACAAAAGCTTCAAAAAAAAAAAAACAAAAGCTTCAAAAAAAAAAAAAAAAAAGATTCAAAAAAAAACAAAAGCTTCAAAAAAAAAACAACAGCTTCAAAAAAAAAAAGGGCTTCAAAAAAAAAAAACACAAAAGCTTCAAAAAAAAAATGAGGCCAAGGACCTAGCACCGCCGATCAGAAGGTTTGACATATGGGCAAAATTAAAGCCCGAAGAACGGAAGTTGTCGACAACAAGGGAGCGCTTAAAGCAACGGCAAAAACATATCATAAGCCCTTAAGCTGCATCCAAAATATTTCTCCCCCGATGAAGGACGACGATCAAGAAGCAACGGAATCGCTCAAAATGACTTGTCAAGGAATCACCTCAAGGCCCGCACCTTATCATCCAAACTTCCTATCCGAGCCTTTTCACCAAAAGTACCACAAATGTTCATACCCCTTTTCTAAAGCCAAACACGGTTCGGGCCCGAACTACGGCGACTCTGAGCTCCTCACAATGAGGGGAACGTAGGCAACCGAAATGGTCCGGTCATAAACACATTCAAATCCCGAGAAAATCCGGCCTCACCAATAGCCTCTCCTATACACGATCCCTCTTCACCATTCGCCAACTTCGACTCTGGGTATCGGTTGACTTTCTCCTCATGATTAATCAAAATGTTTGTTCATATCGAGATTAGGGGTTGAATAACCCGAACATTAATAAAGGGTTTTAAGCAATCTTGTGATCATTTTGAATAAAACATGTTTTCGAGATGTCTCGACAAGTCTTCTTTTTCTACATTATAGGAAAAATAGAGCTAAACACTAATTTTCCGTCGCCAGGGCTTCCATACACTTTTACAAACCTTTCTATTCTTATGCTCTCTCAAAAGAATCAAACCCAAAGCGAGTTCTTTTGTGCCTTCGTCAAATGAGGCCATCAAATAATACAAATCGGGGATTCTTCCCCACTTTTCGAAAATACGCCCCTGCAGTATACATTTCTAAATTGTCTTTTCTTTCGGTTGACTAATTGAATAAAGAAAATAATAAAGTAAATATAGAAGGATGGGTTGCCTCTTTTGCTATATGATAATTCAAGAACGTTGGTTCTTCACTTTGCTACAAGATGGGTTGGGTCTCTGTTCGCACGATGCAGTGCCTACCGGTTGAAGCCTCTCTAATTGTGTCGATTCACAGTCATGAGACCGAGGCTTTGCCAAGTCACTTCTTCCGAATCAAGACTTCGCAAATACATCTCTTCGAGACCAAGGCTCCACCAAGCAAGATGAGATTTGATCGCCATGTTGGTCATGGGCTAGTCAAGTGCGGTTCTTTGATGTCCAAGGACGAGGACGGAATTTTAACCAAGACCAGAAATTCATCATATTCCTATGGCTGATATTGGAACCCGAATCCATAAAACTCCTTGTGCCGATCGGAATGAGGTTTCGATGTTCGTCCTTGGAAGATGTCAGAATTTTGGTTTGACGATTGCCCTCAACCCCGATGGAACTTTCACGGTAGAAGAGGAAAAGGATCCCCATCCCTATCTTGGCCGGACAGGACTACCACCACCTTCCTCACACTCTTCTCAACTCGCGAATCGGCCATCCTTTCGGCCTCGGTTTGATATACATTCACGGTTCGATGCAGGACGGTCGTTTGGAGAAACAAATTGACTTCAGTCCGATTTGGGCCAAGTATGGTATGCCTCAAAGCGTCGGGGTCAGCTCGGTATGTCACAGCGGTTTGGTATGCCTCGCCGGTTCGGTACGCATCGATCCAGAGCTTCTCGGTTACATCGGTTTGAAATGCCTTGGCAAAGAACCCAGTTCAAGATATCCAATCCCCGGCACCGCACAAGCCTCATAAGATCCCTTCATGACCGTCTCAACGGGACAAAGAAACCCCAAATACGTACTCACGGACCCATGCAGCTCTAACGTGACCGATCGCTCACGGCTCCTCGGCCGGAGGCAAAATCGCACGGAATGTCTTCTCATGGTTGGGGTTACCTCGGAATACCATAGCAAGTTGGAATCCCACCTCGCCTTGGAACCAATCTATCGTGGCCTCCGCAAAGAACAGCTTTGGAATGCTTCACAGCGATGCAGTCTAGGGCAACAAATCGAAGCCCTTCCTCGGAATGACGCTAGCTCGCTCCTCACAGCTTTCACAAATCCATTCCTCACTCGGGCTTCGATGGGTTACCAAGCCTCCATCCCAGTTCATCGTAATCACCAGACCGCAGCACCCCGGTCATGCACTTTCAGCCTATGCAATTCAACAATCGTGACAAGCAGCCCCGCACTTAAGCCTACTTATGGGCCTCACTCCGGAAATCCGAGTTACCCAGCCTACATCAAGATCGCCTTCGCCCTCTTTGCCGGTTGAAAATCAACAACAAGCCGCGAGGTTCTATCCTTTTGCCCAGGGGTCCTACTCAAGCTCCCCGGGGTGATTCGGGCCAAGGACAGGATTTCACCTATGTCCCCGCATCGGCCGTTCCTCCACCTGTCTGCCGCCGGGTAGCTCCTCTCTCTAGCTCGCCGCTGGTTTGAATGCCATGGTTCCGTCACAAGACCCTCATCTGGCCTGGTTCATGGAACAACACAAGGAAATGAAAGCGCAGATCGCTGAACTGACTGCCAAGAAGTCTGCCTTCCGGCCTACAGACCCGGACTCCATTGTTCCTCTGCCCCACAAATTCGTGATGCCTAATCTGGATCTCTTTGATGGGACCGCATGTCCGAAAACCCATTTGGACACGTATACCTTGGCAATGAAGGTCAAAAGGGGCGCCAATCAGCAGTTGGCTGACTATTTCAGTCTCTCTTTGAAGTCCAAGACTCTAAAATGGTTCTTCCGCTTAAAATCCGAGGCCGTGGCTACATGGGACCAGATTACTAGCTAACTTGGAGTGGGAAGCAAATAGATTTGACTGCAGACAACAATGCGGCGTCCCGACGAGAACATCGGGACTTTTACAAGCAAGATGGCAACTCCTCCTTTTGAAGAGGAACAACTAGACATCTTTCGCCACGCCCGAAACCACATCCGAGGGCCTCACTTAGCAATTTCCCTATCCGGATCTACGGGCAATGATCAATTCCGGGCTAAATTTGAGAGGGCTTACAATCGCTAGCCGAGTTGTCGCACCTGCTACGGATATCGGGTTTCTTCCACCTCCAACACGACTCTGAAAAGGGCGGTGAGAACTGATCGAAAAGGGGACCCCAAGGACCCAATACAAAACAATCCATTCCCTAAAAAAAAAAAAAAAGTAGGGTGAATATGATTGAAGCCACGAACAAGCCAAGTGCCACTATGGCTAACGGTTCCCATATGGAAGACACTCTTCGAAGAGAGGATTCTAGTTTCATAGTCGGTATCAAAGATGGGTTTCTCCCTTCATGACAACTTCACCTTGAAGGCTCTCACGTTGATCGATTGGCTCGGTACTTCATCGCATGTCGGTCAAACCTTTAACTGGACCTCTGTAGTGACGCTTTGTCAAACTCCAGGGCTTCATCAAATCATTCGAGAAAGATTCCGTGGTTTTCGCCATGTCTTTTCCATGGAATGGGGCTTTATCAAGTCACACCTATCTTCGAAGAAGAAAGGTCTGGTCACCTCAACAACCTGTCTTGGAGTTTCGGCTTTAGAACTTGGCATATAGCAACTCCCTGCATCATCAAAAGTTGAGAATTGGGAATCTCCTCATATCAAAGCATTTCGTCAAATCACAACTAACCCAAGCAAAAGAGGGTTCATTCATGTCAACATGCTTTGATTCTAGAGCCTGTCAGCGTCGGCCTTCAAATGTCCGAGACCTGAAAAGAAATTTCAATCGAGACCCGGGTTCAAATCCAACTTCATCCCAAGATCAAAACCGACCTCATCAATAACATGCAATTCAGTCCGCGACTAAAGGATATCACCCCACCACCAAAGCTTGTCCCAAACAATCAACAACACATATATCCCCTCTCATCACCATGCATCCCCACAAAAATCTCCCCGGGGCTCATGTAGCATGCACAAACTTGAATCAATAGGAAAAATCCTAAGTGATTGAAAATCATAAATCGTAATTTCCGCCAAAAGCTTAGGCCAAGTGCATCTTCGAAAGCAAATAAACGCATCATCTCATAATCATTTTTGGTTCTATGCATGCATCCGCCATCATGAATGCCATATATGCATCTTCCTCTTCACTAACAAATGCAGAATTCAAACGTAATCCCCTTTTCGGCAAGGATGATCTTCACCAAAGACGACCTCAAATGGATGAAAACAGTCCCAACATCCACAAACATATGAAGACCGCCTCCGGTGTCTACAAATCGGTCGGGACGCCAAGCTCTCCAATACAATTCGGTCGTGGACGCCAAGTTCTCCAATACAATTCGGTCGAGACGCCAAGTTCTCCAATACAATCCGGCCGTAGACGCCAAGCTCTCCAATACAATCAGGTCAAGGATGCCAAGTTCTCCAATACAATCCGGTCAGAGACGCCAAGCTCTCCAATACAATCAGGTCAATGACGCCAAGTTCTCCAATACAAATCGGTTAGAGACGCCAAGTTCTCGAAATACAAATCGGTCAGGGACGCCAAGTTCTCAAATATAATGCGATTAGAGACACCAAGTTCTCAAAAGCAAGAAGTCCCAATGTGAAGACAAGCTCAAAAACCTCTACAAGTTTGACGATCACCGGCAAGATGCGTACTCAACCAAACTCCTCCTTCAGGTCAAAATGCCTCCAAAGACAGCAAATCGTCGCGTAAATCGTCCCACAAACGGCAACCTAACAACTCTTCATCAACATCACCCGTAGCCTCGCCTACAGTAAGCACAAAGACATGTATGAAAGCATATCTTAATCAACTACTTTTCTAAAAGAACATTATCATCAAATCTTAGGGCGACTTCCCAAAAAATAGTCAAACCTCAAATCTTGTCAAACCATCAAAGACCATCCCCAGCTATTTTCGAACTACGACTGGCTTGATTCCCTCTTAAGGATACGTAGGTAGCCTATCATTAGGTCCAGCCACTCGACCAGCACGGTCATCCTTTCCTTCGGCAGCAGAAGTAAAACCGATCCCTTCAAATGAAGTCCACTAGAGGACCATCTATCCTAAAACGCCATCATCGAGGTTCGAGGCACCTAAAATGCCATCATCGAGGTTCGAGGCACCTAAGACGCCATCATCGAGGTTCGAGGCACCTAAGACGCCATCATCAAGGTTCAAGGCACCTGAGATGCCATCATCAAGGTTTGAGGCACCTAAGACGCCATCACCAGGGTTCGAGGCACCTAAGACGCCATCATCAAGGTTTGAGGCACCTAAGACGCCATCACCAAGGTTCGAGGCACCTAAGACGCCATCATCAAGGTTCAAGGCACCTGAGATGCCATCATCAAGGTTCGAGGCACCTAAGACGCCATCATCAAGGTTCGAGGCACCTGAGACGCCATCACCGAGGTTCGAGGCACCTAAGACGCCATCATCAAGGTTTGAGGCACCTAAAACGCTATCACACACAACACGAGGAAAGCGATAAATCGCAATCATCCCTTAGGGCGACTTCCCCAAAATAGTCAAGCCATAGGGTGACTTCCCCAAAACAGTCAAAACCTTAGGGCGACTTCCCAAAAATAGTCAAACCATAGGGCGACTTCCCAAAAATAGTCAAAACCGTAGGGCGACTTCCCCCAAAATAGTCGATCATGTCAAACCATAGGGCGACTTCCCAAAATAGTCAAGCCATAGGGTGACTTCCCAAAAATAGTCAAACCATAGGGCGACTTCCCCAAAATAGTCAAGCCATAGGGTGACTTCCCAAAAATAGTCAGATCTTAGGGCGACTTCCCAAAAATAGTCAAACCATAGGGCGACTTCCCAAAAATAGTCAAAACCATAGGGCGACTTCCCCAAAATAGTCAAACCATAGGGCGACTTCCCAAAAATAGTCAAACCATAGGGCGACTTCCCCAAAATAGTCAAGCCATAGGGCGACTTCCCAAAAATAGTCAAACCATAGGGCGACTTCCCCAAAATAGTCAAGCCATAGGGTGACTTCCCAAAAATAGTCAGATCTTAGGGCGACTTCCCAAAAATAGTCAAACCATAGGGCGACTTCCCAAAAATAGTCAAAACCGTAGGGCGACTTCCCCAAAATAGTCAGATCATAGGGCGACTTCCCAAAAATAGTCAGATCATAGGGCGACTTCCCCAAAATAGTCAAGCCATAGGGTGACTTCCCAAAAATAGTCAGATCTTAGGGCGACTTCCCAAAAATAGTCAAAACCGTAGGGCGACTTCCCCAAAATAGTCAGATCATAGGGCGACTTCCCAAAAATAGTCAAACCATAGGGCGACTTCCCAAAAATAGTCAAAACCGTAGGGCGACTTCCCCAAAATAGTCAAACCATAGGGCGACTTCCCAAAAATAGTCAAAACCGTAGGGCGACTTCCCCAAAATAGTCAGATCATAGGGCGACTTCCCAAAAATAGTCAGATCATAGGGCGACTTCCCCAAAAACAGTCAAAACCTTAGGGTGACTCCCCAAAAATAGTCAGATCTTAGGGCGACTTCCCCAAAAATAGTCAAATCTTAGGGTCAAAGACCCGAACTACGGCTGGCTTGATTCCTCTTAAGGATACGTAGGTAGCCTATTAAATAGGTTCAGCCACTCGATCACTTGATCCTCCTGTCAAATATGGAGCCTTACTCTTATCGACGACCCCGCTTCCTTCGAAAGCGCCGTCGCCGAGGGGCTACTGTAAGTGCTCCAATTTGAGTTGTTAGAGTTTTCGTTAGAAAATTAACGAAAGTTTTAACATTTCTAACATTTCTAACAATTCCTAACATTCCTAACAAAGTGAGGGTAGGTTAGGGATTGCCATTTAAAGATAAACCATGGAAAGGAATCAAAAAAGCAAAAGAAATTGGAAAAATCTGAATTAGGCAAGTTGAACAACAAAAACTGCTGGAATTTTGAATAATATTCTTCCCTGCTCAAAGCCCTGGAGCAAAGATTTAATGCACCAGGCACGTTTACGGAACCCTCCGCGCGGATGGGATTGCATCTCACAGGGGCCTATAAATTGAACCCTCCTCTCTCAGTTTACACAACACAATTTGATCACAGCAACGAAACTCTGGCGAAATATAGAGAGAAAACAGTGGGAATTCCCTTGAATTGCCACCATTTTCTCTCTAATCTTTCCCAAATCCCACTCACTCAAAATACTTTCAAATCACTCTCATACATACACTAACTCAAGCTCAAATCACCCTTTAGGAGGAGGATTAGAGAGAAAACATAGAGGACTTCATTGTTATCTACTTGTTTTCTCTTTAACCAACTCTAACCACCAACCCTAAACACATTCAAATCTTGATACTCTTCAAGTCAAGCTCATACACAAGGGAAGATAGGTATAACCTCCCTCTCCCTACCCTAAATTTCTTTCATCAATGCATGCATCTCAAACTTTGAAGATGTAATTTGTTCATCAATTTGTTCATCTTTGCTTGACCTAAAAATGTAGTCACCTTGGAATAAATTTCCAATGGATGACCATTTAAAAGGCCTAAATCATTTTCTTACTCACTTAAAAGTGTTTTTTCTAAAGATCATTCACTAAAAAGTGTTTTCCAAAAATCATTTTCATACACAAAATCTTTCTTTCAAAGGATGAAATCCCCCTTCCCAAGCAAATGAAATGCTTAGTCCTAATGTACCCCAAGGATGGTTTGGTATAGTTGATCCACCACTAAAATGTCTAGTGATCACTAACCAAAACCTAGGGAAATGGGGACAAGCATGGATGCAAAAACCCCCTTTAAAATCATATTTTCTCTCTTGAGAAGTTGCTGTCCAGTAGCAATTTTCTCAGACCTCAGTCCATGGTCTAATTTTTTGGACATAGATAAACTTGGAATTTGGTGTTGACTACAAAACAATTTTTGTAGCCAACATCCATATATTTCCATACATATTTTTACTTTATTTTTTGCGTGAGTAAAACCCAATATTTCAATTTTTCTCTTAGAGGCCAGTTCATCAGCTTCTGGGAATCCAGATTTCACATCTGAGATTTCCAGAAGGTTTTGACCCCTCAAATTACTTCCAAAATGGAAAGTTACTTTGTAGAAACCCTATTTAGGGTGTTCTAAGAAACTTTCATTCTCGGACTTTCCCCAGATTCTGAGGTTTTGAAGCCTTTAAGTCCATTTCAAAGTCAAGGGTCAACTGCCTTTTTCATTCTGGCAGAATTGCTTTTCAACTCCCAAAAATCTTTTGAGTGCCAAGACTCAACCCAAAAATCATACCAAAAATCTTGGGGATTGTTCAAAGTCTTATAAAGAGTTCCCCATTCTTGTTTTTCTCAGTTTCAACTCATTTTGGTCAAAACACACACACACACACACACACACACACACACACACAAAAGGATTTTGAATGTTTGGAAGACTCGTTTTTACGAGGCGTTCCGGGTGCACACTAACGTCCTTCCCGGCGCGTAACGTGACCTCCGAACCCAAATCTCTGATCTCGGGCTTTTTTCAAAGTTTTGGCCCTTAAAACAAAAATGGCGTGGCGACTCCGTTTGATTTCAAAAAAAATCGGGTACATCACACTCATGCGTTAAAAGTTCCTATGACCCGCTAGACCCGTTAGGAGCGTTCTTCTCTCTCGGTCGGTGGGATCCGCGTGCCCTATAGGACCCTCGCCCGGGGCTGTCCACCCTGGGAGGTCGAAATATAGGTGGAATACGAGGGGCTTATAGACGTAGTGACGGAACCCACTGATCCAGGATCTAGAGTAGTTGCGAAAAAGAAGGGCAAATCCCCTTTTCCAACCAAATAGAAATTAATAAAAGACACCATTTTAAGTAAACTGGAAGATTCCTAATTTGCATATTGCTTGAGCCTTCATCCTAAACACCTACCCCGAGTCTAAACCTCTCCTATCCCTTTCCCGCAGCGAGAAAGAAGTGGGTGAGAACACCGGGTCAACGACTTGTTAGCGCAGAATTCTCAGACAGTTCGCTGTAATCCTCGCCTTATCACCCGCAGAGTCAGAATGGCCGATTCGACAGAGAACAGTACTGGTTTGGGTAACCAGATGACTAGGGAAGAAGAGCTAGCCTTAGCCTTGGAAAACAGTCGTAAAGCCCATGAGGAACAGCAGACCATGCTCATTGATGCTCTCCGCCGTCATGGGGTCCAGATAGTGGTAGAGCCCAACGGTTCCTTAGTTATGGTAGAAGATGAAACTCCAGAAGTAACCATCTCAGCTCCCCTAGCCTATAACCAATGCCCTCCTCCAGTCACATATAATCCTTTGCCAAAGACTGTCCCTTTTCAGTCTTTTCCAGTATCCCAAGCCGTCAGGGTCCCGACACCCTCTCCTCCTCAGATAAGACCCAGCTTTGTTCCCTACCAACAGAGAACAAATGCCACAGCTATCCCAGTCATGCAGCCCCTGCATTTCCCCGTGGGACTTTTTCCCTCCTCTCAGCCTGAGCCAAATCTCCCTACCGTAGAATCCCAGTACCAGCCTGACCTTTCTAACTTTGTCAACGCCTGTGAATTTGCCTATCTCCCAGACAGTGGTAGTGAAGAATCAGTCGGAAATGAGAACAGGAATGGATGGATTTACAGTGATGATGACAGTTCAGTAGAAGGAATGAACTTGGAGTCAACCAAAGTGAAATTTGGAGAGCAAGATGAAATAGAAAACCACGGACCTGGAATAGGGGATGGTATCACTTCAAAATGTGTCTGTAGCCTGTGTGAAGGTTCGGAAGGGAAAAAGGATGCGAGCTCAGATGAGGCAGCATACGAATTCTACATCCTAGAGTTCAATACTCCTTACAAAGACTTGGTCGGTGAATGGAGGGACTTAATTGAAGCTTTAGCTGAAAGAGGGAAGTGGGCTCCGCCCGCCGATCTAGAACATGTAAGCGTCGTTGAAGCTAAACCCCCATCAGGAAGAGTAGACTCCATTGCAGTGCTGAGAATCACCCCTGAGACCTTGTCTAAAGAAGAGTGTATGGATGCCTTGGAAAGAGTCCTAAAATTTGAAGCGACCCCGGTCCCCTTTATATCCTATGATGACAGCGATGTTTTCTTAGTAATTCCCAAGTCAGAGGAAGAATCCAAGATACCTCTTATATGGCGTCAAGTATCCCGACCTGCATTTGCCCTCATTGGTCATCAGAGTCAAGATGAGAGTTCTCAAGAGAGTTACTGTAGTGATACCAAGGAAGACACAGTCGAAGTGCCAGAGGGAACAGTAGAGGAGTGGTTAGCCCAGAAGCCGAAAAGCCCAGAGAACCTTCCCGACAGTAAAGAAGAGGAACCCGCCATGAGGTTTGACCCCGCAGAAATCCTTCTCGATGATGGAATTTCCCACTTCAGAAAATGCTTGGCCAATGTTAAAGATGCCGTCAGAAAACTAACCCCTAGAGAAAGGAGGGACATGCTTGGCAGTGATGAGGAATGTGATCCCACTCTGTTGAAAAAGTTGCTAGGTCCAGATGAGGAAGCCATTCAAACTCTGAAGGTGATAATTCTTGTTGCATGTTGACCTTGAAAAGCTTGAACGAGACTGTGAAGGCTTTAAATGAGGAGGGTGAAGTTGAAACCAAATGACCGTTGAGCCAATTAAGGAGTCGAACTCGTGAAAAGTCGAAAGCCGGTAACCTGGAATCGTATTCAGAAGCCGCCTATGCCTCCAGAGCCGCGGTTAATCGATTAATCGCCAGAGTTGGCCATACGCCGGCAAGAGCCCGCCTCTCACTTTGAAAGAGCTGACAGAATCCTCCAGTAGGAATGATGACCCGGAGAAGTCTAATGTCTACGTGATGACTCGGTCCGGATAGATGAGTATTGAACAGCCTAAGGGTGATAAAAGAAATGCCGTCTACGAGCCGAAAAACGGACAAAAAACCCTATAAACCGTAAGCGTAAAAGCCGGACTCGACAAGGAGGATCCAAAGTCTTGACCCAGTTGAAGTGTACCCGTGACAATATCTCCTTGTGGTCCTTATTAACCTCTTCATACCCTCATAAGCCGAAGCTAGAAGAAAGTTTGGCCAAGACCATGGTGCCCATAGATGTCACCCCGCATGAGGTCGTCCAAATGATTGGAAGTATCCACTATGGAAAAATCATTACCTTCACCGACTTGGACCTCGCCAAAGTATGGGGCTAGTCATAACGAACCCCTTTACATCACCGCTGGAAGAATGTCGGTTGCCACGAGTATTAGTTGACGGAGGGTCCGCAATGAACGTCCCGCCAGAAAGATGATGGACTTACCGGATCCGAAGCCTACGCATTTGAAGCCTTCTAGTCGACTATTAAGGCCTATGACTCCACCGCACGATCGCTTTGGGGATTGCTACTCTCAAGTTGTGGTTCGGGAAAAGGTCATGTATGTTGACTTCCAAGTGATTGACATTCCGATCTCGTTCTCGCTTTGCTAGGGCGACCTTGGATCCACCGTATAAACGAAGTGGCCTCTACTCTGCACCAATGTGTCAAGTTTCGGCCTAGTGATGGGACTATCACCACCATCTACGGAGACAGTGTCGCGGTAGAAGGAACCAGCACTGGAGGTATCCCGATATTGGAAATTAAGCATGATGATGAAGGGTTCGCCTTGACTGAATTCTCTGTAGCTTCTTCCAAGGCGCAAGTGTGTTGCACTGACCTCACCACTACTTCCGACAAAATTCCTCCGGCCATGAGAATGATGAGGAAAATGGGTTATCTTCCGGGGCTTGGATTGGGTCAAGACCTGTGGTCGCAATACCATCATTGATGTAAAGGAACAGACTACCAGATATGGATTGGGATACAAACCAAACTCTCGGGATGGCAGAAAAGCTAAAGGGGTCCAGCTCTATCCCTACATTTTATCCCTGACCCACTACTTTACAAAAGGTGGGACTCAATACGATGAAAATGACCATCAGACCTTCCTGAGGAGAATCCTTCTGAAAAACCTTGAGAAGGTTAGGGGAAAACCAGCAAATCCTGTTCGAAGGATGTTCCTCGACTTGCCAGACATTCCTAGGGCAACCACTACCGTTCAGAACGAGTATGTCTTCAAAGAAAATTCAGACAGTGTCAAAGAGTCAGCATCCGGGGTAATGGACCTCTCCGCCTTTGAGTTAGCTCTTCCGAAGATCACCGGATAGAAGTGCCCAATAGTGAAGACAATGAATGGGGTTTGCAAAGTTGTTTGATGAAGAAGCACGTATCCCGCATTTGATCGACTTCAACTCGGATGATGAGGTAGTTGCCGTAATTGGAGACGGTGGTGAAGATCCTTTCGATCCCCACACTTTGGTAACTAAGACAGAGATGCCGTTGAAGAATTGGGAGACATTCTCAGGGCCGATAGCCAGCCGACAGCAAATGATCGCGGAGCTTGGATTGGTACCCCGTTCTTCTCAACCCAGTCGTGTCAAACACCTTGTTGTCCATACAGTTGAGTCGGGAATCTTTGAATTCCAGTCCTCTGAGTCATCCGATGGCCTCACGCCTGAGGATTATCAATATGTAATCGATGTCATCTTTCCTCTTGCTTTGAATGAAATGACAGATCTTTCTGATTATCCCCCTTATTGCCAACTTAACAAATGATAAATTAACTCAAAACTTAACAACAGTTAATAATGAATCATTTGAACAAGATGCAAACACACTAAATGAACAATACATTAAAGAAATCTTTAAGCAGGTTACAGAAAAAGAGGAAAACCGGGCCCAAGCTGCCGAGGAGGTTTTGACAAGTGTGAACTTGGGTACTGTCGAGGAACCTAAAGAGACACAGATCGGAAACTTCTTCCAGTGGGTTGAACGGGATAGACAGGTTAATCTTCTCAGAGAATACATGGACGTGTTTGCATGGTCGTACAAGGATATGCCAGGGCTAGACAGTTCAATAGTGGAGTACAGAATCCCTCTAACACCAGATGCTAAGCCAGTAAAGCAGAAATTGAGGAAAATCAAGCCGAGTGGTCTCTACAGTCAAAGAAGAAATTGAGAAGCTCTTTGCCGGGTAGGATTCATCGTAGTCATCGAATATCCGACATAGTTGTCCAATATTGTGACCGTCACCAAGGCCAATGGGAAGGTGCGCTAGTGTAGATTTCCGGATCCGAACAAGGCCGCCCCAAAGATGATTACCCCTTGCCAAACATAGACATCCTGGTGGACTCCACTTGCCAACTATGAAGTCAAATCCTTTGTTGATGGCTTTGCGAGGCTACAACCGGATCAAGATGGCCGAAGAAGACCAAGAAAAGACGGCCTTTACCACACCGTGGGGAACTTCTTGCTATACGGTAATGCCATTTGGGCTCAAGAACGCCGGGCTACTTTATCAAAGGGCGGCACCGCGCTTTTCCATGACATGATCCACAAGGAGATTGAGGTCTACGTAGACGACATGATAATCCACTCCAAAGGCGAGGACAGACAAAGCACTTTGTTGACTCGCGAAAGTTCTTTGAGAGGACCGAGACAACATTCCATGAGACTAAACCTGCTAAATGCACCTTCGGAGTGACAAGGGGAAAAGTGCTTGGGTATATGGTCACGGAGCGAGGTATCGAAGTCGACCCCGAAAGATCAAAGCCATTATGGACATGAGGCCACCTCAAACCCGGATGAAGTCAAGAGCTTTATGGGTAAACTTCGGTACATCGGCCGTTTCGTCAATCGGTTGACCACTATGTGCGAGCCCATCTTCAAGCTCATGAAGAAGAATGTAGATACGAGAATGGACCGAAGAATGCCGGATGCCTTCGACCGCATCAAAGCATACTTAGAACATCCTCCGATTATGCCCCCCACATAGACGAAACCTCTTACTCGCTCTATCTTATCCGTCACCGATACGGCGGTTGGGGCTATGCTTGCTCGGGAGAAAAGGGACTCTCGGGTAGAGAATGCCATTTACTTTGTCACCGGAAGGCTGCGGGGAAGTGAGCTCAATTACTCTGCATGTGAAAAAGACTGTGCGGGGCGATGCAGGTAGTCGGCAAGTTGAAGCATTATATGCAAGCCCACCACTGTGAATTTGGTCTCAAAAATGGACCCCATCAAGTACATCTTCGATAAGCCTTCCCTCTCGATGCGTCTAGCAAAGTGGTCCTTCTTCTTAGCGTAGTACGACATCGCCTATGTGACCGAGAAAGGCCATCAAGGGCCAAGCATTGTCGAGACCATCCGGCAAACTTCCCCGATAATGAGGACCGTGGGCCTAAACCCCAATTCCCGAGATGAAGGGATCTTCGTAGTCGAGCACTGAAAACCGATGGCGGCTTTTCTTTGACGGAGCCGCTAACAAAAGAGGAAATGGCGTAGGGATGCTCTTGGTCGATCCGAAAGATGAGCATACACCCATAGCCCTCAAGTTGAACTTCCCGCCACGAACAATGTCGCCGAGTACGAAGCTTGCATTGCCGGTTTAGATCTTTGCTTTAGAAAGAAATGTCAAGGAGCTCGAAGTTTATGGAGACTCGGCCACGATCATCAACCGGGTCTCAAACAAATGGAAGACTGTGGACCACTAATCTTCGCCGGTATCATGCCCATATGGAGGAGTTATTTGGACGGTTCGGAGAAGTAACTTTCCACTACTTGCCAAGGGAAAAGAACATATTCGCGAGATGCCCTTGCTACTTTAGCCTCACCGGTAGAGATCCTTGAGGGAAAAGCCATAAAGCCCTTCGAGTGGGTAGAAGAGAAGCCCCGGCTTTGCATTTGTGAAGTATACACGAGACCCGAGCCTATCAAGGAACCGTGGTACAATCAAATTTACCAGTTCCTCAAAGATGGAGAGTCAGCTTTCAAAGATGAAGAAGGCAGACCAAAAGAAGGTGTCAAAGCCAAGAGCTTGCAAGCCCTGAAAAGGTTGGCCTCCTATTATGTCATTCTAGGAGGCAACCTGTACAAGAAGCGGTATCAAGGACCACTCCTCTTATGCGTCACTCAAGAAAGGGCCAAAGAGTTGATGACTGAAGTCCACAATGGTCCCTGCGATCCTCATGTGAATGCTAGAGCCCTGATGCAAGTGATCCTCAGAATGGGTTACTCTTGGATTTCTATGGAAATGTGACCGTGTCCAGCATGTCCGAGCGTGCGACAAGTGCCGCCGGTTTTGCCAACCTCAACCATCTCCCGCCTCATGACACATGTCTTGCATGACGACTCCCTGGCCATTTGCAACTTGGGGTATTGACGTGATAGGAAAGATAGCCCCGGCAGGAAGCAATGGGCATGAATTCGTGTTAGTGGCAGTCGACTACTTCACCAAGTGGGTAGAGGCCAAGTCCTACAAGGTCCTCACTTCCAAGAAGGTGGCCCAGTTTATCAAGGAAGACATAATTTGTAGATATGGGGTGCCCAATGAGATCATTTCTGATAATGGGTCACACTTTGAAGGGGACTGCGATAGATTGCTGTCAGAGTTCAGGATCACTCGCCACAAGTCGTCCCCGTACAGACCTCAGACTAATGGAGTCGTAGAAGTTGCTAATAAGACGCTCGAACGGATCATCCGAAAAATGGCCACCCGTGGTCGTGATTGGCCCGAAAAGCTGCACCTGGCACTCTGGGGCTACAGAACGTCTGTCAGAATAGCCACAGGAGAAACTCCCTTTGCCCTAACCTACGGGATGGAAGCAGTGTTACCAGTGGAGTTGGAAATCCTGTCATAAAGGGTCCTCCTGGAAAACAGTGTCAACAAAGTAGATTGGTTGCGTAGCCGGCATGATGAGTTGGCCCTGCTCGACGAAAGAAGGCTTAAAGCCATGGAGCATACCCGAGCCTATCAGAGGAGAATGGCCAGAGCATTTGACAAAAAGGTCAAGGCCAGGGACATCAAAGAGGGTGACTTAGTGCTGAAAATAAAGCCCCCTACCAGAGACAACCCCCTGGGAAAATGGGAACCCGTTTGGATCGGCCCGTCTGTGGTGCAGAAGATACTGTCGGGAGGAGCAATGAAGCTTGCAGACCTGGATGGCAATCCCTTTATCCACCCAGTCAACGGTGATAAGCTCCGAAGGTGTACTATGTCTAAAAAAAAAAATCTTATTGCAAAAAGAGTAATGCCCAGCTAGGCTGAAAACCCAAAAAGGGCGGTCTAGGCAAAAAACAGGGCTGCACATAAAAAATAGAAAAAAGAGTTCACCATAATGAACTACAAAGACCTGAGCCCCTTAGTCTTTCTTGTAAAAGGGGAACGTAGGCAGCCATTTATGGTTCGGTCTAACTAAATAATAAAAAGGGCGATTAAGTTTCCATGAAATGCGTCCTAAACAATAAATAATAAAGGATATTCAAGTTTTCATAAAACGGGTCCTGAGCAAATCAATAAGACATTTGAGTTTCCATGAAATTGTGTCTTGATTAATTTCTAAGATAATATTTCTTGTTCATTACAAGTTAAAAACTTCTTGATGAGTTCAAGCACGGTCTACTCCTGACTCTGCTAACCTGCTACAAAGATCTAAAATACAATAAAATGCCTAATAAAACTAATGTGTTTGCAAAATGGCAATAAGGGAATCCTAAGAAAAGATCTGTCAGTCGTCATTCGCTGAGTCTTCTTTGGTCTTCTTCCCTTTACCCCGTCGAGTGTTCTTTCTCTTCTTCTCTATAATGTCGGTCTCCCTCATTCTGATCTCAGGTATCCTCACTGAAGCCTCTATCAAACCCGTGTCAATAAGTGCCCTCTCAACCCGAGCACGAGTCCGCACTTCCTCCCTCTGAGCCTCAGTCAAAGGAGCGACCTCGGACAATCTCTTGTATCGAGCCTCCATATCTCTGATCAGGTCACCCGACTGGTTATGGCGACTCGCCTTAGCCTCAGTCTCCCTCAGAGTCCTACTCGAATCGCAGTCAGCTCCCAATAAAGCCTGACGTCTCTCCCCCAATATGACCTGAGTCGCTCCCATCTCCCTCTCGTACCAATCCAAGTAGACAGTGGTCAAGATGGTACTCTTCCTGCTCCTGAAGATAGCCCTGGGTGGAAAAGCAGCGTAAGTCCAAGCCCTCGAGAAGAATGAAAAGCTGGCTGGATCCCTCATAGCTAATGGCACCACCTCCATGGTACGGATGTCCTCCCAATCGCTCAATGGCTCCTGTAAGGCCCCGAACTGCCTGGATACCAAGCAGGGTATGTAGAAGGATGACCAGCAGAACCCTGGAACCCTCACTATGTAGGACTCCTGAAATATCCTCCTGGTCTGCAACCTCCAGTGAGGTACCCACCAGCGGATGTCCGAAGTGGATAACCTAGCCATCATCAGCTCCCAGCTACCCTGGTCCTGTTGTCGAGGTGCACCTCTCCGAGAAATCACCCAAGGGCACTGAGTCGGCAAAGCCCCTGGCAAAGCCCCAAGCCTCTCCTGCAGCCACAAAGTCAGCACAGCCGGACTCCCAGACCTCATGAAATGGTCTCCCCTAGCCATCCTATCAATGCCATGCAAAGTCTCCCCCAAAACCAGTGGGACAATGTCCTTCCCAGCCCTGCAATCTCTGACCATGTCTAAGAGACCGCCATGACAGATCCCCACGGACTCAGCGGTAAACAGAGAAGAAAATATGCAAAGGATAAAGGCATCCATAGCCACCGTGGTCGTAGCCATATCCGGAGACCCAAACCTGCTTGGGATATCAGAAAGGTCAATCCTGTCCGGAGCTATCATCATCCCCTCAGCCTCTCCCAGAGACATGTGCAGAAAAGATGCCAACTTTGCCGCCACCGGCACATCTTCGATCAGAGGAATCGATATAGCTTCAATTTCTGGACCCCTAATCAAGGCTCAGAAGTCTTCATAGGTTGGGACAATCTCATTGTAAGAAAAGCAGTAAATGTGTCTACGGACGTCCCAAAACTTTGTTGCTGCCCTCAAAAGGTCCCAATCGGGCGGGAGATCCTTCAAATACCATAAAGATTTGATCTTGAAGGTAGCATCGAACAGCCCCTTGTGAGATTAAAAGTTATATCTCACCCAAGATTGAAGACCGGACAGAAAACGGTCTCTTTTCCCCTTTTGCAATCTGACGGGTTTCTCCATTGCTAGATGATCAAAGTTGATGTCTTTAAGTCAAAAATATGCTCTGGGAACAGTTGGGACAAGTCTAAGTTGAAAATGAAATGAAATGGCCAAGCCTTGGTTTTATTCTGAAAATAACCAGTCCAGACAGAACTGTGAGCCGCACGGCCTCATTTGCTCAAGAGACCATGCCGCACGGCTTCATTTACCTGATGAAAATGTCAAATCTGCATCAACCAAGTTGCTGCCCAAAGGGAGTTTTCACCCCACTTTTCCAACCAAAACCCGTACAAAAACATGCTCAAAGACCATCCAAGCATTTATATATCATTATATATCATTTTGGCCCAGTTTCAGCCCCGATTCCAAGCAAAAAACTGCCCCGAGGCTCAAGTAATATGCAAATTAATAAAGCATAAATTTAAAAAACAAATAAAACAGTAATACATTGTTTTCGCCCCATCAGCGCCCAAATAAAGCAAAAAATAAACAAAATGTGCATAAAACTTGTTCATTGTTTGTTTTCTTCCTAAGTCAATTCTAGAGACCTCCTAGGCCTCCGATCCTTCTTCTTCATCGCTACTCAACTCATAAACGCTAGCCTCCCTCATCAAATCCTCCGCGTCGCTCACATCTGAAAGGTGGACATTATCATGCTCGTACTCAGCCAGCTGCTCCAAGATGTCAATTTTGGGTCCTCGCCCCCGAGGCATGGCACTGGAAGAGTACTTCGAAGCCGATGAGGTAGATGCTGTGCCCCCGACATGCCTTCTCTTGCGCCCGGGCTCCTGCACGTCCGCTGCCGCCTTTGAAGCGCAGGCCAGCTTCCTCAGAAGGGACCGGCACATGTCCTTCCAGCCCCTATTCTGCCTGACCAATCTGTCGTAAGTGCGAGCTGGAACCTGAGAAAAAGAGAAGAAAATCTCAGAATTGCAAAAAGCAAAGAAATCTGAAAAAGGGAAAAGACCCTAAAGTGTACTTACAAGTCTTTGTCCGGTGACAAGGTATACTTGGGGCTCCCTAGCGTCGGGGACAGGTATCCTCAACCTCCTCGGTACTCCGTGGACCACATATGAAAGGTGCGCAGGAGGGATCGGCGGGTCAGAAGGCTCGGCCTCCCCATATCCCTGAGTGACCGCCAGCTTCACTAGCTTCTGTGGCGTCCTCAGTCGCTGCTCCACAAACACAGCATATGGGGTATCCATGTCAAAGTAATCCTCGGCGGCCACGCCTGCCTGATATCTAGCAATGTCGTCCTCTGACCAATCCCTGGGTTGTAGCATCCGTGCTGGAGGATCATGGGGAGTAATGGCATCCAAGGGAGGGACATGGCCATGCTGCCTAGAAAATCGGTCCCCGAGATAGATGACATCACATGTCAGCCTTGTCAACCACCTCCTCTGCCTCGTCGCCTCCACGGCCTCTCCTAGCAGAATCTCTGGATACCTGCCCCACGGATAGAAGTCCACCCCATCATGCCCATCCTTGTTGATAATTGGCCTCACCATCTTATAGTCAAAGGTGATCCGGGTCTTCCCGGTGAACTTATCTCTCGCATCTCCCCTCCAGCGGATCATAGCGGGAAAGATGGTGACATCGCTCTGTTGGTTCCACGGAAAGAACCTGATCACCTCACAAAACCAGACCTGCATGTTCAAAACATCAAAAGGGTCATTTTTCTCTCATAAAAGTCTCAAAGACAAAAGTAAAAGAGAAAGGAAAAAGAGACTACCTCAAGGGCAAAGGAGAAACAATCCATGGAGGCAGCCTTGTTACGGCTGTACAGATCCAGGGAGAAGTAAAGCTCTGCCAATCCGGCCTCACCCCACGAGACCGTCCCAATCCCATCAACATCCTCCAGAGAGTCGAGGAGGCAGGTCATAGCCAGAGTCCCAAAATTGGCAAAGATGGTGACTGACAGCATCAACCACACAAAGGCTCTAGCAAGCTGGTGGGCAGTCACCTCACTAGCGGCAAAGTCCCGTATGCAGTTCTGGAGTGCCACCTCGACGTTCCTCGTCTCCATTCCAAGCCCCTTGGGAATCAGCTCAAACCCAACCAAAGCCCTGAACTCCTCGGCAGTGATATGATCCCTCCAAGTCACAGGCCTCCCGGTGAACTGTAAGCCCGTGATAGCAGTAAAATCGGCCGGAGTCACCGTCAGCTCCCCCCAGCTAAGATGAAAGCTGTGGGTGGTGTCCCACCAGAACTCAGATAGGGCCTGGACCAAGCCCTTGCTCTTCGAGGTAATGTGAATACCTCTGCCTATGACCTCAATGAAAAAATCCAAGCCGGTAACCCTCACCAGCTGCTTAGGGTTCGCCCCATTCTTCTCAAAATCGAGCATCCTCTCCCATAGCCTCACTGCAATCTCCGAAGGTCCTCTAGACTTGTTATCCTATAGACAAGCACAGCAAAGAAGCGTGTCAGTCCTTCATCTCATTTCAAAAGCATGCATATATTCAAAAGTGCACATATTTTCAAAAGAAAAGCATTCATAAAAAAAATTTCAAGCATCCTTTGCATCGAAAACGTGTTCTTCATCACTTGAAACACATCATGTCAAGCACATTGCTTTCCTAAGCACAAAATCACAATTTTCAAAATTATTTGCACATAAGCATTAATTTTTTCTCAAAAATGGCATGCATGAATCCTTTTCATCATCCAAAATCCCGTTTCCTCATCCATAATCAAAAATTGACCTAGTTTTAGCACATGCGAGGACTTCGTCACATTTTAGAAAATTATTTCTCTTACTTTATTTTCAAAGAAAGTGAGTCATTCTCATTATTTTGTCAAATAAATTGCACGTGCATATTCTTTTATCTTCTTAGCCTCATAGGTTAATTATCAAGATTTCAAAATCATCCAAAAATCCTAGGAAAATTCAAAAAATCCCTAAAGCTTGGGTCAAGCCCTAAATCAATCAAAATTCAATCAAAATCGACGGAATTGAGCAAACTAAGAAAGCTTACCCCAACCGATCGAGGGTTTGTCGATTTGTTCTCCCTTCTACCCGGATAGAGCTCCGATGGAGGCGTAAGGAAGTCATACTTCCTCTCCGTCCGAACAAGCTCCTTCCTCCTCCTTCTTGCGGCCGTGGAGATGTTCCTTCTAGCTTGCCTTGGCATTGGATTCCCCTCCGGATCCATCCCAAATCAATAGAGGCAAAAAGATTGAAGGATTTCGAAAATTCTTCCTCTCTTCTCTCTCTCTCTTTCTCGGCAGTTTAAGGGCGGCAATAATGCCCAATGCCCGTTCAAATCTGTTTTAAATAATCTGGAAAAATCAGACTTCTAGCCGTACGGCTTCTTTTGCCCCCATCTCATGCCGGACGGCCTCTTTCGCTCTGAACAGAAATTACCCTTTTGCCCCTGGACTTTCCACTTGGGCATGTAATTCCCGTTATCTTTTAACCAAGATAACGTCGTTTTCAAAAGATATCCTTTATCTTCCAAGCAAATAAGCTTTCTTCCCCAGTCGCCTCCGTTACTTCCGTTATAACGGGATAACGCTAGGTGACAACCTCCGAATTGTCAGAACTCTAAACTTTAGCTACCTCTATCACAGATAGTGAAGTACGCTTAAGTTCTTCAAACTTTAGCTACCTCTATCTCCTCGATAGTGAAGTATGCTCAAGTTCTCCAAACTTTAGCTACCTCTATCTCCTCGATTGTGAAGTATGCTCAAGTTCTCCAAACTTTAGCTACCTCTATCCTCGATAGTGAAGTATGCTCAAGTTCTCCAAACTTTAGCTACCTCTATCCTAGATAGTGAAGTATGCTCAAGTTTTTCAAACTTTAGCTACCTCTATCTCCTCGATAGTGACGTAAGCTCTAGTTCAATCAGGTGACAACCTCCATTAATTGTCAATCAGGTGACAACCTCCATTAATTGTCAAAACCTCAAGGATCCTAGACATCGTTCATAACTATCTAGTGATGCTTGAACTACGATCAAGGCTTGATTCCTCCGGGATACATAGGTAGCCTTTTATAAAAGGTCCAGCCATCCGACCACTTTGGTCACCCTATTCCTTCGTCACTCCTCAGTGATGAAATAGCCCCTCATAAAGGTCTTGACATCCAACCACATTGGTCACTTCTAGCATATCCCCAGTAGGATCAATTGCTTGACCTCTTAGGTCATTTTCTCTGCTATTTCCCCATCAAGAGACCAGTTTTCTCTTCTCTATTCCTCAGCGGATCTTTTCAGAACTACAGCCTGGCTTGATTCCCACTCGGGATACGTAGGTAGCCTTCCAGAGGTTCAGCCACTTGACCACCTTGGTCACCCAATCCATCTCGGCATTCGCCAGATCGGATCCTTTTCTATCGACAACCCCACTCGCCCTGCAAGTGACGTTGCCGAGGGGCTTCTGTAAGTACCCAAATCTGGCTCATGCCTTCCGGTTAATTTCTCCGACAATTCCGGTAAATTTCCCGGTAATTCCCCAGACTTTCCTGGAGTTCCGGAACAATTCCGGAACTGTTCCAAATTACTTAAGGGCTGAAGGTAATGCTTGGTAATTAAGAAACACGTTTTTCTTAATTCCAATAACCTTCTAGAATTTCCACCTTGCATGATTCTAGAAACATGCTGAGTCACAAGGGATAATGCCGCACGGCTGCATTAGCCAAGGACCTATGGCCGCACGGCCTCATTAGTCTTATCCAGACTGCCTATAAATAGAGGCCTCCTCTACCCATTTCCATACACAGTTTTTCCAGCATAAAAACCCCCAAAAGAGTCCCTGCGAAAATGAGAAGCTGAAGGAGCCAAGAAGCCACCTCCCTCCTCCATTGAAGCCTCCAAAGTTGGTCCTTCCACCAAGCAAGATCCAAAGGAGAAGAGGCCACCACCATTGGTAACCTCTCACTCCCTTAACTTTGCATTTTACTTGCCCTATGTGATTTAAATTGCTCATTGCATTCATATATTGTTATTATCTTGCTTGGGACTTGGTAGTTATCATTAAAGATCATATCTTTATCATACCCCCCTTCCTCCTTTGCATGAAATAGGCATCACTTGCCATTAAAAATATAATCTTTGAATCAAAAGGTGCATCCTTTGCACCCAAAACCCCCTTTTTTACAATAAAAGTATCATCTTTATGCATCCCTTGCTCATAAAAATGCAATCTTTACATCCAAAATGCATCATTTGCATATAAAAATCATGTCTTTATAAAAAAGGTGCATCCTTTGCACCTAAAATCCATTTTCATGCATTAAAAATCATCTCTTTGCATGAACTTAGCATCCTTTGCTTTCAAAAATGAAACCTTTGTGCATCCTTTGCATATTAAACCCTATTTTCCTCATAAAAATGCATCCTTTGCATATTGAATACTCTTTTCTTCATAAAAATGCATCCTTTGCATAAAGATCACTTCTTTACATCAAAATGCATCCTTTGCAAACCAAAATGCATCCTTTGCAAATCAAATGCATCCTTTGCAACCCAAAAATGTCATCTTTTCACTAAAAATGTCATTTTTACATGCATCCCCCCATGTCCCCATTAGCAACCTTGGAACGGATCGGTGTAAAGATCCTATCTTTACATCGTTTCTTCCATTAAAGGTTCCACAATCTCTTTAGAAAGGGACAACCTTGAACCCTATATCTCCGATTATCACTTAAGACGAGCATGAAGCATTCATATAAGCTCGATCGTCTTAAGGTGTAGGATTGATGGGCTAAGGACATTTCCTTCCTAAAGAACCTCATTTTTGGGCTATAAAAGAGAGTCCTTCTCTCGATCACGCAAGTCCCGAGGTTAAAAATGTGATGATCACAAGTCCAAGATGAGGACGGGATCAAAATCCCGAATACATAAAATCCAAGAAATCCCGAGCGACAACCAATAAATGGTTTGTACGTCCGGAAGACAACTTGGGACATTCCCTCCCCTTTTATTCAAACACATGCACACAAGAAAGCACGCAAGCAAGCAAAATAAACGGAATCTAGGGAGACTTGCTACGGCGAGGCACCTTGGGTGAACGACGATCCGTTCTTCCCAAGGGGTAACTTAACCTCCGAACCCATAAATCCTTTTTTTCAAAGTTTTGAGGAAATCAAAATGGCGTGGCGACTCCGTTTTTCAAATTAAATCGGATGTCTTCAAACTCGCGTGAATCCAAATTTGGGCACACCATTCACATCAAGAACGGAAAGTAATTAAGGTTGGTTAATTCTATCTCATAGGAATTCAATTTAATAATATAGAACGGATCTTAGGGCTCTTGGGTTTTGTGTTATATAGATGCTTATTCCGCTGCGCATGGACCCATAAAACCCAACACTATCTATACAAGGAGAATATAGTTTCCAAATCAATGTGAATCACAATGAATACCAAATACAATAAGGAGAGGTAGATTTGGAAACTACAGCAACTTTCCAAAACTGAACAGGAGCAGGCGAAGCACGAGGCGGGCGCCTGGGCATGGCCAGGGCGGGGCCCTGGTAGGCAGTGACATTGGGCGAGGGAGGAGGGCCATGAGGCGGCCGCTTGGCCTTGGCAGAGGCGTGCGCCCGGCACGTAGGTCCGGGGCCCGATCTTCGACGGTTGAGGCGGCGCCCGGGCTGGTAATGGGGCGGGCGCCTCAGGAGCAGTAGCAGCAGCCTCGGTTTGGTTTGGTTTCCTTCAGTAACCTCCATAGCTTCATCCTTAATAGTTTCTTTTGTATTGTGCTATTGCTTTCTTAATAATGTCTATTTTGCTTGGTTTATATATTTTTAGAACTTTTGCAACTCATGGAGTCTTTGAGAGGGATAGCAGGTTTGATATTCAATATAATACCTTTTTGCTGTCAAATAACTACTGTTAAATGTTCACGTGAGTATGGCATTTGTACAGTTATGATGGTCTGTGGTTGGTTGTTTTGTTGTTCTTATTTTCTCCGTTTTCACTCACAATCTGTTTGTGAAAATGCCTCATTACCTCAGTATTTATTTGGCTATATTTGGATCGGACGATACAACTATTGTATTAAGAGGCTAAGATGAAAGTCTTAAGCTAGGTAGAAAGATGGTAATGGATAGAATGTGTTTATTTTAGGGGGTGGTGTGGGGGGTGGGAGCGAATTCATCCTTTCTTTAATTTTTATACAGTCATTTTTGTGCTGTCACCGTGCAATCCTCACGGGTGGGTAATACTAGTGAACAAACATTAGATCAATGGTGATACACATTATGGTACGTAAAAATAATACATTTGATTCCATCTATTAATATATACTAATATATATACTCGGTATCTCGCACACAAAAATATATACTTCTTTCGTCCCATCTCAATTTACAAAAAAAAAATCATCATGAAAACAAGAATTATGAGGTGTATATAATATTGAGATGTTGTGAGTGAAAATAATATGGTAGGAAAGAGAAAGTGAGGTACCAAGTAGTAAATGGATAGTTTTTGTTAGTATGAAAAATGGGTTACATGATTTATTAAATATTAAAAAAAAATATTTTAAATTTTACAAATTCTAATGAGACACCAAATGGGATAACTTTTGCATGCGGGGTGGAGTGGAAGGTGTATATCTGTGTAATACAATGCACATCGAGTTTAACCGTTTGTAATCGCTGATATAAAAATCGGCTGAAATTTAATCTAGAAAATTGATCTAACGGTAATATTCCACATTCTCACTCCCAGTTTTATAACTCCCCACCTTCTCCTCCCAAACCTATCTTTTAACTTTCCCCCACACCCTTTTATTTACTATATAATTTTTTTATTAATTTATTTTTTTTATTATTATTTACTGATCGATCTCATAACCATCAATATCGATAGCAATAGAGTTTAGGTTTTATTTTTTATTATTTATTATTCATGATTTTTTTTACTTTTTGTTATAATAATAAATAAAAACTTAGTTATAATTACTTTTTTGGGACATGATATTTTTTTTACTATCACAACGATTTCGATTAAACAAAGAGAAAATGAATTTAGTATAACCGCTGGCAGACATCAATTCGTGTCCTTTGCACGGGTTAGTACTAGTATATATACAATCACCTTCCAATATTTCATCTATTTCCTTTTTTTTCTTTTTGCTCTTAATCCCCTTTCCTCTCTACCTACCTAGTATATACCCTAGTTATTTTTTTCTTCCTAATCGATTCCTATATTTATTTGATCACGTCTTTAGAATATTTTTATGGTAAAAATCAAGGTACGAACATGAATTCGTGACCGAAAAATGCCCAATGGATTGTGCCTAAAATATAAATTCATACAAGTCTCACTTACGACAAAGGGAGTGGGCCTACCTTTGCTCGTCTTTCCTACTCGTCATTCTCACTATGTCGACCTAGACATAGGTGAGTGTATATGTAACGACCCCAAATTCCATACATAATAATAATACTTAATTTAATAATAGAATAGCCTCCAACGGCTACTAAAACCATAATTCAAAATACTAACCACTACTTGAAATAAACTTAAATGCTGAAAATGGTAACAATCTCTACGGCTAGTACAAACCACTAGCTCAAAAATACTTAATGTTCTAAAATAATTATTTGAACTCCAAAAGCCGCTAATCCATCAAACACGCAGCCAATCCACTCCAATCATTTTTTACCTGGGAGGGGAAAGAATATGAAAGGGTGAGCGAACAAAGCTCAGTAAGTTCATACGGGGTCTCTTCGGTTTCTAAGAAGAGACGACCGGAACGAACGGAGTTTAACAATATATCAATGAACGGATAACATGTACAATAAATAGATTAGGTACTGAGAATGCCAAATAAAGATACTTTTTCAAATAACGAGTAGTGGCACTTTTACAAATAACAGATAGAAACTTTACACACACTTGTCCGTCAATTCCAAGTACTTTTGCACCTTTCATCTAGGCGACTCCGATACACCTTTTCAGGCAATCGTTGAATAAGGTTCTCTCACGCTATTATCAAAGTGCCCCCTTATTTTGATGCATCATGATAATCACATCTATAGAATTTAGATCACTTCCTTCTATAGTGAGGTCATTTCAATCTGTTTAGACCAATTTATTTAACTTTGAGACCATTTCAATCTGTTTAGGCCTTAGGTCATTTCAATGTAACGACCCCAAACATAAAAAGTCCTTAGGTCATTTCAATGTAACGACCCCAAACATAAAAAGTCCTTAACAATTGGACAATTTAACATCATATACATATAGTGTTCATGGTACGAGAACACATAAGTCAATTTCAATTTACATAGATACACATTGAACAAAACGCATCAATGGTAAGATATTCCAAGAACGTTCATAACGAGGAAATACAAATCACTACCGGCCACTTGGTAGCATATAAGAATGTAGTAACCCAAAATTTATTTTAATTAATTATTATTAATTGATTTATTTATAATTGTTTTAATAATTAAATTGTTTCTTTAAATTAAATTATTGGAATTACCTTTTTAATAAAAGGATTGGAAGTAATGGGCTTGTTTTAATTGGGTTAAGTAACCTTGTGGGCTTAGAAAATCTAATTAGATTATGTATTTTCATTCATTTTGATGTACTTAGACTAGATTTGATGTAATTGGGGGATTATTTATCATTTGAGCTTTTATTGTAATCCGGGGGTAAAATAGTCGTATTTATTTAGTTACTTTTCTGGATGTAATTTTGGTGAGCTTCAAAGTCATGCCTCGAGAATCAAGAATAGTTAAAGTCAAAGCAAAGTCAAAGTCAACCGAAGCGGAGGAGTATAGGTTCAAACTGCAATTTCTGAAAGTTGAGGTGATGTTCTGCATTGTTGAAAAGTCCAGGGATTGTGTGAAGAATTAAAAGACTGCAGGGACCAAACTGCAAGAAGCTGAAATTTCAGGGACCTTAGTGGAAGAGCATAATCTAAGCCGCCCAACAAGGAAAAAGGGGCACTGTTTTCAGTTATTTTGACTTTTTAGTTTTTTTATTATTTGAATTTCCTTTTTCAGTTTTTTATTTTTAGTATCCTAGTTTAAATAGAGTTGGAAGGAAACAATTAGGTTATGTTATTTTTTTTATTAGAAGAGGAGAGGAAAACTGTGGAGGCTTTGAAATCTTCCATGGAAACCTAACTCCATTACTTTGGATTTGAGATCTTGATCCGAATTTTTATTTCTATTGAGGTATTTCTTTTTTCCAATTAATTCTTGTTCATAATCTTGCTTGTAATGATTTAGATTGATTTCTAGGGTTTGTGGATTTGACCAATTCACTTGTCCTCTTTATTGATCTTTGCTAGATTACTCGTTCTGTGCCAGAATTAGGGTTTTCATTGTAGCATCTTCACGAATTGTGTATGTGCCATGGCAATTTGGAAAGTAGGCAAGATTAGACGATTATCTAATTAACCTTAGAAAGCGTTCTTGATTTTATTCTCTTAAAACATCATCAATTAATCTTTAGACCTTTTCTGTGCCAGTTTAGGTTTAATTTTAATTAGGGTTTATAGTGAGTGTGCCACTGCTATAAACTAAACTGAAAGAAGAGACAGAGATTGAAATACATCTTGTAATCAAGTGAATAAAATTTATGGGGAAAAGAATTATCAGTGATATTAGAATTGAAATCCGGTGACAGTATCAAGTCTGAAGTTTCTTTAAATTATTATTTCAAACACTTAGTTTATTTTTCCCGTCTTAGGAATTAATTAAAATTCTCAATTAAACCCCCAATCTGGTCAAGTGACTGTTCGTAAATAATCACTGTTCTTCGTGGATCGACCCTGACTTACCCTAATTACATTATTAGTGGCCGAGTTTAGGTCTAATTTAGTAGGTGTGCGACTAAGCCTATCACTACGTTATGCGAAAAGATATCAAGCAAAAGCGAAAAGAGGACGACGACGATGATAAGGAAGATGAAAGGGAGGACATGCCTTCTAGGGCTAAGCTTTATTTTATAAGGGAGGAGACTGTCTCCAACAAAAAATTAAAAGACCAGATCCATGAGCTGAGTAAAGTCTATCAAATCCCCGCCTGGATTTATAAGGAAGAGAAAGTCATCAGCTTCTCTCCTAATGAACTAGCTGGAAGTCGCGAGGCTCGCGAACAACCATTGGTGATCAAAGGGAGTATTGACAACTGTGAGTCTGAGAGACTCCTCATTGACTCGGGGGCTTCCCGAGATATTCTATATTACTCCACCTTCCAAAAGTTGAATCTGAAGGATAGCATGTTGGAGCCATACTCTGGAAGATTAGAAGGCTTCACCAACCACAAAGTCAGCGCAATGGGAACAATTGATTTATTATTGGAAGTGGGAGAATATTCCTTTCGTGCTGAGGCCACAGTGACATTCGTAGTCATGGACCTAGCAAGTAATTACCACACCATCATAGGCATTCCAAGTCAAGGCAAACTTGGGTTGATCGCCTCCCTCCCCCACCAACGTGTTAAATTCCCCACTCGTCCTGGGGTCGGATGCGTGAGAGCGACCCCCAAGGACTTCTTGAAACACGTGATGAGGAGCAGAAAAATATCCAGAAAAGTGGAGGTGGACTCACCGGAGGAAAATATGAAAATCTCTAAGTCTGTAAAGACTATTAGCACCAGTTCTAGGCTCAATCTAATTTTTGAAGCAGAAGATGAGGACCACATAATCCTAGGCATACAGGAAGACAATGACACGCTTCCTGTCCATCCCGGGATTTAGCCCCTCATCTCGTCAGCAGTCAAAACTCGGGGGCCAACCCTGACTTGAGACAAGGAGAGATACCGAATGTCGACGAATTGATGAAAATAGAAGACCTTGACATTAATGGTGAGAAAGGAAGAAGACTTAGAGAACTAATCATTAAAACCATACAGTTTCGAGACGGTCCAGAAATGGAGCCCGTAGATGAATTGGAGGAAATCACACTCAACCCCGACTATCCAGATCAAAAAATAAAAATGGGGGGCCAGCTCTCCCCAGATGAAAGGAAAGAAATCATCACCCTCCTAAGAAATAATCTTGATGTCTTTGCTTGGAAGGTCGAAGATATGAGAGGAATAAAGGAAGAGATAGCTCTCCACAAGTTGAAGGTTGACCCGTCTGCTAGAACTATCAAGCAGACAAGGTGAATTTTTGCAAATGATAAGGAAGATGCTACCAAAGAAGAGGTGCAAAAATTGCTAAGTGCTGGAATGATCAGGGAAGCAATCTACCCTGTTTGGTTGGTCAATATTATGATGGTCAAGAAACAAAACGGGAAGTGGCAAATGTGTGTTGACTTCACAGATCTCAACAAAGCCTGCCCGAAAGACGGTTACCCTCTTCCCGTAATTGACAAGCTAGTAGACTCCATTGCTAGACATAAAACACTTAGCTTCCTAGATGCTTACTCTGGTTATCACCAGATCAAAATGACTAAGAAAGACATTGAAAAAACAGCCTTCCAGGCAACTGGAGGAATTTATTGCTATACTATGATGCCCTTTGGCCTAAAATCGCAGGCGCAACCTACCAGTGTATGGTCAACAAAGTTTTTGGGGAGCAGATAGACCGTAACATGGAAGCATACATAGATGACATGGTCATCAAGACTAGGAGTGGCAGTCACACCTCTGAACTGGAGGAAACTTTTGATAACCTACGAGCAAATAGCATGAAACTGAATCCAAGTAAATGTGTGTTTTGGGTGACTGCCGAAAAATTCCTATGATTTATGGTATCGCAAAGAGGAATTGAGGCAAATCCAGAAAAAATCAAAGCTTTGATAGATATGAAGGAACCTACCAATATCAAGGAGGTTCAAAGACTGAATTAAAGGATAGCTGCATTTGGGAGATTCATTGCAAAATCCGCTGAAAAATCGCTGCCTTTCTTCAAAGTCTTGAAGGGGGCCAAGAACTTCTCCTATACATCTGAATTCTCAGAATAATTCAAACAGTTGAAGGAGTACTTGGGATCCCCTCCTTTGTTGAGCAGCCCGATTACTGGAGAGATGCTATATGTCTTCCTAGCAGCCACGGATAATGCAATAGCTACGGTACTAGTCTGAAATGAAGGAACCACACAGAAACCCATCTACTATGTCTCCAAGGCACTATCTGATGTAGAGAGCAGATACTTCATTGCAGAAAAGATAGCCTACACCCTAGTCATAGCGGCAAGAAATCTACAAGCATACTTTTCTACACACCCCATCATTGTGTATACTAATGCGCCCTTAAAGAAAATCTTGCATAAGTTGGATTGCTCAGGACGTCTCCTTAATTGGTCCATCAAACTCACTGAGATTGACATTACATACCAACCTAGGAAGACACTCCTAGCACAGCCTCTAGTCCATTTCATGGTTGAAACCGCCTTCATAGGTGAGCACGACCCTACCTCCCGTAAGCGCAAAAAACCTGCGGGAGAAGAATCGACCATCGAGCTCCCATCCAACTGTTGAGTCATATACACAGATGGCTCAGCCACTAAGGAGAGAAGCGGAGCTGGAATCGTGCTAGTAAGTCCTGATGGGGAGCACACCATCCAAGACATAATCAGATTCAAGTTCCCTGCTTCCAACAATCAAGCGGAGTACGAGGCCCTTATATTTGGAATTGAGTTGGCTTCCTTTTATGGAGCAACTAAAGTCGCTGCCTTCTGTGAATCCCAACTCGTAGTCAAGCAGATAAAAGGGGAGTATAGCACTCAAAATCCCATACTTACAAAATATAAAGACCTCATTCTAGACATGACAAAAAAGCTGGAATTTTTTGAATAGGAAGGGAGGATAATCAAGTGGCAGATGTTCTATCCAAACTGGCTACAATTGACGTGGAAGATCCCAACTCTAACCCACTCATAGTATTTGCCGAAGAACCTACCTATGAGAGACTACAAGTAATGCTCTTAGATGAAGAGCAGAGGTGTTGGATAGATAGATGACTACATAGATTTCATTGAAAAGAACCAACTCCCAGACGATGAAGCATGTGCTAGACTTATCAAGAAGAAGTCAGTAAGGTTCACAATGATGAACGGAATTCTCTACAGAAGATCATTTATAAAGCCCCTGTTGAGATGCGTCTATCCCAAGGAAACAGAAAATCTATTGGCAGAAGTCCACGAAGGCATTTGTGGTGGTCACCCGGGGGCCAGAACCTTAGCCGACAAAATCATCACTCTAGGTTACTATTGGACAAACCTGAGAGATGACGCGCAAGCCTACGTAAGAAAGTGTGACAAGTGCCAGAGATACTCTAACATCCCTAGACTTCCAGCAGTGGAGCAGACTCTCATAATACCAACATAGCCTTTCGACATGTGTGGAATCAACATCATCGGACCCTTCCCCCCCCCCCCACCCGAGGTAATTGCAAGTATATGATCGTGGCAGTCGACTACTTCTCCAAATGGATTGAAGCCAAGGCCTTAGCCAAAAAATAGAGGAAAACGCAATCAACTTCGTCCATGATTTCATTTGGTGCCGCTTCGGGTTCCACACACTATCATTTCAGATCATGGCCTTCAATTTTCTAAGGCATTCACAGCAGAGCTGAATAGACTAGGAGTCTGGCACATCAAGTCATATGTAAGCACATCAAGTCATATGTAAGCAGACCTCAATGCAACAGACAATCGGAAGAAGCCAACAAGTTGGTACTAACGGCCCTAACTAAGAACCTTGAAGGAAGTGAAGGTATATGGTTGGACGAACTTTCATTAGCCTTATGGGTAGTCCGCACAACCACCCGGGGGCCAACCGGGGAAACCCCATTCCCATTAACCTTCGGTTCTGAGGCCATGGCACCGGCTGAGATGGCTATCCCTATGACAAGAAGTTCAAACTATGATGAGCAAGTCAACAGGGTCAACATGCTCCTAGACTTAGACCTAGTAGATGAAAGAAGGTTGGCTCCTCAGATGCGAATGTTGAAATACAAGCAAAGGACCAAAGCCTATCATAAGGGTCAACAAGATAGTATTCCAAGTTGGTAATTGGGTAGTTAGAAAGATTGAAGCTACTGGCAGGAAGGCTGAACAAAACAAACTCTCCCAAACTGGGAAGGCCCCTACATCATTACTCAAGTTATCAGAGAAGTGACCTACAGAATGAAGACCCCAGATGGACAAGAGCTGAAACATTCGTGGCATTCTGATAATCTGCGAAAATATTATCACTAGTTCTAGTCTGTTTTTATTTTTTAGTCGTTGTTAGTTTTTTCCTTCCAAATAAAGTAGGGTTGCAGTTTGATGTAATCGGTTTCAGTTAATGAAGTTTAATTTTCATCAAAACAAAAGACTAGCAAGACAAATGACGAGGAGCTTCCTCCTCGACATTTAAGGAATAACATTTCCCTCAAAAATTTCCTAAGACCTTTGACCGAACGACCCTCCTCGACATAGAGAGGTAAATCATTAAAAATTGCCTAATACATATAGCCGAACGACCCTCCTCGTGTTAGAGAGGTAAATCATTAAAAATTGCCTAATACCTATAGCCATACGACCCTCCTCGGCATTGAGAGGTAAATCATTTAAAATTGCCTAAGACCTATAGCCAAACGACATTTATCGAAATAGAGAGGTAAAACACTAAAAATTGCCTAAGACCTATACATGAACGACCCTACTCGGCATAGAGAAGCAAAGTATCAACAAATTATCCAAGACCTATGGCCGAGCAATCCTCCTCGGCCTAGTGAGATAAAATAAAAAATAACTCAAGTGTCATGCCAAGGAGTCCCTCCTCGGCCTAATAACAACTTGCAAAGTCACCAAGTGATTCAAAATCGAACGAGCTTCCTCGGTTTTAACTGCAAATTTATACAAGACTTACATCATGCAACATACATTCACATATACAAACAATTATTCAAACAAACGCAGTTCATATCAAAACATCAAATACGATGAATAATTATAAACACATAATTACTGTTACACCCGATGGTTATAGAGGGACAACCCCCGCACCCTAACGATGCTATTTTGCAAATTTTGACCAATATTAGAATTATTTATTCAACATTTGTCACCCATATACACGGGCTGATTTTCACGACGTCATCACTCATCATCAATTGCAACCCCCTTCCTCTCCCTCGCCATCAATTACAGATCTGGAGACTTCTCACAATTTTTTTTAATTTTTTTTTTGAATTCGTTTTTCAAGATCTGCAGTTCGACAGAACAGAAGTGTGGATCTGGTAAAGAGTCTAACAAAGTGAGGAAGGGAGGTGCATCAGAGAGATGGTGAATGCTCCCGAAGCGTCGTGGGTGGCGGTGCTTAGCGGATCTATTCCACAGATGAATAACCCACAGCCGAACTATTCCATCTAGCTTCTTCACATAATCCATCTCAGAAAGATAAACATTTGTAGTGTGCTCCCGAGTTTAAAATAGGGGAGAAAGGAAAAGAAATGGAAGGAAGGGGGAGGAAAGGGTGTGCTCCCTAGTTTTTTTAAGGAGGGAAGTGGGAGGAAAGGGTGAAATTTTTTTTAAATTTTCCTTCCTTTCATTTCCTCCCAAAAATGGAAAGAAATGGAAGGAAGTGAAAATTTCATTAACAAATGTTTTTGAAATATCTATTTTATCCCTCAAATATAATTTTCTTCTTCTTTCATTAAGGATACAAGTGTAATTTAAAAAAAATTCCTTCCCTTTCCTTCTTAAACTCGAGAGCACTAAAGGAAAATCTTGAATTCCATTCTCTTCTCTTCTTTTCTTTTCTCTTCTCTCCTCTTCCTTTCCTTTCTCTCCTGATAAAACTCGGGAGCGGACCCTTGAGTATTCAAATAAACTTCCATAAACTAAATCAGACTTTGAAACTCATAATATTCACAACTTTAGCTTTTCGATGTGATCGTACTTTTAAACCTTGTACTATTATGGAAATTCTTGTTTTAACCATCGTTGTTTTTTTTTGGCAATTTTAACCACCCTTCTAATATTACGCAGTCATATTAACCTTATTCCCAAACTCCGTTAAAAAATCTAACTTTCGTTTAATAATTTAACAAAACATAACAAGATTATAACCTAGATGATGACTTGGTTATAATTTTATGCATGTATCGCGGACATATATTTACGTCAGAGGAAAAAAAAAGCCCTAAAAACGATAAGAGCGCAACATAGAGTGAGAAACTAGGGGCTTTTTTTAACGGAGTAAATATATGTCCGCGATACATGCATAAAATTATAATCAAGTCATCATCTAGGTTATAATCTTGTTATGTTTCGTTAAATTATTTAACGAAAGTTAGATTTTTTTAACGGAGTTTGGGAATAAGGTTAATATGACTGCATAATATTAGAAGGATGGTTAAAATTGCCAAAAATAAACAACGATGGTTAAAACCGCAGTTTCATAATAGTACAAGGGTTTAAAAGTCTGATTGGCCTTTTCTGATTAAGTCTCTTCAAGGTGAAATGTCAAAACATGGAAACTAGGAATGTGGGATCTCTTAGCCAAACAGGAGGAATTGCACTGAAACGTTGACGGAACTGCCATTTGAGCTGGAAATCCATCATCTGTACACCTTCAATTTCTGAATTTACAAAATATTATAATAAAGAAAAGAAAGAAATTTGGTGACTAAATTGCGGAAAAGATCAATAGCTTAGGGATATGTTTAGAACAAGTTAAAACTGTCAACAGCTTAGGGACATATTTAGAACAAGTTAAAACTAAACTCGTTTGGTAGGTCGATAGAATTAGTCTGTATTAATAGTGAGGGGATTATTAATCAGGGGATTAATAATACCACTCTTTTTTTGGGATTAATAAGAAGGGGATAAGAGGGAATAAGA
Source organism: Adenophora triphylla var. japonica (assembly GCA_022495995.1). Lineage (NCBI taxonomy): Eukaryota > Viridiplantae > Streptophyta > Magnoliopsida > Asterales > Campanulaceae > Adenophora > Adenophora triphylla. The sequence goes on from JAFEMH010000918.1 coordinate 473,091, forward strand.
TGGGATAAAGGTTATTATCCAGGTTATTAGAAATAATACAGTGGTTGCATTTAATATATCAAACACCAAACTTATTGGATTAATAATCCTATCCAGCCTAAGAAGAGCTACGAAACGGCCCCTTATGAACTGCCAAAAATACCATTTAAATTTTGATCACATGCTATTTAAATAATCATTTAACAACAGGAAAAAACCAACCTCATTAGTGATAGTGAATCATTAAAATGATGCAAAAATAAAATTGTTTAATGTCCCGTATGTAAAATAAAATAATTTAATGTGTTGTATATAAAAAAAATTAGTTTAGTGGTAAAACATGAAAAAAGTGTATAATGCAGTTATTTTTTTGCAATTTTTCCAAAAAAAAAAAAAAGGAAAAGCCTAAACAGCCCGATGGCCACCAGCCAGGCCAATCCTCTACTCCCTCCGTCCCACTTCAATGGATACCAAAAAAAAGGGCACATATATTAAGAAAAGGTAAGAGAGAGAAAAAGTGGAGAGAGAATGTTGTGAGTGTAAAAGTAAAATAGGAGAGAGAATGAGTGGGAGGAATAGTTAGGAGAGAAAATGTTGTGAGTGAAAAAGTAAAATAGGAGGGAGAATGAGTGGGATAAATAGTGAAGATTCCTTTCCATTTTGGATAAATATCAATTGATGTGAGACGGACCAAAAGGAAATAAGTATCAATTGAAGTGGGATGGAGGGAGTACATCACAAGGGCGGGTCGAGGCCAGGCCTGCCAAATCCGTCTTAACTGGGCCTTTCGTTTGAACAACCCCACTTAAAGTGACAACAACAAATTTGATGGCCCACTTACTCTAAATTTCTTCTACCGAGATTCAAACCCAATTCATTACACTATATCTAAAATTTCATATATACCCCTCGCCATTTTATAACTAACTTATAAGACTAATTCATATTTTATAAGTGACTTATAAGGCTAATTTTTCTCTTATATTGACTTCTAAGACAATTTTTACAACAACAAAAAAAATTAAAATTTTCAATAATAAAAATAAATTAATCTCATAATTTACACATTAAAACTCTTATAGCTGAATTATAAAATCAATTTGCCACTTATAACTAATTCGTCTTTTATAATTGTGTTATAACTGACTTATAAGACTATTTCATCTCTTATAATTCAGTTATAAGACAATTTTTTCAACAAAAAAAAAATTCAAAATTTCAGTAATAACGAATTGGTATCATAATTTACACAGTACAACTTTTATAATTAACTTATAAAACTAATTTGTTATTTATAATTGACCAATAAGACAATTTTAAAAAAAAAATCAAAATTCAATAATAACAACAAATAAATCTCATAATATACACATTAAAACTCTTATATTTGAATTATAATATCAACTTGCTTCTTATAATTAATTCGTCTCTTATAATTGATTTGTGAAACATTTTTTTTTCAATTAAAAAATCAAAAATTTCAATAACAACGACGATTAATCTCATAATTTACACATTACAACTCTTTTATAGATTAATTATAACTAAATTATAAAACTATTTCATCTTTTATGAATGACTTATAAGACTTTTTCGTCTCTTATAATTGATTTATAAAACAATTTTTCAACAAAAAAAAATTTAAAAATTTCAATAGTAATGACAAATTATTCTCATAATTTTGCATTACAACTCTTATAGCTGCTTGCAATCCTAAAATGATGCTGCTTGCAACTCCAGGTAAAAACAGAAACGTGAAAGTAGAAACATGGTACTTCATTTAATTGTGGAACAATGCGCATAACCTACAGACCTCTACTATCAATATTGTGTCTTTTGTGTGTATACATGGGTTACAATGTTTGTGTATAATCAGTCTTGAACTCATCCAAATCAACATTAGGGGGCAGATTGAGTTTTTTTTTTAGTGTTGAGATTTTGCTTATCTATTTGGTGTTTGAATGCAGGAATCTGACTCAAAAACTGTTTTCTTATTGTTGTGATTATCGATTTCATGTTGTATCATGTTTTAGTGTTATATAGAATATCTTGTAGGGTACTGGGTTGCCTGCTAAAGAATGTGAGTTGTGTGATTTTTATAGAGAGAGATGTGATAAATGAAGTTGAGGAGAGGGAGAAGATAGGGAGCTTAGGAGTGTCTGAAAAATTTAAATATGGGGATAACTCTTTATTTGAAATTTACAAAAAAAAAAATTTTTGAAGGAAAAAAATATGGGCAGAGATGCCATAAGGGAATTTTTCCATTTCAACGCAGGGGTTAATACTTTTTTCTTTATTACTCCCATCTGATCAGGAAAAAAAAATCTCAATTTCTATTTTGAGGTGCTCTCCTGTGAGAACAAGGGGATCCGTCTCATGCATGAGACGGGTCGACCCATGACCCATGGGGTGTAACGTACGTACAATGGAGTAAGATTCGCTAGCGACTAGTTTTCATATAACAATTTTATTACAATTGATTAATGTCCCATCCCGGCGGCAAACTTTGTTTTGTTCATATTATTGAAAACATAAGCTTAAATTAAGCCACAAAACAGTAGCAGGCCTAACCAGATTTTTATTAATTGGTTTGATTATTACGTTTACAACCATTTATAGGTCAATTTTATTATTTTTTTTATATTATTTTTTCGACTTTTTAGTGGTTTAGAAAAAGTGATAGTTACCATCTCTTAATGTAATGATTGTATGCATATAAAAAAGTAACATCATTTTTACCCATTTTTTCAAATGTAATACAAATTATATGTATTACATTTGAAATGTAATAACTTATGTATATGAATGTAATAGTTTATACAAGTAAATGTAACACTTTGATAGATGAAATTGTAACATATTTCTATAGATAATGTAATACTTTTACATGTATCATGATAATTTTGAACTCATTGTAACTTATTGTTTGAAAACATATAGATATCTATACATATGTGTTACAATTATGTACAAATACTATTACATATAAATAACACGTTTGTTACATTTTAATTATAATAAGTATTACTTTTGCCAAACGAAGAAAACATAGGAAAAACACTATTACTTTTCTGTATATATGTATTACTTTAATGTATACAAACTATTACTTTATATGCATACAATCATTACATTATGTTATAGTAATTATTACTTTATATCCTATTCTCTTGAAGAATTATGTTAGACTTGAATTTTGTTTGGAAATAATCTTAAAATGGGGGTTTAAAAGAAAAAAAAAAAACCGCAGTAAATAAAAAACAATCCTACTCGACCAGAGGCGTCTATTATTCGAATCTTCCACCTCCGAGAGAGAGAGAGAGAGAGAGAGAGAGACGGCGAGAATGAACCAAGGTCGGCAATCAAACGACCTACAGCACGAAGACGATGCCGCACTCTCGAAATTTCTCGCCTCCTTGACGGACTACACCCCAACCGTAAATTTTCCAACGAAACCCTAATTGTAAACAATTTGTTCGATCTTCATTCCCAATTAAGCTTCAATTTATTTTAACTGTCTCGTTTTTCTGTCGATTTTCAGATTTTCGATGAATTGGTGGAGTATTACCTGGGAAAAAGTGGATTGAGAGAAAGTAGGAGTTTTGAAGGCAACGCCAATGCCTGAACCGTCTTTCATGCGCTGGAGCAAATTTTTTTGGGCGGGTCATGGGTCATGGATCCGACCCGTCTCATGGATGAGACGGGTATTCTTGTTCTCATATAAGTCTTTGTCTTCTATTTTGATTTATTTAAAATTGATTATTTTTAGTAAATGCTAAATTTTGATTGCGAAATTTCAACAAGCTAATACTCCGTTCTTCTCAAAATAATCTTTCCACTTTTTATTTTTTTAATGTAAAGGTATTTCGAGCAATAAATTTATGTTAATTTCATTATCATAATGAAATTTTAAAATTGTTATTAACATATCATTATAAATACTATGAATAATAACTTTTAGATGTTAATTATGATAATTGAATTAATATAAAATTATTATTCAAATTATTTTCGTATTAAAGAAATGGAAAAATTATTTTGAGGTGGGAGGAAGTAAATGCCAAACACAATTCTTGAAATTTTTAATTTGCCAATTGACACTACTTTTCTTTGGGCCTTGGAATGAATGTACGAGAAGATACGAGATAATAATTTTGTTAAATGATTCAATCTCTTGTTAAGACCTACTCCCTCCGTCCCACCTTAGTGTAGACTAAGGTGGTGGGCACAATAACTAAGGAATATTATTAAGATAATGAAAATGTGTGGTAGAAAATGAAGAGAGAGAATGAGTGGAGTGAATAGTAGGTTGGTTGAATAAATTGTATGGTGAGAAATGAGGAGAGAGAATGAGTGGGTGGGGTAGGAAAAATAAAAAATAATAATAAACTTTCTAATTTTGACAGTCTACACTAAGGTGGGACGGACGAAAAAGGAAAGAAGTCTACACTAAGATGGGACGGAGGGAGTATATTTATAGTTTAAAATACAAAAAAGTAAATTTCATTATTCTAGGTTTAAAAATAATCAAGAAGATTGTAATTACTTGATATTCTAAGAATATGTATAAGGAGATATTCAAATTAAATACACAATATTTACATAATCTTATCAGGCCCATGCAAGATGGACCACCCTGGGAAAGAGCCAAATTTTGGAGACTAAGGATATGAAACGAGCATGGGGCACCAACTTGGTGAGAGTATCGACAAGTTGATCGTTGTCGGAGGTGTGTTGAACACGTAGAGTGTCAAGTTGTATCTGTTTACGAACAAAGTGGAAAGCAAGAGCAAGATGTTTCATTCGAGAATGAAAAATTGGGTTTGCTGCATAGTGAGTGGCCCAAAGATTGTCACAATATATGACTGGTGTCTGAGATGGTGTCAGATTGAGTTCAGTGAGAATGTTGTGAATCCAAAGGACCTCCGCTACAGCTCAAAACTCGGCTTCAGTGTAGGAGCGGACAAGTACTCGTTGTTTCTTTGATGCCCAAGCAAGTGGGTTACGTCCAAGATATATTAAGTAGCCAGATGTAGAGACATAGTCATATTTTTAACCTGCCCAATCGGCATCATAAGAGGCATGAAGAGAGGGGGTGTTTCGCAGTATAACTAAAGACCCATTGGAAGTGTACAATGTTAGTAGTGGAGAAGGCGTTTCTAGGTAGTTTAGTGAGTTCCCGTGGGTTTTGCATGATGTGTGAGTTTATTGATCGGAGAGGCAATGCCCGAACATGTGGAAAATAGGTATTGAAGGCTACCAACAATGGCCTGATAGTCAGATTGGTCTTAGAAGTGAATTCAATGCCTAAAGAATACGAGTGAGGTCCAAGGTCAGGAAAGAAAAAAACGATTAGAAAGGTTCACTATTAGAAACTGTGTGATTAATGACGGAAATTACCCACATAAATTATCCGTCAATATTATGGATAAGTAAATTTAACCTTATTTCCGACGGAAATTTCGTGAGTAACCTTAAATTATCTACGGAAACAATTTCGTGAGTATTTTCGACGGAATGTCAGTGAATAATGGAGGGCGTGGCTACTACTTGTTCTTCTATGCTTGAATGTAATGGGTTTGGATCAATTCAAAGGAACCTCCTACAATTCAATAAATCAATTTAACTTTTAAGCAATCTTTATTTTCGTCTTTTTTCTGGTAAAAACTTATACTAACCTCCGTTCCATAAAATCTTACCTATTTACTATTCTGACGGTCAATGTAAAAGAACTTTGACCAAGCATTAATGTCAAACTAGTCATCCTAATGAAATTTTAAAAATTGTTATTGCTTAATCACTTAATGATTTATCAATAACAATTTTTAGATTTTCAATATGACGATTAAATTGACATTTTTGTTTGGTCAAAGTTCATTAGTATTGACCGCCAAAAACAGAAGTGGGTAAGGTTTTATGTGACAGAGGGAGTAATGAACTGTCTCTTAGCCATTTTGTTGAAAAATATCTTTGTCTGACTGATATATGGCATGAATATGCTATCTCTACATGACTACCGCATCGGGATAAGAATGATAGTTTATTGCAATCAATAACTAAAGTGGAAAGAAAGAAAATAAGGATTATTGATGGCATAACTATGTATGATAAAGGGAGAAGATTGTTTGTATTTGTTTTTGTAGAAAAAACAATAATGTCGAATCTTAACTTAGAGAGTGTATGGATTTAAACAATAAGGAGGGGACTTTGGAATTTGATCAAATGGAACATATGCACGAAAATAAAGAAGGACACAAGGATTTTGTTAACGAGGAAAACCTTAGAGATGACATCCTCTTCGGAAAAAATCTCGAGAATTAGGTATCCAACCTTAAAGGTTTCACTATGAATCTCGTAGTTACAAGCTGGAAGACAATAAAGAGAGTACAAGTATTTTGTGCGTAGGTGAATGCGAGAATGTGTATGTGTGTATCTGAGTGTGAGAGCGTGGCTGTGGGTGAGTGTGAGGATGTGTGTCTCTGTGAGTCTCCATGTCCCCTTTTTATAATAAATACTAACAAGAAAATAACAAAAATCCCTATAATCTCGGCCTATCTCTTATCCTTTCAACCAACGTCTCTTGACTTGGTCTTCTAAGCGTGGATGGAAGAGGTTCATGTGCTGATAATAGTGATCCCGAAAATATCTCCATAATAGCTGTAAATAAAGAGTGGTTAGTTAAACAAAAAAATAAAATATGCGTAACTTACAGGGAATCAGGATGTCGCCATGCAGGAACGATTGAGGATGTCAACATGTGGAAAATCTGGCCATAACAATTGCCCCCAAACTTATCACTTCGCGAAATACGAAGAGGTAAGTTTCCAGACTTCGAGTAACTGGCGGAGATGATTTGACAACATTCGGTGGTGAAGGAAATCAAGAAAAAGTTAAGGCGTCATCATCTCTCAAAATGTCAACAGGTAAGAATAGTTTACCCCGTCTTTCTATTCCTGCTAATCTTCCTTTTCCTCAATGCTTAAACTTTCTCTTCAGATTCAAAGGCAGTTACTTCAGGCTTAGACTTTGATCTGGAAGATTTGGATGCTCTTGTTGGTGCTTTTCCTGCTAAGTCTGATGTTAGGCCACCAATTGTCCCAAACAAACAAGTCCAGACGGGTGAAAGTGCTGGCATTGGTTCAAGGGTAAAGAAGAGGAAGGCTGTGAAATTGTGGATGCGGATATTTTTGAAGGTTTGATGGCAGGAGAGGTGATGAAAAAGCTTCTAGGATTAGTAACCAATGTAAGATGTTACTAAACTGTTCTAACTGTTCCATAGCTCTATTATTTGCTAATTTGGAACTTATGGTGTTTTCTTAACAGGCAATGGGATGTTTGGAGTCCCAAGTGGAAGATATGGCTAAGATCAATGAGTAAATCAAGAAGAGCGCTAAGAGTGATGTGGCTCAGGCTAAGAAGGAAGCCGCTTTTTGGGAGAAGAAGTTTAATGAGCAGAAAGAGGAGTTAGAGGAACAGAAGAAGACGGTGAAGGGGTTGTTAGCAATCTGAGTTCTATTGAGGGCGACTATCAAAATGAAATAAATGAAGTAAGGGAATCCTGGAAGTTGGCTGCTGCCAAAGCCATGTTGAAGATCAAAATCAAGATGATGGAAGAACATAAAGATGGAAAATCTAAGGTTTAGAAGGTTGAGAACGAGTATGCAAAATTGAAGAATCTGTTGGACGAAAAAGTGGATGAAGGAGAGGCGTCAACTAACCCTAAGGATACGACGGTTGAAGAAGAAGGAGAGAAGAAGGATGAGGAAGGCAGAACTCCCTCGGTAACACCTGCAGCAGAAGCTAAGTGAAGAAAAATTCATATTAGTTTTTCAAGTTGTTTTGTTTGATGATGATTTCGAGGGCTGAGTCCCAAAGAAAATTTTATTTTGGTATGTTCCTGGTTCATAAGGATCGAAGACAATTTATTTCAAGTGTTGGGTTGGTTCAACACTTTGCTTTTAGTTTTATGTTGTTTGGATGTTGGAGCGGGCCAACTGAATTTGGAAACGTTTTATGGTAGTCTTAATGGTATTTAGTATCTTAGTGTTTAGAAAAAATATTTGTTAGCAATGGGATCATCTGGTCATTCAAAGTTGACAATCGATATGCCCCCTTTCTTAGATGTCGTCCTATCAGCCCATAAGACCAATGGTAACTCTTCTCCCCATCTCCCTTTCTTCTGGTCCAGTCTTCTCTTTAGGTTGCTTATGATAATCTTATTGCTGGATTCTGCTTATCCGTTTGCTTGAGGGTGAACAGGTGAAGATGTCACCATCTTGACTCCCCATCTAGTCAAGAAATCTTGAGTTTTCCGACTGATAAATTATGAGCCATTGTCGCATATTATCTCTGAAGGTATCCCAAATCTGCTTTCCTCCTGGAGCCCTGGGCAATTTCCCTACAATATCCATTCCCCACATCATAAACGGCCATGGCGACAGGATAGGATGTAGCAATTCGGCTGGCTGATGTAGTATGTCGCCGTGCCTTCGACAGGAATCACACTTCTTGGCATACTATGCAGCATCTCTCCGCATCGTAGGCCAGAAATAGCCCATATTTTAGAGCCTTGGTATACATGCTTCTACCCCCGGTATGATTGCCACACTGCCCTTCATGCAGCTCTCTTAAAACCTGTTGGGCGCGGTCTGCTTCTAGACACCTTAAGTAGTGACCTGCAGCAGATTTCCTAAACAAGAAGTTATCAATAAGTAAATACTTAGATGATCTTACCCTGAATACTCGGGCGTTTTTCTCCTCAGGTGGGATTGTATCATCTTGGAGGTATTTGATAGTAGGAGCTGTCCAAGAGGTCACTGCTGGACTGGGAACGATGTCATCATCTATAACGAACAGCTCGAGACGGTCAACTGCTGGGATGTCGACATGCACAATTGGGATACTTGTCTGCGAAATACTTTTGAAGGCTGAGCCTAGGTTTGCCAGAGCATCTGCTTGTGAGTTTTCCTCCCGTGGCACCTGCTTCAATGTGAAAGTTTTGAATTTGGCCGCCAGAATTTTTACTATCCCCAAGTATGTCGTCATCTTTGCATTCTTCGCTATGTAGGACCCGTTGTAGTGGTTGACAATTAGCAATGAATCAATAAACACCTGGATGTGCTTGATGTCAAGGTCCTGAGGCACTGTTAAACCTGCAATTAATGCCTCATATTCTGCTTCGTTATTAGTGGCCTTAAAACTGCAGCTGATGGTTTGAGGTATTATGTCCCCTTGTGGAGACTTTAGTACAACTCCGAGTCTTGTGCCTCTCACGTTGTAAGCACCATCTGTATAAAGTGTCCACACCTTCAAGATGTCATCATCCTGCAGTTGTTGAACTTCCAATTCTACTTCTGGTTGCATGGTTGGACTAAAGTCAGCCGCAAAATTAGCTAGAGCCTGAGATTTTATTGCTGTTCTGGGCTCATGTTTGATGTCGTAAGTACTTAACTGTACGGACCATGTAGCCATCCTACCTGACATCTTTGGTTTTCTCATAACATTCTTAATGGGATAGTTAGTACACCCAATTATAGTATGTGTTTCAAAGTAGTGTCTCAACTTAATAGATGTAGTTATCAAAGCTAAAATCAATTTTTGTAAATGAGAATACCTGGTCTCCCCGTCTAAAAGTGTCTTACTTATATAATAGATGGGTTGCTGAATACCATCTCGTTCTGTCACCAGGATCACACTTACAGCGCTTTTTGACACTGCTAGGTAGATGAATAGGGGTTCGCTTTCCTGAGGTTCGCCACACGGAGGTGTAGACAGGTAACTTTTGAGGTCTTGAAAAGCTTGTTCATGCTGATCTTCCCACTGGAACTTTTTATTCTTTCTTAAGATATAGTAGAAAGGCTTGCATCGATCAGATAATTTGGAAATGAACCGGGTAAGTGCTGCAATCTTCCCTGTCAATCTCTAGACGTCTTTGACAGATTGAGATGACGACAGGTTAATGATGGCACGAATCTGTTCTGGACTGGCCTCTAAGGTCATGTATCTTCTTGGCTAACGGATTACCTGCAAAAGGGTCAGCCACAGGAATATGATTGAAAGCATTATTATTAAAAAGATTATTAAGCAAACCAGTGTTGTCTACAGCCGAGGTAACAACGGTGTTGTCAGTAAAAGGTGAATCCTGTCGGGGGTGGTGTCAGCAAGGTGTCACTGGATAAAGATGTCGACTTCATTTAAGATGTCGACATCATGAGTATGAGATGGGCCACCCATTGGGATGAACTCATTCTGAAACGGGGATCCACCACTGGTCTCAAAGCTGATGTTCCTTGGGCGCAATGGCGAGATGTTACTAAGCTGGGATGCAATGAACTTCTGGTCTTGTTGCATCTTGATCATAGCATTGGCCAACAACTTTGAATTACTGTCCTGGTCTCGTTCACAGTGGAAGATCCTGCCTTGTGGGATGATGGGGAGGGCGGCATCATCGGAGGTTTTGATTGAGTGACGGCGATGCTCTTAGGGTCCGCTCCTGAGTCTAAATTTGGAGGGGAAGGGAAGGAGAAGGGAGGAAATGTGGGAGGATTTCATTTGGAAGGGTGCTCCTGAGTTTTGGCTGAAGGGGAAGGGAAGGAGAAGGAGGGAAATGGTTGGGCTCATTTCCCTCCAAATCAATCAAATTTCAATTTTGGGGGAAACGGAAGGAGGGAAACAGATAAAGAGGGATAATTTGTCATAATTCCAATCCTACCCTTTCACCTCTATTATATCGCCCTTCCATTTTAACAAAACCCAACTCCATTGATTGCTCTCCTCTGCCTTCTTCATCTCCTCTGCAACAAAAATCAATCACAACTCAGCCAAACAACTCCATTGTCAACAAATTCATGGATGAAGAGGTATGTGCTCCTTTTCAATGCCTAGTTTTTTTTTTTTTTTGTATCTCAGTTTCTCAGATTCTTCAAGTTTCTCCATCCACTTTTCAACCTAAGATAACAACAGAACAAGTTTTTTTATTAACTTGCAAACTCCAATGCGGACACAACAAATGTAATACATTTTCAAGAACTTACATTAGGATGAAAATAGAATGGTATATAGAATGGTAGGCCACGTCTTATAAAAAATAATGGTAGGCTTATTACTAAGGTCTAGATACAGAAGCTAATTCAGAAAAATCTTCTTAAGAAGAGAGGCCCATCATCATTAGCTGCTAATTTTTCCATCCTCTTGTTCTTGAGACAATTGTTGTTTTAGCCGGGAACAATAAAACGATAGCTTTACAGGTCGCAGAATTTGGTTGCGTCTGAAGGTCTCATTTAATTTACTAGTATCCCGTTGACGATGTAGAGATTCTACACAATAAACAACCATCTCAAGTACCTCAAAGTGTCTCTATGGATGTTTTTAATTGCAAGTTTATAAAATCTGTATATTTGGCTCTGTTTGTTATAAACTCTGTTTGTTATTTTCCCTGGGACTTGTGTGTTTATTTGACAAGGTAGTGAATGTAGAATCTTGATGTTGCTGATTTTGCTAATGTGGAATTGTTGATGTTGATGATGTATGAAAATGAAGGTGTTGCTGATGTTTGTCTGTTTGAAAATGAAGCTGTTACCGATTGAAACAATCTTGATGTTGTCTGTTTGTCTGTTTGATGTTGCTGATGTTGCTTGGAATTTTGATGTTGCTGATGTTGCTTGGAATTTTGATGTTGCTGATGTTGCTTGGAATTTTGATGTGGCGGATATATTGGCTGCAGTTGCGCATTTCCATTCATTGCTGTGTGTCCATATTGAACAGAAAAAGAGAAAGCACCTAATGGTTTCTGTAATGGCTCAGTGTTACTAAAGGGTTATTGAGTGAAACGTTGCATAGTCTGCTTTGATCACCAACTCAAATATCATCATTTCAGTGAGGATCTCTTAATCTATGGATTTAGCTTTCCATTTATTTCTTTGTATCTATAAAGGAAGGAAAAAGTTGAAAGCATGTAATTGTTTCTACAATGTCTCAGTGTTACTGAAGGGTTATTGATTGATTTGTCACATAGTCTATTTCAGTTACCAACTCAAAATGTCATCAATTCATTGATGATTTTTTCATCTACAGATTTAGCTTTCCATTCATTGCTTTGTGATCAATCATTCTAGTTGATTCTAAGGTATGATGTTTTGGGCATATATGCCGAGAGATGTTGATTTGGGGTGGTTGATGGGCTTTGTTTGTGGTTTGGAAACTTCTGATGTTCAGCAATGGTGTAATTTTGGTGAAGGTTTCATCTGATGTTTGGTTTTTTAGCTGCTGGAGGAATTTTACTGATGTGCACGGCCGTGCCTTTGGCCTTGCACGTCCGTGCGTTTGCCCAAAATTCTTGGGCGGTCGCCCTAGTGTCTCGGCCAGACTTGGGTGGCCGCCCTTGCCTTGTTTAAGAAGATACGGAGGCATTGGGGCCAGCTTCGGCCATTTGGCTTGGTTTGGCCTGTTTTGGCCGGGATATGTGTTTTGTTATAAATTCTTTCGTCTTATAATTACGTTGGTTTTGGAGTTGGACATTTTAATTCCCGCTCATGAATGTAATATTTTTCTTTCATCAATAAAAACTCCCGGTGACGTCCTGGTTCTGTAAAAAAAAAAAATTCCTCACTTATTCATGATAAGGGTAAAAACGTAATTTATATTTATTTCCTCTCTATTCCTCCCAAAACTCGGGAGCACGGGGAGGGAAATTTGAGCATTTCCTTTCCTTTCTCTCCTAACTCGGGAGCACACGGGAGAGATTTTAAATTTCATTTCCTTCCCTCCCTTCCCCTCCCTTCCCTTCCCTTTCCCTCCTTTCCTCTCATTTAAAAACTCGGGAGCGCACCCTTACCGGCGGCGGAAACCTTCTGGCTGGTTGACATGTTGAGCTTTAGGAAATGATCCAAATAATCAATAGACCAAGAAGCCCCTCGCTGGGCGCCAAATTGTTTTGGTAGAAAAAACAATAATGTCTAATCTTAACTTAGAGAGTGTATGGATTTAAACAATAAGGAGGGGACTTTGGAATTCGATCAAATGGAACATATGCACGAAAATAAAGAAGGACACAAGGATTTTGTTAACGAGGAAAACCTTAGAGATGACAACCTCTGCCCGAGTGATCCCTGCGATCCCAACGCATGCCGAAACTCTGCCCGAGTGATCCCTGCGATCCCAACGCACGCCGAAACTCTGTCCGCAGACAACCGGCTCATCCCGAAGCAATCCCGGTCCGTTCCGAAACACTATTCCATCCTCAAACACTATTCCCCCGCGGAAGACAGACACGAACCAACATTGGTAAGGCTTCTTTCCTACACTATTTCAATACATTTCAATAAAGCAGTGTACAATGTAGACATCCGATACAGAATGCATTTTTAAAAAAGCACATACACACACACACAACAGTTAAAGAATGTAAGGGGTACCGAAAGACTCGTTTTTACGAGGCGACTCGGGTGAGCTCTAATATTCTAATATTCTCTTCCCGAGGAGTCATCTGACCTCCGAACTCAAAAATCTCATCACACAAAAACAGTTTATTTTTAAACTGATGCCCTTTTTCAATGTTTTGGGCTTAATAAAAACGGTGTGGCGACTCTACAAAGCGAAAACACAGCGAGATACCTCCAACCGCAAAACGGAATAAGCCAAATGCCGGGGCGCGATCGTGCTGCCTATCGGATCCGGGCGACTTCCCAAAAGCGACGGCACAATGCGAGATGCCGGGGCCTCCGCGCGCGAGCCGGATCCGGGTAATTTCAGTTGGCGACTCTGCTGGGGAAATTTTTTTGTTTTAAAAACTTTTAAATAGAAACAAAAGATTTTTAAAATAATGATGAGGGTCAAACTTTCATTTTACCCCTTTCTTTAACTGTTGTGTGTGTGTGCATGTGCTTTACTTTTTATTTTACAAAAAAATAAAAATACAAAAAAAAAATGCATCAATATACATCTGTGTACATACATTTAAAATTCTTCAAAAACTTCTGTTTTACTCAGAAAAAGAATTTTAGAGACCGCACACTACTCGCACTGCTGCCTCGGTACACCACACGCTACTCATACTGCTGCCTCGGTTACACCGTACGCTACGCGCACTGCTGCCTCGGATACACTGCACACTACAACCCTTAACCCGGAATGGTATCAGTTGCAGTCCGTTTGGTCTTCCTAGGCCTCTTGGATGCGCACGGGATCATTCCAAACATCCCATCCTAGCCGAGCGTCAACCCTGCACGTTTGAGTCTTGAGTCACACTCTGTCCAGACTCGGTTGGTTTTTACCCAGTCCGTGTCATACAGCCTGGATACATATCCCATGCCGGCCATTTTCTGAGTCGGAGCTCGGAACTCAAGATCCCTTGCGCAAGCAAAGCGACGAAAGGTCATGCTAAAATCTTGACCTGATCTTGATTTTCGAAGCTACACCCAGACGATGTTCCGTCCCGGATATACATCCATGCCCACATGAAACCATGTCATCAAGCCTTTAATACGTCAGCCATGACGATATGACCCAGCCAACGCCTAACGTCACAGATCCCTTGCGCAAGCAAGGTAAAGAGAGGTCATGCCGAACTCTTGACCCGATCTTGACTTAGGTGCCGAATCGGCTCACTATTCACATGGCTAACACATTAAAATGAACATGACAGGCTCGGTCCTTAGGTTCGATTTTTCTTTTAGGTCGGTGGAAACTGCTTGCCCTATAGGACCCTCGCCCGGGGCTGTCCACTCTGGGATGTCGAAATACATGTGCAAAACGAGGGGCTTATAGCCGCACAGACGGTCTCCACTGACCCAGGATCTAGCATAGTTGCCAAAAAGAAGAGCAATCTTTTCCAACCTACCTAGGACTCTGAGAAAACACGTTTTAAGTAAATTAAAACAACAAAAAAACAGAAAAAAAGAAGCGGAAACCGCATGTCACGTGAGCTTTCCCCCTTTTACCCCGAACGGCCTTCCCGTGTCTAAACCTTACCCGTCACCCTCCTCCAGTGAACCGAGAGTGATCAAGAATACCCGGGAACTACTCTCCCAGTGTCAAAGCCGCAAGGTCCAACATCCTTCCCAGCACAGCTACTAGGGCAGTCCGTCAACTCCCCATGGCCAAGTCAGTGGATAACAGCGAGGAAAATGGGACCTTACCCCCGAGAAATTTCCCAACATTGGAGGAAGTTTGGCAAGTCATCATGGCTCTTGAGAAACGCCAAGGCGAACAACAAGCCTGGATCGATGGTGCCATGCACCACTTCGAAACATTAGCCACCCCTCAACCACCTGAGGCTTCCAAAGACATGCCTGCTCCTGCAACTTCTAACGTCTCTCATGGTCTCCCAGAAGTCAACATGTTGCCCTCATACGAGCCCTGCAGTTACGACATAAAGCCACAAGACCCCCTGGGGGAGGACATGTCCGGTCAACATCCTGAGGTCTCGATACCACCACCGAACAACGAACACATCTGGTGGGACATCTGTGACTGCACTGCTTGTCTGGAAAGGGATTTCCAAGATGAAATGAACAAGGATTGCCCTCGAAGAAAGAAGAAACCCTCTACTCAACAAAAACTGAAGAAGAGATACGAATCCGGCGACCCCACAGTCGGAACCCTCGGAGAACCCTCAGGAAAGTTTGACTACTACGTCATCTACTCCAGCAAATCTCCTCAGCATAGCTCTGCACAAGACCCTGGCAACGCCTGCTCCATGATCAGCTGGGACGAGCTCCGCACAGCCACCAATGGCCCGAGGGTCCAAATACCTCAACCCCTGTCTTAGGAAGATCTCAAAGCCAATGTTGATGCTTCAATAAAAGTAATGACGATAAACGAACTGAAATGCGCGGTATGGCCCTACGCCAATCAAGGCCCTCTCATTACAGAAATAGGAGAGACAAGTAAAGCAGCCAAGCCAGAGGTGAACGTACTGACACATTCCAGTCAAATCCCGATTAATCCTCCAGGGGCAGACAAAAGGCCAGCCATGCCTGAGCCTCGAACTGAAAAGGGGCCCTACGCCAAAGAAGCCGAAACCCTTGACCCGAAGGCTGAAGATCCTGTCTTAACTCAGCTCAAGCGTACTCAGGCTAACATCTCACTCTGGTCCTTACTTCCTCTTACCCGCATAAACTCAAGTTGGAGGAAAGCCTAGCTCAGACCATGGTTACCATCACCGTGACACCTGATGAAGCGGTTCAGATGATCGGCAACGTTCATTACAGCAACATCATCACTTTCACGGAGCTCGACCTCCCAAAATTTGGGGCTGACCATAATGAGCCTCTCTACATAACAGTTCAACTAGACGAGCGCCGTCTCCCTCGGGTCTTGGTAGATGGGGGATCAGCCATGAACGTTCTTCCATCCAAAATGATGGATCTGCTCGAGATCAAGACCACTGATCTGAAACCCTCAACTCAGACAATCAAGGCATACGATTCGACATCTCGCTCAGTCTTGGGAATAGCCACCCTGAATCTGTGGTTCGAAAAGCAGATGGTCTCGACCGACTTCCAAGTCATCGACATCTCGATCACATTCACTGCCATCCTGGGACGCCCTTGGCTACACCAGATCAATGGGGTGGCATCCACCCTCCACCAATGTGTCAAGTTCGTCCAAGGAACAGACCTTACCATCATCTACAGTGATAGCATAGTCACCGAAGGGACCGACACAAACGGCATCCCGGTCCTAGAGATCAAACACGACAATGATGGCATGATGTTGACAGGGTTCACAATCGAAAGCCCAAAGGCCCATGTGTGCCACATAGACCTGCCTTTGATCTGGGACCAGATCCCTCCCCCGATGAAAATGATGAAGCGCATGAACTACATCCCGGGGCTTGGTTTGGGAAACCGCCATCAGGGTACCCAACAAATCATCAATATCAAGGAACAGAATACCCTCCATGGCCTGGGATACATTCCTACTCCCGAAGACGCTGCGGAAGATAGAAAAGCCGCACGGAAATGCTTCGCCAATAGCAAAAGAGGCTTGCCCGCAGTCTCCGATCTCCGCCCTTACAGCTTCGACATGACTAGGTACTTCACAAGGGAAACCGACAGTTTGAACGAAGACACACAAAAGGGAACTGAGTTGATCAACGCCAAACAAAACTGGCTGACAACCATGGACAAGCTCCAGCTGAACCTGGCAAGATTCAGAGGCCTCAAGCCAAATCCCGTCAGAAGAGCATTTCTCGATGCACCAACTCTGCCGGGACCCACGACCACCACTATTCACAATGAATTCTGGTTCGGGAAAACCCCCTCTTTGGCAAAGGAACTCGAAAAACTCTCTGTCAACACCCCTGCCCCCAACAAGCGGGACGAGTCTGCATTCGAGCTAGCAATGCCCAAGACAAGAGCGGAAGACTCCGCAAACAATGCTTAGAACGAGCCCCTGCTCCACCAGCTCTTTAGTGAAGAAATCGAGGTGCCAGACCTAATCGATTTTGTTTCTGATAACTCTATGATAGCCATGATCGGGAGCGGAAACACAAAGCCTTTCAATCCCCGCCTCCTATCAAACCCATTGCTACTCAATAATTGGGCCACCTTCTCCGGACCTACTGCCAGCAAGAAGGACATGTTCGAACAACTTGGTCTGACCCCTCGAGTCCTAGAGTCCAGTGTCAAAACCCATCCTGAGTCCATTATCTTTGAATTCGAGTCTTTCGAGTCATCTGATGGCCTCACGCCAGAAGATTACGAACTCATTGCCAATAATGTATTCCCGTATGCTCTTAATGAATGCTTCGATCTTTTCGAGTATCCTCTCATTACATCTTTAACAACTGATAAATTAACTAACACACAAACAGTTAATAACGATTCACTTGATAAAGAAGCAGACACATTAAACAAACAATACATTAAGCACATCTTTAAGCATGTTGTCAAACGAGAGAAAAACCGGGCCCAAGCTGCCGAGGAGGTTTTAACCAAAGTGAATTTGGGAACCTGGCCAAGAGCCAAAAGAGACGCAAATCGGAAGTTTCTTCACCGGCACAGAGCAAAACGCATTGACTGCACTGCTCAAAGAGTTCGTGGACGTGTTCGCTTGGTCTTACCGAGACATGCCCGGATTAGATCCAAACATTGTAGAACATCGGATCCCCTTGAATCCCGAGTCTAAGCCCATCAAGCAAAAGCTACGCCGAATCAAGCCAGAATGGTCTTTACAAGTCAAGGAAGAGATCGAGAAGATGCTCCGCGTCGGCTTCATCAGGGTGATCGAGTACCCTACATGGCTCTCCAACAGAGTCACGGTCACCAAGGCCAACGGAAAAGTGCGCTGCTGCGTGGACTTCCGAGATCTCAACAAAGCAAGTCCCAAGGACGATTTTCCACTACCGAACATCGACATGTTGGTGGACACTACAGCCAATTTCGAGGTCAAGTCCTTCGTGGACGGGTTTGCCGGTTACAATCAAATTAAGATGGCCAAAGAAGATCAAGAAAAAATAGCCTTCACAACCCCCTAGAGAACCTACTGCTACACAGTGATGCCGTTCGGACTAAAGAACGCTGGGGCTACCTACCAACGGGCAGCAACCGTCCTCTTCCACGACATGATCCACAAAGAGATCGAAGTGTACGTCGATGACATGATCATCCACTCGAAGGGATCCGATGGACAACACCTCACGGACCTGAGAAATTTCTTCGACCGCCTCCGGAAACACTCAATGAGGTTAAACCCTGCCAAATGCACATTTGGGGTCAGCCGAGGCAAAGTCTTGGGATACATGGTCACCGAGCGAGGCATCGAGGTAGATCCTCAAAAGATCAAGGTCATCATCGACATGAGACCACCGCAAACTCAAACAGAGGTGAAAAGCTTCATGGACCGCCTACAGTACATCAGCCGCTTCGTTAATCAGTTGACCTCCATGTGCGAGCCAATTTTCAAATTGATGAAGAAGAACGCCGACGTCGAATGGAACTCAGAATGCCAAGATGCCTTTGAAGAAATAAAGGCGTACCTTGTGAGTCCTTCGATTCTCTGTCCTCCCCACGAGGAGAAGCCACTGTTGTTATACCTAACTGTGACCGACACCGCAGCTCTAGTATGGGTCGTCGGAAAATTACGGCACTACATGCAGTCGCACACGGTGCACTTGGTCTCCAAAATGGACCCAGTCAGATACCTCTTCGACAAACCATCTCTGTCAATGAGGCTCGCCAAATGGTCTTTCTTCCTAGCAGAATTTGACATCAAGTACGTGAACCAAAAGTCAATCAAGGGACGGGCAATGGCCGAACAGCTGGCTGACTTCCTAATCGACGAGGCTCGAGGCCCCGAGCCACAATTTCCAGACGAAGGAAACTTCGCACTCGAAGGCGAAAATCGATGGAAACTGTTCTTCGATGGAGCAGCCAACAAAAAAGGAAACGGCATCGGTATGCTTTTGGTCGATCCCAAGGACGAGCACACCCCAATCGCCATAAAGCTCAATTTCGAGGTAACCAACAATGCCGCCGAATACGAAGCCTGTGCTGCCGGACTAGAGGCCGCACTCGAAAGGAAAGTCCAGAAACTCGAGGTCTATGGGGACTCAGCCCTGATCATCAACCAAGTTTCCAACAAGTGGAAAACATAGACCCAGGCTTGTAAAAGTACCACGCCTGCATGGAGGACCTCATCACACAATTCGAAGAGGTCACCTTCCACTACTTGCCGAGAGACCGAAATCGGTTTACAGACGCCTTAGCCACCTTGGCTTCACTCGTGGAAATCCCCGAGGGAAAAGCAATCAAGCCCTTCAAAGTCGGTCGAAAGGAAATTCCTGCCTACTGCTGCGAGATCGAACCAGAGCCTAAGCCCATCAATGAGCCATGGTACAATCAGATCTTCCAATACCTCAAAAATGGGGAAACCGCCTTCATGGACGAGGAAGGTCAACGCAGGGAAGGAGTCAAAGCCAAGAGCATCATGGCCCTAAAATGCCTCGCCTCTTACTTTGTCATCCTTGGGGACATGCTATACAAAAAACGCTACCAAGGACCGCTCCTACGCTGCATCAGCCAGGGAGAAGCAAACGAGTTCATGAACGAAGTCCACAATGGGGCTTGCGGCCCCCACATGAACGCTAGGGCCCTGATGCAAATCATTCTCCGGATGGGCTACTACTGGATCTCCATGGAGGCAGACTGCATCCACTTTGTCTGAAGCTGCGACAAGTGTCAACGGTTCTCCAACCTCAATCATCTACCTCCTCACGATCTCTACTGCATGACTACACCCTGGCCTTTCGCCACATGGGGAATTGACGTCATCGGGAAAATTGCTCCGCCAGGCAGCAACGGCCTCGAGTTCATCTTGGTAGCCATCGACTACTTCACCAAATGGGTCGAAGCCAAGTCTTACAAGGTGCTCACCTCCAAGAAAGTCGCACATTTCCTCAGGGAAAACATCATCTGCCGATACGGCATCCCGAACGAAGTCATATCAGACAACGGCTCCCATTTCGAGGGAGAATGCGACAGACTGCTGGCCGAATTCAAAATCACACGCCACAAGTCTTCCCCCTACCGGTCACAAACAAATGGTGCCGTAGAAGCAGCAAATAAAACCCTCGAAAGGACCATCCGAAAAATGACCACCCGAGGACGAGATTGGCCCAAGAAGCTGCACCTCGCACTTTGGAGCTACCGAACATCAGTCAGAACAGCCACGGGAGAAACTCCATTCGCCCTGACATACGGGATGGAAGCAGTCCTTCCCATTGAATTGGAAATTCCCTCACTCCGAGTGCTGCTGGAAAATGAAATAAACGAATTCGAATGGCTCCGAAGCCGACACGACGAATTGGCCCTGCTAGACGAGCGATGACTAAAGGCCATGGAACACGTCCGAGCCTACCAAAGTAGGATGGCTAGAGCTTTTGACAAGAAAGTGAAGTCCCGAGACATCAGGGAAGGCGATCTGGTACTCAAAGAAAAGCCTCCCACTCGAACCAACCCACTGGGAAAATGGGAACCAACATGGATCGACCCTTTCGTGGTTCAAAAGATCTTCTCCGGAGGTGCCATGAAGCTGACAGACCTAGACGGCAATCCCTTCATGAATCCAGTCAACGGAAGCAAACTTCGTAGATACTTCGCCTAAAGAAGAACAATTGTGCATCTCTTGGCACTCCATGTAGTGTCGAACTACGCAGACCTGAGCCCTCTAGTCCGGGGGAACGTAGGCAACCTTAATTGGTCCGGTCTAAAAACACAAAAAAAAGTCAAAAGTTTGAATGTCAACCAAGACCTCCATCAAGCTACACACTTTCCAAGATCATGCCCACACCATCACCTTGACCAAGTCAAACGACGGCGGCAACATCAAAGGACATCTGAAGGTCACTCAGCGTCAAACGACTGACCCATGTCAACTTCCAAGCCAGGGGCTTGTCTTCGCCCTCACGCGCTTCAAAAAAAAAGAGCTCAAGAAAAAGCTTTCAAAAAAAAATAATAAGCTCAAGCAGAAGCTACAAAAAAGGTCAAGAGCCCGACGCCAACAAACAAGAGGCAAGGAAGCTACGGAAAAGACCGTCAAAACGACTTGTCAGGGGATCATCCAACCTCTCAGCCAAACAGAAAGCCCAAGCAAAAGGGACTGCCGTCAAGGCCCAGGCTGCTTTAGTCCGCAAATGCAACAGAAAAGTCCAAAGATGGACGCCGTCGAGGCTCACAAAAGAAACAAAAGCGAACAAGAGATCTTGCGTCTCGACAAATCTTTAAAAGTAAATCACAAATCACTTACGATTACAATATTTCTTGATGAGTTCAAGCACGGTCTACTCTCAAGTTCACAACGTGCTAAAAGACAGCTTAATACATTTAACAAATAATGTGTTTGCAATGCAATGAATGGATACCTAGGAGGTCATTCCGCGCCATCTGCGCTTGTCCCCTCGCCATTCTTCCCTTTCTTCCCTCGTCCCCGGCGAGTCTTCTTTCGTTCCACGCGAGCCAGCTCTGCGTCTCTCAGTCCGAGATTAGGGGCCCTCCCCGTAGAGTCAAACAATCCAGCAGCTCTCAGCGCTTCATTCGCCCGTGCTTCGGCTCGGATCTCCTCCCTGCGAGTCTGCAAAAGAGGACCTCTCTCCGTCAGTCGGTTAACTCTAGTCTCGTAGTCAAACAAAGTGTCTCCCGTAACATCCTGAGGGTCAGACCAGGCTTCGGCACTCCTAAGGCAATAGCTACTACGGAAATCAGGCCCCAGAATCGCTTCACGCCGCTTCCCAAAGCCACTGGGACCGCCCAACACGCCGCTCAT
The DNA here is from genome assembly GCA_022495995.1 of Adenophora triphylla var. japonica. Lineage (NCBI taxonomy): Eukaryota > Viridiplantae > Streptophyta > Magnoliopsida > Asterales > Campanulaceae > Adenophora > Adenophora triphylla. Next base: position 495,333 of record JAFEMH010000918.1, read on the forward strand.
ACCAAGCCAGTGCGGGTCGTCAATACGACATTCTCCCGACACCTAAGGAGCACCACAGAGGGAAGGCGGAATACTTCCATACCCTCGTAAAATACAAAAGAGCACCCTGAGCCGCCATACAAAGAGGAGCTACCTCCGCAGCTGCAAGGTCATCCTGACCAACAAAGGCTCCTGCTTCATCCCGAACTACCGGGAAACAAGAGACGGAATATAGAAGGAGGACCAAGACAAACGTGAAACTCTGACCACATAGGACCCTTCCTGAAAGGCCCTCCTAGTCTCAATCCCCCAGTGCGGAACCCACCAACGGATCTGATGCGTACCAAGCCGTGCCATCCATCTCTCCCAAGCGGACTGATCCATATCCAACACAAGAGGTCGCTGAGCAAATGACCACGGGCTAAATGACGTCGGCGCCTCGGGCATGGCCTGAAGTCTCTCTCGCAGCCATAAGGTGAGCAAAGCGGGGCTTCCCCCTCTCATGAACCTATCCCCAGGTCGCGCACTGGCCAATACCGTGAAGAGTCTCCCCAAAGACCAACGGGACAATATCCTCTCCAGCCTTCAGGCTCCTACCACATCCAGCAAAGCACCATCACATACCCCAAGGGAGCTGACCACGAAAAGCGTTGCTATCACGCACAAGGCAAATGCATCCCACGAGACATCACTCTCATCATCAATCATAAGTTGATTCGGCAGCGCAGAAATGTCAATATGACCCGAATCAAGGATCATGCCCTGCACTTCTCCCAACGAAGTCCGAAGAAAGCATGCAAGCTTCACACTCACGGCAGCACCGCCAATCAAAGGAAGCGAGATGGCCTCCACCTCCGGTCCTCCAATCAAAGCCCAAAAATCCTCAAAGGTGGGCACCATCTCATTGTAGGAGAAGCAATACACGTGCCTCTTAACATCTCAGAACTTCGTGGCAGCCCGCAACAATTCCCAATCAGGAACCAACTCCTTAAGGGACCAAACCGAGCAAAGTCGAAACCTTACCTCGAAAGCCCACCTCTGATGCCTCATACGGTGTCGCATCCACATTTTCAGCCGCTCAAGGAAGTATGCTTGCCGCTCCTTCGAAAGCCTCGGAAAAACTCGTGAAACGTACGAAGAATCCATGGCAAAAATGGAGGTTCCTAGAGAAAATGGGGAAGAAAGCTCGAAATGACTGCAAATGGGAAGTGGGGAAAGTCCAGACATCCGGAAAACATTTATCCCTTCCCAAAAGCAAAGGAGATCCGTACGGACCTCTTTGCATCCCAAGTTGGTCCGTACGGACCTTGTTGCACCTTGGTCCCACTTTCCCAGCAAACAGTACAACAACCACTGTTCTCAGCAGGACCTTGCTCCAAACTGCCTAAATTCTGGCCAAAGCCATTTCCGGCAAGTATACGCTATCCACAAACGCACTCCCAGCTCACGTGGCATGCACAAATAATAAAATAGCAACAATTCCTAGGACAATTCCCGGGAATCACAAAATACGGCATTACATCTTAAAATAAAATACTTTGTAGTGCAAATGCGAATGTTTTATTACAGGTACCCACAATGTCTGTTGCTAAACAAAAAAAAAAAGATATGGAAAGAGGGAAAGTAAATGAGCCCTAATTCGACTCTTCATCATCATCATCATCAAGCGAGAAGTCGGGCACCCCGGCAAACTCGCCAGCCACACCCTCGTCATCAGAATACTGAACCCCCTCCTGGGGTAGGTAATCAAAATACTCTGAAGGGTCAAACCCGGCAAAAGGATCGAAGAAGGCAGGCTCCGACGAACTCTCTCCCGGTGCCTCCTGCGAAGGCCGAACCGTGAAAGACCGCCGCCTCTGGACTCCCGAAGATGTCCCGCATCCATGCTATGCCGCCACGAATGGTTTCCTCCAACCGCTGCCCGGCTCGGCCCTCGGCGGAGGAACGTCCACGTAATGCCTAGAAGGCATCGGCTCGTACGCCGCACACGCCGCGAAGACTCGCAAGACAGCTTCCCGACATCGTCTTCGCAAAGACCGCATCGCCACATAACGGCGGGTCGGGCCGTGTCAAAGGCTCTCCCCGGACTCCGCACAAGCAAATGTGCCAAAAGAAACGCTCGGCTAAAGAGATGTGCATACGAAAAAAGAGAAAGATACGTAAATGATGCCAAGACGGAAAAGAGTAAGCACACTCACCGCATATCGTGGTCAACCCGTAGGCGCAGGAGCTCGCTCGGGGACGGGTACCGACACCCTCCGCTTCGATGAATCCCCACGAACATATGTGAAATCCGGCCCAGGCACCAGAACCTCTGGGGGACCTGGCGGGCCATCCTGCCTCTCCCTCGCCAACACCTGTGGCATCCTCAGCTTCCTCCTAACGAAGGCCCCATACTCCTCTCCATATAAAACAAACTCATCGGCACTCACGCCGCCCAGATATCTCTCAAACTCCAGCACGTCCATGTCACGGGAATCCATCATCCCAAAAGGCGGGTCCCTCGGAGCCAGGGGGAGCATACCCGGGCCATGCTGCCAGAAGACCCTCTCTCCCAAATACATGACATCGCAGGTCAGGCCCCGCAGCATCTTCCTCTGCGCCGTCACCACGGGACCACCCTCGAACTCGTCATCCCCATATCGAGCCCATGGGTACAGAGCAAACTCCGCTGGGCTATCTCTCCCCAGGTGCTCCTGCACATCCCCGTAGGCGATGGTGAGCTTCCCCCTACTAGTCCTCCTCCTCCTCGACGGACGGGCCCAGCCCAACATAGCAGGATAGGCCGCTATGGCCTCAGCATCTCGATCCCACGGGAAGCACCGGAAGACCTCATAGAACCACACCTGCGACAAAATCAGAAAAGGCTCAGTACAAAAGAAAACGGAGAAATGACAGATTGCTAAATCAAAAACAGCAATAAACTCATACCTCCAAAGAAAAATCAAAGCAGCCCAAAGAACTGGCCACGCCTCGGCTAAACCGGTCCAAAGAAAAATAAAGCTCGGCCAGGCCCGCCTCGCCCCAAGCTATCTCGCCGACCCTCTCCAAATCAATCAGACTCTACAGCAGAGCAAAAGGAGTCGTAGTCGCGTGATTCAAGAACAGAGTCTCGGAGAGGGCAAACCACATGAAGGAGCGTGCCAGCTGCTCCGCCGTCACCAGGTCAGTACCACGGCGATAGTCCCCAATGTTGGCCGAAATCCGCATCTCTACATCGCTGTACAGCATGCCCAGGCCCCTGCGAGGAAGAGGCACAAAGCCCAAAAGCTCAGCCAGTACCCCATCGAATATCCTGTCCCTCCACCGCACTGGCCCTCCTTTGAAGGAAAGCCCGGTGATAGCAGCAAATTCGGTGGGAGTCACCGTCACCTCGCCCCAGCTCAAATGGAAGGTGTGAGTGGTATCCCACCAATACTCGGACAAGCCTAGGAAGATTCTCTTGTTCTTCCTCGTATCAGAAATCCCGGTCAAGTTCTCCACGAACGCGCCCAAGCCGGAAGCATAGACCAGCCTCCTAGGACTCGGCCTGCCCTCCCTAGAGATGTCCGGCAGCTGCTGTCGCAACTCCACTACTGCCTCGAGCGACCCTCGAGACTTCATCTTTTTGGCTTTCCTGCATAAAGCCCTCATCTAACGCAGTAAACACAAAGAAATGTACGTCATTCACAGTACTTAATGCAAATTACCAAAAGGAAACCAAAGCATAAAAATAATAAAAAAAAAAGTGTCTGTCACAACACACGGCACACATTGCACACAATTTTCACATGTAACCCGTCACAAAACACGGCATGCATTGCACATAATTTTCCCCATGCAGTCCGTCACAAAACACGGCACACACTGTACAAATTTTCTCAACAGAGGGATTAAGCCCTACACGACACATTTTCAAAAGACCCGTCACAAAACACGGCACATATTGCACATAAACTCCCCATAAAGTACGTCACCAAAAACACGGCACACACTACATTACACATTTTCAGAAAAGTCCATCCCTACACGGCACATACTTTCAGACAAAACCCGTCACAAAACACGGCACATGTCACATTTGTCACAAAATTTGTCCCTACACGGCAATTTTTTCACAATGTACATACAATAGAAATAGCATAAGGTACAAAACACCAAAGCATGCATTTCAAAGAGAGGCACTTTATTTTTACAAATAAGAGCTAATCTACACATTTTTGTACAAAAATCACATACCCACAATTTTTACATGCTCAATTTCAACAATTCATCACGAATTTCACAAAAGGCATGGCAAACAACAAAAGCCCCAAATATGCGAAAAACTAAAACCTAGTTCTAGCATACAACAATTCAAGCAAGGAATCAAGACGAAATTGATTTCTTACCTCCCCGACGTTCCTAGCTCGCCTAGTGTGCACCTCCGGATTCGGATACAACACATCCGGGTTTCTCGACGAAGGTACAAAGGAAGTGCAATTCCTTTAAAGTTCCGACCTTTGCTCAATCGCCTCTTGGCTCCGTTGACGACGACCTCTCCTTGATCTTTCCGCCATCGACAAGCAATTCAAGCTGAATGTGGAGGATTTTCTAAGGAATTTTGGAGCAAAAAATGGAGTTTTCTCCTTCTCTCTCTCGGCTGCTCACGAACTGGAAGAAGAGGAATGGGGAAACACCTCGGTTCTGCAGCTGGTCGAAACCTGGGGAAATTAAAAAGCCACATTGGTCCGTACGGACCTCTTTGCAGAGGGAGAAGATCCGTACGGACCTTCTTGCAACAAGAGGCCAAATTACTTCTTTGCCCTTATAATCTTTGCCCCTGGCTGTCCAAAGGCCTATTTCAGCAGATTCAATGCAGTTTGGTCCTCAACCCAACAAAACCAACCCCAGCCGTCATCGTAAGCCTGGATTTCGCCCACTAAACGGCAACACAACCACCGGCCGTCATCGTAAGCCCGGACCTCACCCACTAAACGGTAAAACAAGCGCAAAAGGAGCCATCACCTCCAAGCACAAATCTCAAGGCACAAAACGCCTCCAAAACGCCAAACGGTGAATCAACCACCGGCCGTCATCGTAAGCCTGGATTTCGCCCACTAAACGGCAATGCAACCACCGGCCGTCATCGTAAGCCCGGATTTCGCCCACTAAACGGCAACGCAACCACCGGCCATCATCGTAAGCCCGGACCTCGCCCACTAAACGGTAAAACAAGCGCAAAAGGGGCCAGCACCTCCAAGCACAAATCTCAAGGCACAAAATGCCTCCAAAACGCCAAACGGTGAATCAACCACCGGCCATCAAAGTAAGCCCGAAGTCACCTTCTCAGCGGAAAAAGCCCCTGAGGCCGCATATCCCAGCCGAGATGAACACCGATGGGTCATTGTAAGTCCAACCTTTTCCCCGGCGGACAAAAGCGTGAGGCATCCGCCTCACAATCGGAAGCCTCAAGGCGATCGCGCCTCCGACCCCGGTCGAGAAGACGAATCAAGTCCTCATACATGACACAACCGCAGCCAGAAAACGAATCAAGTCCTCATACATGACATACCTCCAGCCCAGAAGGCTTTAAACCACTCGGTCCGGAAGACCGTATAAACCTCCCAAATCACTATCGCCAGCCCGGAAGGCTTTAAACCACCCGATTCGGAAAATCGTAAAATTTCCATCTCAGGACGCCACCACGTCCTCACAGTCGACATCGGCGGTCACACGACACTTCAGGGCACCACCACGCCCGCATACATTCACAATTTCACGACCTCTGAACTACGATCAGGCTTGATTCCCACTAGGGATACGTAGGAATCCTATCACAGGGTCCAGCCATTGACCTATACGGTCACCCAGGACGCCACCACGTCCTTACCATTGACCTATACGGTCACCCAGGACGCCACCACGTCCTTACCACCGACCTATACCGCCACCCAGGATGCCACCACGTCCTTACCATCGACCTATGCGGTCACCCAGGATGCCTCCACGACCTTACCATCGACCTATACGGCCACCCAGGACGCCACCACGTCCTTACCATCGACCTATGCGGTCACCTAGGACGCCTCCACGTCCTTACCATCGACTTATGCGGTCACCCAGGACGCCACCACGTCCTTACCATCGACCTATACGGTCACCCAGGACGCCACCACGTCCTTACCATCGACCTATACGGTCACCCAGGACGCCACCACGTCCTTACCATCGACCTATACGATCACCGACAGGATACCGTCACATCCACACACAGAGTTTCAGTTAGAGGACATCTCACGTCCTCGTACACAACAACACTCACCCCACACACGAACTACGATCAGGCTTGATTCCCGCTAGGGATACGTAGGAATCCTATCACAGGGTCCAGCCAACTGACCTAAATGATCACACAATAGGACACCACCATGTCCTCACGCACTGACCTACACGGTCACTTCTTCTCCCAGCACGCGATCCAGATCAGGACCCTTATCTTATCGACGACCCCACTTCCTCCGTAAGTGACGTCGTCAAGGAGCTTCTGTAAGTACCCCAATCTGGATCACCCTCTTCCGAACACACGAGAAACACCGCAGACTCACACAAACGCAGTCTCGAAGACCCGTGACACTCAAAAACCTCAAAACCACCAACCAAACCAAGGGAGGGACCTTTCTGGAAAAAAAAGGGACAAAAGGACCTTTTAGGAATTCTGTAAAAATGCATACATGGTCCGTACGGACCTCTTTGTTGCCACGAGTACTGAATCCTCTTAAAGTCCAAGATATTCCCTTAAATCCCGGAAGTAATAAATACTCAGCTACATGGGGGGTCCGTACGGACCTTTATGCATGCAAGTTGGTCCGTACGGACCTTCTTCCTACCAGACACCATCATTGCTGAATCTCCTTAAAGTCCACTTATTCCCTCAAATCGAGGAAAACCAAAAATTTGGATTACCTGGAAGGTCCGTACGGACCTTCTTGCACAAAATCTATGGCTATAAATAGAGGGCTTCCCCTCCCTCATTTTAGAGATCTCCCTCTTCTCTCCTCTCCCCCCAGCCTTCTGGCACCCCTCTAAGTCCTCTCGAGGCAATCCCGGCCCCTTTCGGATCCTTCCGAGGCCTTCCGAGCTCTCATGTGGTGCTCCGAAGCCTCTCCGAGCACTCTCGAGATGCTCCCGCGCTGCCCCGAGGCACTCTCGAGGTACTCTAAGGCCCCTCGTGGTACTCTGAGGCCTTGCCTGGTCTTTCCCGAGGCGTCCCGGCTCTTTTCGAGTCAAACCGGCGATTTCGGCCCACGCCGAACCTCTGCCCGAGTGATCCCTGCGATCCCAACGCACGCCGAACCTCTGCCCGAGTGATCCCTGCGATCCCAACGCACGCCGAAACTCTGCCCGAGTGATCCCTGCGATCCCAACGCACGCCGAAACTCTGTCCGCAGACAACCGGCTCATCCCGAAGCAATCCCGGTCCGTTCCGGAACACTATTCCATCCTCAAACACTATTCCCCCGCGAAAGACAGACACGAACCAACATTGGTAAGGCTTCTTTCCTACACTATTTCAATACATTTCAATAAAGCAGTATACAATGTAGACATCCGATACAGCATGCATTTTTAAAAAAGCGCATAAACACACACACAACAGTTAAAGAATATAAGGGGTACCGAAAGACTCGTTTTTACGAGGCGACTCGGGTGAGCTCTAATATTCTAATATTCTCTTCCCGAGGAGTCATCTAACCTCCGAACTCAAAAATCTCATCACACAAAAACAGTTTATTTTTAAACTGATGCCCTTTTTCAATATTTTGGGCTTAATAAAAACGGCGTGGCGACTCTACAAAGCGAAAACACAGCGAGACACCTCCAACCGCAAAACGGAATAAGCCAGATGTCGGGGCGCGATCGTGCTGTCTATCGAATCCGGGTGACTTCCCAAAAGCGACGGCACAATGCGAGATGTCGGGGCCTCCGCGCGCGAGCCGAATCCGGGTAATTTCAGTTAGGTATCCAACCTTAAAGGTTTCACTATGAATCTCATAATTACAAGATGGAAGACAATGAAGAGAGTACAAGTATTCTGTGCGTAGGTGAATGTGAGAATGTGTGTGTGTGTATCTGAGTGTGAGAGCGTGGCTGTGGGTGAGTGTGAGGATGTGTGTCTCTGTGAGTCTCCATGTCCCCTTTTTATAATAAAGACTAACAAGAAAATAACAAAAATCCCTATAATCTCGGCCTATCTCTTATCCTTTCAACCAACGTCTCTTGACTTGGTCTTCTTAGCGTGGATGGAAGAGGTTCATGTGCTGATAATAGTGATCCCGAAAATATCTCCATAATAGCTGTAAATAAAGAGTGGTTAGTTAAACATAAAAATAAATTATGCGTAACTTACAGGGAATCAGGATGTCGCCATGCAGGAACGATTGAGGATGTCAACATGTGGAAAATCTGGCCATAACAGTATTGATAAATATGCCCTAGTACAGAGGCTGAAAGTTACAATAATGCCCTGTCACTGTAGTCATAGTCTGCCATCTCTGAGTACATGTAAATTTGATCACTTCCATTAGCGTATGGCAGGAGCAACCAACCATGTATCAGGCTTTTAACACAATTATTAATATTCTTTTCAAGAATTCCCTGGTTAGTGATAAACACATACAAGAATAACAAAATCAAGTGAGTTATAAAAGAACAATATCCTTTATGTGGTTTCATCTTGGTAATTTCTTAACCATTGGTTTGAGAGTTTGAAGTTTCTTCTCAAGTTCAGTTTGAATCAATAAAAGGATACACTCTGGTCGTAGTTTATGTAGTTTGAAAATGTCTATGGATCAGTTTCAGCAAGTGTTATCAAAGATGTTGGCAGTACCAACGATAACACTTATGATAGTGCGCACAAACACACCGAATTGAAAAACAATTTGTAGCGGAAAATTAACAAAAAAATTGTTTTTCTCAAGTTATATAAATATATAACTTGATTGAGCCTCAAAAAGCAATACTTTATAATCAATACTCCCTCTGTCCCAATAGTAGCTGCCCAATTTTTGGGTTGCACGCAAATTAAGAAAATGAGGGGGAAGTAAAAATGTTGTGAGTGTAATTTGAAAATAGGAGAGAGAATGAGTGGAGGGAATAGTAAATTATAATGGTGTTGTGAGTATTAAAATAATGTAGGAGAGAGAATGAGTGGAGGGAATAGTAAAGATTCCTTTGCCAAAAAAGGAAAGTGGAAGCTATTAACGGGACACCCAAAATGGCAAAATGGGAAGCTACTATTGGGAGGAGGGAGTATATGTTATGAGAACAAAGCCGAAAGTTCCCTATGGCTATTAAAAGGTAATCTCAATGGAACGAAAGGTAATAAAGTACGAAATCCTATCCTTGCCAAAACACAATCAAACCCGAAAGTGTTTGAATGTGGAAAAGAGTGTATGAGGAGGAAGGATCTTATAGAACCAACAAGTACTTTATCTCTTGATAAAAGAAGGTATGTCTTGGTATATTTTCAAATGTCTACACCCTTACATATGTATAGTCTTGATATGCTTGAAGACTACTCCAATAATGAACCTATAATGTCTCGGCTGAGTGGGGAAGTTGTGTAAGCTCCACTCCTCTTGGTGAGCTAAAGAAGGAGTCAACTTCCTTAACAATAGCAACTAACTCTTCTAAATTCAGCAAATCAGCCTTTGAAATGATCTACCTATGTTTTTTTTTTGTTGACACAAGTTATGCATAAAATCCCATTTATGCATAACTCCTTTTTCCATCTATCTCCATGTTAGCTCTCCAATCCATCATATTGTAACCTGAAAATTGGACTTACAGACAAAAATCTAACAAATAATATTAACACATTAGTATAGAAATATTTGTAAAAGAAATGTGCAACTATTATAAAATTCCTCGCCGGGTAGCACATTGGGTAACACAAAGAGGTTCAGTAATAACACTTGTTGTAACACCCAAATTTACAATAACAATCTCCCCCTTAGTTGTGCATTTCTTCACAAACCACATTTGTTGTAACCTACAAATTTTTGTCGGTCAATAACAACATAACCAGATTATCTCCACAAAGATTAACTCCCCATAAATTAAGGAGTCAACCGAAACAATGATTTATCAAAATACTACTTATTCAAAACCAAAAGTTTTAAATCAAAAACAAGTTTTAAACAAGCTAGCATCCGAGGATAAATCAAAGTACAAAAAACCAAGATCCAAAAAAACCACCTAGAGTATCAAGTTTTAAGCAAATCAAGTTTTAAAAACTAAAATTCCAATCAGTTTAAAGATCACCAAATCACTAACCAAATAAAGATTGTTTCAAACCATGAAACCATGTAATTAGAGTTGAATAAAACACATAGCCATCCACCACCTTTGTCTTCATATTTCCTCCTCATCTTCTTCCTCTTACTCTTGGTCACCTTCTTATGTTTCCCCCACACTTGTGCTAGCTCTTGCAGTAGGATCAACCGCGGCACTTGTAGTAGCACCATTACCAGCTCCCCCTATTTGGGAAGAAATCAAATTGATGAACTCATCAGTATCATGCTTTAGCTTGGTCCACCCATTGATAAGTTCTCCAATAGTTGTTGACTGCTTATGCAGAAAGTTGAGAACTGTAGTCTTTGGTATTGATGGTGAGGTGTTTCCCAGTAGATTGAACACATTTGTGAGAATACTTGCAGCATCTGTACCTGCAAACACACTTGGGGTAGCACCAGAGGGCACACTAGAGGAAACATCAGTTATAGAAAGTAAATAACTTGAACCAACAGCATCTTTAGACTTATCCAATGGAAGGTCTTTAGTGTACCTATTACCCTTTTTCAGTTGAGGGTCAATTCTATAGTAGTCAACACTGGTGGTGTAGGAATCAAATGCCTCAGATGGAAGTTACTGGAATAGTAAGACTTTAAATATCAAAGATGGATATGGGAAGAATGATATATTTTCCTTCCTACCCCAAGAAGCCAAATGAAAAAATACCAATCTACCAAGGTTTATTCTTTGTTTCTTGCCTAACCTATATAACACCTTTGCTTGCTCCAAAGTCAAATATTACTCATTAGTTGTAGGGAGCCAGTTGAAGATGCACAATTTGTGTAAAAGTGAATAAAGTGAAGTGAGGCTAGAAATTTATCTTTGGTATTGGAAGACCATTCTTGAACTATGTTATTGGTGAGTAACCTAGCCATAACATCTCTATTGGTACATATACTCTCATCATCCTAATATGGTAGCCCTAAAGCTTTGTTAATTAGGGACGGATTAAATGAGTAATCTTTTCCCCTAACTAACACTTTCCCATACTGATTAGAACTCTCAACATCCCAATTTGAGTGAAGGTTGGCAAAGAAATTCCTCACAACACTCTCAACAAACTCAGAAGCATGCAAATTGGCTTTCAAGAACTTCATATCCTCTAGGAACTGATAAACCCCATTCTTTTTCAAGTCATATTCAACTATGTGTTTTTCCTTTAAAAGTTTCTTACTAGAATACTTTAACCCAAATTCCATATTCTTTTTCTTATAGAATTCTAAAGTGAAAAATGGTTAAGGAAAAGCACTATGATCAAATTCATCATTTGAGGAGTCATAGGGGTCTTGAGAACTAGAGGTAATCTTAAGAGATTTAGAGGAAGTACGGGCAGGGGCAGGTGTTACCTTAGATGTTTCCTGACTTCTGGTTGCATGCTTGGTAGCACACAGAGTGCTCTTGCCCTTTGCCTTTCTTTTCTGAATTTCAGCAAGAGGTTCTTCTTCATCATCAAACCAATCTCCAAGAGTTTCCTCAAATTGTTCCTTCTCTTTGTTTGCATCAAAGTTTTCATCAGAAACTTGTACGGATGAAAACTTAAGATCCTTCTGAGATTTCCACTGGATCTGATGATGTGTTGGTGTTGGCCTTGTTCCTAATTTCACTTATCCTGCTTGATGTCCTCCTCTTTGTAGCTTGATCAACTGGTTGAGAAGAGGAAGGGGCTTTCCTCTTTTTATTTTCCTTGGGTGCAACCGGAGGTTGAGCACACACCATTGCTGGAGGTGCTTGAGACATAAGGGAAGGACCAGAAACAATTATGGCTAAATTGGGTGAGGAAGTTGGTGTTATCATTGGTGATGTGTCCATTGGAATGGTAACACGGGGTAGTGTTCTCAGTAAAGGGCACCATTTCAGCCACTGAATAATTACATTTTACATATGAGATTACCATGATCCCATGCCTCTTTGTCTATCCGCCTTTTCAGGTCGGTATCATCATCCTGAATATTAGGGTTGTCCTCGTTCAGGAACTTCTTCAAACTGAGGTTGGTCAAAAAGTACAACATCTTTTGTTGCCAACTTTGAAGTCCACCCCTTCGAACTTTATTAGTTCCTTGCCAAGTTCTGGATAAGTCGAAGTAGGAGCATGTGCAACAATCTGGCTCATTGCAGTTAACTGTTGACGGAGTGTAGCCCCAGATTACTGAGAGGTTTTGTTTTCAGCTGTCATTTCCTTAAGAAAACTTAAATTACTTCTTACAATTGTTAGTAAAAATATAACAAAAATTCCAAAAGGCTTTCTTAATGAATTAACTGAAAATATATAAAACCCAAAATAAAACCGAAATGCGGAAAGTCGAGGCTTGTGTTGGAAACAATCTCCGTAAGAAGTAATTGTCCCGCACTGGTGATAACGGTTACTGACAATTCTCTCGTAACATGCAACGACTTTAACTGTCGTTTATAGGAGCATTCTAAATTTAAGACTTCGGATGAATCCTGGCCGTCGGATCACACCTGATCGATGATCCAGATTCAACGAACTGGCCCAGATCCTGTGTGAACAGGGGCATCACCCTAAACCGCTCCAACGGCTACCAAATCCGAGCCCATACACGAATGGACACAGATCCGATCCGTCCCAATAACCTACCCAACAGACGGGCGGTCCCACCTGGGCTGCCTTAAACCGAACCGAGCCGAACCATACTGAACCAGACCGCACCGAACCGTCCGGTTTCAACCCACGAGCCGAACCATCTAGATGAGTGAGCTGGGTCACTAGTTGCATGATTGACCTAATGGACTAATATGTTGTACAATAGAAGGATAACACTTGATTGTTGCCTAATTGAAGGGGATGAGTTTAAAAACTCTCTTACTTTGTGCTTTTTAGGCAATGTGGGACATGTCTTTGCACATTCACAAAACTTCTCATAAATCCATTTTTAACTGCATACTTTGAATATTAATTTTTTGGGCAAATGATAATTTAGGGCCTGAACTCTACGAGGAATACCAGATTGGGGTCTGAAGTCTTAAAACTGTCAATTTAGGGCTCAATGTTATTATTTTGATCAATTTGTGGATTTTTGACGTTTTCCATCCAAAAAGGCCGTTAAGTCACCACGTGCGAGTCACGTGAGATTCAGTGAGGGCATTTTGGTCATTTCACGTTCAGGCCCCAATCTGGCACCTTCTCGTAGACTTCAGGCCCTAAATTGTCATTTTCCCTTAAAAAATAAAATAAAAATATTTAGTTTTTTTTTACAAAAATTAATTAGTAAATTTAAAATATTGAAAAAAATAAAGATAATAGTTAATATGATTTAAAATAATTTAAGATATTAACTATTATCCTTTTTTCTAATTAGTTAAATTGTGTTTCATTAAAAAAAACTTGATTAAGAAAAAAATATAAATTGGGTAAGCATATTTTTTTCTAAATATTTATTTTATTTAATCTATTTTTATTTATATATTTTATAAATTATCCAATTTATAAAATATTTTTTGGAACATTAATAAATTATTTTAGTAGCATTATTATATTTAAACTAAAGCTAAATATTTCATTTTTAAAGGAATATTTATTTATTTATATTTTTATACTCCCTCCGTCCCAATAATAAGTTCACCATTTTGACCTCGACACGTAAATTAAGGAAATTGGTGAGTGGAAAAAATGTTGTGAGTGTAATAGTAAAATAGGAGAGAGAATGAGTGGAGGAAATAGTAAATTTAAAAAATGTTGTGAGTGTAATAGTAAAATAGGAGAGAGAATGAGTGAGTGAAATAGTAAAGATTCTTTGCCATTTTAGGAAAGGTGAAGCTTTAAACGGGACACCCGTTTTGGCAAAAAGTGAAGTTATTAATGGGACGGAGGAAATCTATAGTATAAATCAAGGGTGCCATTTCAACAGTGCTTTGAACAGTTGCATGGCTGGAAATCCCCATTTTGCCCTCACTTTTTAATTCCTTTCCCATTTTGCCCTTAAAAAAAATAAAAAAATTACAGATTCAAAAATCATCTTCCCGTCCTCAGTTTCCCTCCTGAAATTTGAATTTCAGTAAAAAAATCCACACCCTCTGGCCTCTTCTCTCATTTATATACCCCAAAACTTTACACAGTCAAAAGCTTTTTACAGTTCAAATTTCAAATTTCAAATTCAATCATCTACAAAAAAGCATTCAAACTTCAAAATTCAAAAGGTAATTTACTTATTTCTCAACTTCAATGTAAATGTTCATACACATCTTCTCTGTTCATTTTCTCTGTTTATTTTCTCAATTCACAAAACTGGAACAGAATGAGAACCCAACAACAACAAGAACCCACATTCAAACTTCAAGTGAACCAACAACAACAAGAACCCACATTCACAATTCACAAAACTTTCAAACTTTCAAACTTCAAAATTCAAAAGCTTTTTACAGTTCAAATTTCAAATTTCAAATTCAATCATCTACAAAAAAGCATTCAAACTTCATTTTCTCTGTTTAATTTATTTTCTCAATTCACAAAACTGGAACAGAATGAGAACCCCATTCACAAAACTTCAAGTGAACCAACAACAACAAGAACCCACATTCACAATTCACAAAACTGGAACAACTATTAAAAAAAACCATCGATTTTGAATGAGAATGAAATTATTATAGAATGAGAACCCAAACTAACTAATTTATGTTCTTTAATTAAAAAAAAAAAATATTACAGAATGAGAACCCAATCCAAAACAACAACAGAACCAACAACGACGAATTGAGGGAAATTAGATCAACCTTCAATCCAAAACAACAACAGAACCAACAACGACAACTGGTTGCACCGGAGGGAAATTACCTTGAATCCGGATTGAAGGCGAATTGCGGCCGGATTTGAGGGCGAATTGCGGACGGTTTGGAGGCGGATCCAGACGAATTGCGGACGGTTTGCGTGATTTAGGGCTTCGTCTCCAAAAATTGATTGCTCCGAAGGTCCATTGATTTAGGGCTTCGTCTCCAAAAATTGATTGCTCCGATGGTTGTGGGAGGGGTGGGGTAGCCACGTTTTAACGGGGAGGGAAGGGAAGGGGGTCGCCTGATTGTGGGAGGGGTGGGGTAGCCACGGTGGTGAAGGGAAGGGGAGGCGGTGGCGGTGGCGGAGGTCCTGATTTGGTGGGTAGTTCTTCCCGTTCCTGTGTGAGTGAGAGAGAGAATTAGAGATAGAGATAGAGTAGAGAGAGAGTCAGTGAGAGAGAATTAGATGGGGTGGAATTTGGGTGAAGGTTTGGCCGGAGTCGGGGAAGCTTGAGGGACGACAATGGAGAATTTAGTTCTCTGCGTATAGAGAGAGAGAGGAGAGAGAGAGGGGTGATTTTCCGGATAGAGAGAGAAAGAGAGAGAGAGAGGAGTGAGAAGGTCTGTGTGTGATTTGGCTATTTTGAGAAATATATTTGTGTTTCAATATTGAATTTGGTCCCTCCTTTCCAAATGACAGAATTGGCTATTTTGAGAAGAAATATTGAACATTTATTTAAATATTGTGTTTAATTTTATAGGTTTGAAAAAAATGAACAGTCAGGGAACATTGAACATTTATGGATATGGTGATTCGGCTTTAAGCGAAACTTGATAAGTTAATATTTTACTATTACTATTTTATATGTGATATGTGATTTTCATTTTATATGTGATTTTTATTTTATATGTGATATGTGATATGTGATTGTGATAATAATGTGATTTTTAGATTGACATTTTGAGAAGAAACAATGTCTCAATTGTCATGCGAGAACCGTTTGAACACGATGAAATGATAAGGGTAAACATTTGATGTTAAATTAATTTTTTTTAATTTTTTTTTGTATTTACATTAATTAACGAATATATATAGATTTTTTGACTAATATTTATAATTCATTATTAGGACCAAAATCGACTAACAAATCTACCGGCAATTTGCATTGCCCCATTTGGTATTTAATTTATTTCGGTTTAAATATTTATTATTGTTTATTTATAATTTAAATGCATGTAATTTAATTTAATTTATTATAATTTATTATAATTACATCAATAATTATTTTGTCTTTCCTTTGCCTTAATGTTTTTGAAGAGTGTGCCTACAATTTTTTCCACTTAAGCGAAGTACCTCCTCCAAATAAACATATAATAATTTTATTAAACACTAGCACATGCCGTGACCAAGGCCACGTAATTTTTTTTTTTTTTTTTTTTTAATTTTTTTAAATTAATTTTTTAAGGGCAAAATGGAAAAGGGACAAAATAGTGAGGGCAAAATGGGAATTTCAGTTGGAATGCGTAGCAAGAACGGTAGCAAACACAGGCCTCATTTATACTATAGATATAATAAATATAAATATAATAAATAATGTGATTTTTAGGTTAACGAATCAAGTTTAACTCGCAAACGACGTATGTTGAGGGAAAAGATGGCGAAGAACACAACTGTGCCACCGTCGACTCATCTTATAGGATCAAAAAGATTGAGATCATTTACGTCGGGCGAAACTTTCCCCACGAACCCCGACTTGAGGTGCATTACGTATTTGAAAGAACTCCCTGATCGAGAATGATGCGGTAACGGCAACCATTATTCATGAAGATATTGATTTAAATATCATTCCTCTCAGTCGAAACCTTGAAGATAAATTTTTCTCAACGATTCCTACCTCTCTGTTGTTGTTCTACCCGATGGGTAAATTTTCAACTTAGCTCACATAACTAGAGATATATATACTCTATTATACTTTAGAAATTGATTTAAATAGTATTTTTAAAATCTTTTGTAGGACAACAACTAATCCAAATGATGTCACCAACCTCTCGATAGCTGGAAATACGGTTCGTCACTTTCTCGGTGAAATGGATGTTGAGTGTCCTCATTATGGGGCATTACATTGGATGGATGAAAAACTCGCAAAATCATCTAAAACACGTCCTCTTTTTGGGACATGTTGTGCGAGTGGAAAGGTTAGACTTCTGAACTCAAAACGCCACCTCCAGCAATTAAATCTTTGTATGACGGAAATGATGCTCAATCAAAGTCATTTCAGTAATACATTCGACAGTATAATGCGTCTAATGCTTTTCACGAGTGCGGGTGCTCAACTTGATGAAAGGGTTGTCAATGGGAGAGGTCCTCCAAGTTTTGTCATACACGGTGAATTGCGTCATCGAAGCTGGATCTCTCATGCATCCACGGAAAAAGAACCGGTTTACGCGCAATTGTACATTTATGATCCAGGATACCGCTTTTGCAATATCGGTGTCGTAATAATCCACATTTGAGAGAACACGTGATGAAGATTATCCGGGACACTTTCTTTGGAGCACAACCCATTCCCTGCAAAGTACCGTCAAGCTCATGAAATTTTATGTCAACTTTGGAGTAGGTGATGCAAACATTCCAGGTTCGACTACATTACGGCTCTGCAGGATCGTCGTAGATACAACTTACCTACAGCGAGATGAGATTGCGGTTATTTTACCCGGTGATGGGAATGATGATCCAGTGGTATGAGGGACATACTCTTACATTTACGAGGGCAAAATGGATTAATGCGAATTAATGAGTGTCACCTGCATACTTACCTTTGCATTATGTGTTGTTCTTCCCATTTGGCGAGCTCATTTGGGAACCCGGTTTGAAAAAGATGGAATGTCGATGCCAATTGTCCATCTACATCTCGCATTACCCGGATGGATTACTATAGCTACCGTCTTTTCGGCGTAAGGGTCAATTTTCAACGATATTGAGGGGTGGAAGGTTAAACCAGGAATTTGTGGTGGACGCGTTTTCTTGCAATTGAGCAAAATCGGTTGACCTACATGATATTGAATCGAGTAAGCTTGAAGTGAACTTTATAAGGACCTTACTTGAAGTGATTGTACGAGAAGGCACGAGATCCAAACCAAGTGGGTCGACCGATGATTTTGCCATCTTCTTTCTTGGGTAGTCCGAGATATATGTTTGAAATTTTTCAAGATTGATGGCAATCACACGATACCACCACCCTTGGGATATCTTCCTTACCATGACCTGCTAATCCCAAGTGGCCGAAATTACTAAAGCGTTGCTCCCAAATCAATCGGCAAGCGATCGTCCTGATTTAGTTGCGCGTGTTTTTCGAGTTGAAACGTAAAGCTTTAATGAAAGAAATTGAGAAGAATGGGGTTTTGGTACTAAAGTTGCTCATGTTTTCACGATCGAATTTCAAAAGCGCGGACTTCCACATATGCATTTACTTTTATTTCTTCTTTGCAAGAGACAAAATCGGGGACATGTGCACAAGTTGATAAGATTGTGTGTCTTTGAAATTCCAGGACGAGAGATGATCCCGTGTTACATGAAACTTGATGCTTGAGTTGTATGATACATGGACCGTGTGGATCTTCGTGTTTGGAAAAAAATGTCTGCACTACAATATATCCGAAGGCTTATGCGAATTCAACGACCATGGCGGATGATGGATATCCAACATATCGTCGAAGGAATGCTTGGTCGAACTTATACGGT
This sequence comes from Adenophora triphylla var. japonica, assembly GCA_022495995.1. Taxonomy (NCBI): domain Eukaryota; kingdom Viridiplantae; phylum Streptophyta; class Magnoliopsida; order Asterales; family Campanulaceae; genus Adenophora; species Adenophora triphylla. Next base: position 514,093 of record JAFEMH010000918.1, read on the forward strand.
CGGGGACAAGAAGTTGATAACCGACATGTTGTGCCATACAATCCACATCTTTCGAGAATGTTCAATTGCCACATAAATGTTGAAGTTTGTCTTTGGCTTGGTTTGTGTTAAGTATATCAATAAGTACATTTACAAAGGACATGATTGCACTACAATGATTATTGGAGGAGTTAATGAGATCCAACAAGACCTTAATGGAAGGTATATTAGCCCCCTGAAGCTTCTTTGGCGCATCTTTGGAAACACAATGCATGGTGAACATCCACGGTCATGCGGTTAGTTTGTTCATTTACCAGGATTGCATCACGTGAATTTTAATCCGGAAGATACGGTGAAGATATATCTCATAAGAACTGCCAATCAAGCATCGACTCTAACAGTTTTTTTTTGCATATTACACAGCAAATCCGAATGCACCCAAATTTTCATATCATGAGTTTCCTCAATTTTTCGTTTTCAACAAGAAGGAGTGGAAACCGAGACAAACTGGATTCTCTATTGGTAGAATGTACTTTGCTTCCCGAATTACGGAGAGAGATTTTACTTGCGGTTGCTACTCACCCATGTCGAAAGGTCCATCTTCATTTTGAGCTTGCTTGCCTTTGTCGGTGGTGTTTTGTATCCCACTTTTAAATTAGCATGTGTTGCTTATGGATTAGTAGAAGATGATGAAGAGTGGGTACAATGCCTTGAGAAGCATACGTTATGCGGGCCAGGTACCGGCTTGAAGATTGTTTAGTACAATTCTTAGCCAATGTTCTCAGTTAAACCCGTATGATTTGTGGAAACAATTTTGTCTTCATATTTGTGATGACCTTGCTCATAAGATACGTACACAATTTGGTATTCCAGGACCCGGCATTTCGGTTGTAGAAGATTATGGGTTGTATCTTCTTAATCAGCTACTTCAAGAAACAGGAAAAAGTTTGGCTGACTTCCCACCGATGCCCTTGCCTACAAGAAATTGGAGTGAGTTCACGGGTAATAAGTTGATGTGGGAACACCGTCAGTTAAACATCAAAGCGCAAGAACATGATGTCGATACTAGGGTGGGTTCTCTAAATGATGCTCAGCGGGTTGCTTACTCTTCAATTCTTTCTTCTGTTCTTGAAGATCGTGGAACAACTTTCTTTTTGAATGGTGGTCTTTGGGACGGGAAAAACTTTCATGTACAACACGGTAACACTTAAATGTCGTTCTCTAGACCACATTGTTATAAGCTGTTGCATCATACGGTATTGCATCCTTTCTTTGTTAATTGGTGGTAGAAGCTAACGCTCGACCTTCTGTATCCCAATTGATGTTCATGAAATTCAACATGTGGCTTTACTAAGCAATCTATACATGCTGAGTTGTTCAAAAAAGCTAAACTCATAATATGGGATGAAGTGCCAATGCAACATCGATAATGTGTTGAAGCCGTCGATCGCACCCTTCGTGACATTCGGGATAGTAATGACAAACCATTTGGAGGCATCACCGTTGTTTTGGGCGGAGATTTTCGACAAGTCCTACCTGTAGTTCCAAGGGGTGTTCGAACACAGATAGTTGGGGCAACATTGAGACGTTCACCTCTATGGTCTGCCATTAATATCCTAACGTTAAATGTTAACATGCGTCTGGACAACACAAATAATTCACGGGTGGATTTTCTGAACTTTCTGATGAAGGTATTTTTTAATTACTTTAACATTTTCAACATTTGTGTTTCAATCTTTTAACATATATGTGTTTTAAAATGGTTAATTTTTTTCATGATTAAAAATTCAGATTGGGAGCGATCTGAAGAAGTTATATTAATACCGTCAACAATAAGGATTTGTGAAAATCCCGTTGAGTTATTAGATAGCATTTACCCACAACTTGGGGTAGCAGGCGTGGCGAACCCATCATTCCTTACTGAACGCACAATTTTATCGGCAAGAAATGACGATGTTAGTTCTATTAATGAAAGGGCACTTCACATATTTCCTGGTGAAACGGTTTCTTATTTGGCTGCTGATAAAATGTGCCACGATGATGAATCCAGCTGGAACATTACAAATCGATATCCAAATGAGTATCTCAATTCACTAAATCCTCCGGACTTACCACCTTTTAAACTTGATTTAAAAGTTGGTACATCCCCATTATGTTATTGAGAAATCTTGCTCAGAATGATGGTCTTTGTAATGGCACACGATTAGTGATCGTCAGATGTGCGCCACACGTTCTTGAAGCTCACATTTTGGCCGGGATAAGGCTTGGAAAATTAGTTTTTATCCCAAGAATATCACTAACTCTTTCATCCGGAGAATTGCCTTTCAACATGACGAGGCGACAATTTCCTGTTCGTCTGGCATTCGCGATGACCATTAACAAATCACAAGGGCAGTCAGTGAAATTTGTGGGTATTGATTTGCGCAATCCTGTTTTTAGTCATGGACAACTGTACGTTGCTCTTTCTAGATGCACATCTCCAGAACGTATTAATGTTCTTCTCTCTGAAAGTAACATAAATTCTACAACAAACATTGTCTACCCAGAAGTTTTATTATAGTATAACTATGAAAAGGTAATTATAACATTATAACATAACCTAAACAATTTTTTAAATGATACGCTTTTTTATCATCATTCTCAAATATTTGAATCATATATTTGTAGTCATGGGATGAGTGCGTGAAAGAATATAGACGCTTGCACAAACCTACGACAAGGGCTTGGAATGGGCATAATAAGGTAATTTTTTTTTTAATTATTATATTGTTAATTTAATATAAAAATATATTGATTTCATTTTTTATTTATTTCAGGTGCTTTTACGTAAACGTACCTGACCAATGTCTGTTTCGATTGAGACAACATCTTTACTTCAAGTGGTTAAAAATCTATATGTTAATTAGATGTTAATTTATGTCTTTATCTTTTTGTAAACAAGGGCATAATGTTTATGTTCATAAAAATCTATATGTTAATTAAATGTTAATTTATGTCTTATCTTTTTGTAAACAAGGGCATAATGTTTATGTTTATACATCACTATAATTTGTAACTATAAATGTTTAAGTTAATTAAAAAAAAAAAAGACCCGTGTCCTCGGACACGGGCATATGTACTAGTATTTTATAAACTAAAGCTAAATTCCTCAGTTATTCTCCAGAAACACAGCAAACCCACCACCACAACCGCCGCCACCAAGAACAACGTTGACAAAGCCACCACCCACCACCTACGACACCACCCACCACACACCATCATAAACACCCCTTCCGCCTATACACCCCCATCCAGGGGCGGATCCAGGGGGGGGCAGGCAGGGGCACTCGCCCCCCCCAGCGGCGGAAATGCAGAGGAAATTTTTTTTTTTGCCCCCACCATATTTTTGTTATATATGTATATATATAATTAACTTCAAGATTAACACCAGTGAGTGGTGTGGTTCTGCGGTAGATGGGGTGAAGTTAAAACCTTTGATGTTTCATTTCAAATCCATGTTCGAACCCTGCTACCTACATTTTCAATTAATTTTATTTGTCTTCCATCTTTGCTATTCTTTCTCTTAATTTCCTCACATTTTTTCAATCTTAATTAATTCGTTAGGCTTTTCCCATTTTTTTTGTTTTTGGTCTTTCTTCCTATTATCCCAAGTTTAATTAGCAAATTTGAATTTCTTTTTTGTACGAGTAATATATTTTAATAAATTGTTTGCGTTAAATACTTCAACATTATTTCAATTGTTCTTTGAATTATTTACTTTTATCATTTTTGTTAACTAAAATACATTGTATTTCATGGATTCGACCCATTTTTTACTTGTCCGACTCGAAAAATTTTTTCGGGGGCACCCCCCCCCCTCGGCCAATTCCTGGCTCCGCCCCTGCCCCCATCAACACAAATCCACCACCATACACAAAGGCGCCACCACCACCACCACCACAACCAATTAAAACCACCACCAAAATCATAAGACAAAATTGAATTAATTGAGTTATTAAGATAGATCAGATGCCAACACAAATATGAAAAATTACAAATCCCAATCAATGCAAAGATCGTTTTTAAAAAAATAAAATAAAAAAGAAAATCCAGTTTATGTAAATTTGAAATATATCCGAGAAGAAGATCATTGTTGCTGCACTTTCAATGTTGCAGCTATAGTGACTTGGGGCAGCCAAGTTTAGAGTGTAACCGGAGTTGTTGCAAACGGGAGCCAGCAAAAAGATGAACATGGGTCGGAATTCAATGTTATCGAAGGTATTTTTCGAACCTATAGCTTGTTAAGGGAGATGGTGCTCGGCCGAATTTGAACTGTGAATAGAGGGATGGAGTTTGCCGGATTAAAAAGACCCTGAACGTAATCGATGGAGTTTGCTGGATTATAAAGAACCTGACCGGAATCTATGGAGTACGTCGGAATAGATGAAGTTTGACCGGCCGGAGTCTTCAAATGAATTCCTAAAATTTGCTTAATGAAATGAACAAGCCACAGTTCTTTCCTTCAATCCATGATCATTTTTGAAGGAATCTATGGGTCTCACGGTGGGTTTATAAGGTTGGACTTCATGGTTGAAAAATGGGTGAAATATTTGGGCAAGTGGAATTGGGGAAGATGAGAGGTTTATTTGGGATTTTCTTTAAAATGATGGTATATTGGTCATTTAATGTGAAAATATTTCACATTTTACCTCTTTTTACGAGGGATGTTACTTGTAAATAAGTATTTTTAATTAGAGCAAATGACAATTTAGGGCCTGAAGTCTACGAGGAGATACCAGATTTGGGCCTGAACGCGAAATGACCAAAATGCCCTCACTGAATCTCACGTGACTCGCACGTGGTGACTTAACGGCATTTTTGGACGGAAAACGTCAAAAAGCTCCAAATTGATCAAAGTAGTAACTTTGGGCGCTAAATTGATAGTTTTAAGATTTCAGACCCCAATCTTGTACTTCTCATAGACTTCAGGCTCTAAATTGTCATTTGTCCTAATTTTTTATTTACCACAATTTGATTTTGAGAAAATAAATATATCACATTAATCTACTTCAAATATAAATTACAAATATACAATTTATTTTCATTAATATAAAATGAAATTAAATTTAATTTTTGATCAAAAATTGATCGAACTCAATAATTGAAACTAAATTTCAACAAAAAGAAAGTTCACAAATAACCCTAAATTTAAAAATAACCATAAATGTAAAAATAACGATATATTCCCTCAATTCCATTAATAGTTCTAATTAATGGACGCCCAAATTAATTTGATTATTATTCAAATAAAATTGATTTGTCGAATAAGACCAATTCTTATTTTAGAACTTTTAAGTAAGGCAAAAAACATTTTTTTTTCATGACTGAAATATAGCATTTTTTAAAATGTTCTCGCTGAACTTTTACATTTTTCAAAATGTGATCACTGTATAAAAAAATCGCTTAAAATTTAACAAAATTTAGCCAAATGACCTCATATGACTAGTTTTATTAATACGATCTAGGATAAATGATTTTTTTTTGAGGGAATTAATTTGTAATTGAACATACCAAAAGTGCCGAGCTGGGCCAAGCAAGTAAAGCCCAATTACATCCAGCTTTGATTATCACATTCTCAATAGTAATGGGCCCCGGAGCAAGGCCCAAAGCCCATCTCAAGCGTCGATCGACTAAGCCCGTGGTCCGACCTACGAGGTCCCGACCTAACTTAGTCCGACCTCATGATCCATATCATAATTCGGGTACGAACCATGCTCTACCCCCGCGGTCGGGTCGACCATTCCACAAGTGGCGACCTCGACTCGATCACCAAGTGTCGACGACATTTGAAGACGCGCATGTGGGTCAACCTTTCCATAACAACCTCCCTACAAATCAGGGACAGTTACAGGCTCGTTCCCACGAGCACAACCGCAGCTATAATTTCGGAGCTCATGTAGCCCTGTCATTAACTACCTACACCAACTATAAATACTTCATCACTACCAACGGTGCAAAAGGTAACTGCCATTTTGTTATCGAGAATTCATTATTCTATACATTTTGAGCTATAAACAACGGTAATCTTACTCTCGCGCCGGCGTCTTCGCAGGAGACACATCCGGCTAGTCGTGGGTTACATTTTCGGAGTCAAGGAGCCGAGGTGATCGATCTGCCACGTGGAGGAAGATTGATAAGCACATTTCTGCGGCATCGGTTTGGTTCCATTGCAGAATCGTGCTTTAGACTTGACTTCGAAAACTCCATCAAACCCGCAACAATGGTGACTTCGAGAAGGACACGTATCCGAGGCTTCACTTGGGCACGATGAAGTGAACAACAACAACAATGCAAACGTTGGAAATGCAGATTTGCCTCCTCCTCCCCCTCCTCAACGACACATCATGCTAGGGCGACACGCTCTAGCAGGCGTGGGCGATGGCGAGGATTGCCGGATGCTGAGAGAGAAAAGCGTCTATGGAAGGACAAGGAGCTCCGCCTCACCCAAACGTCTGGCCCAGGCGAGGCTAATGTGGGAAGCGGGGCGGGTCCCTCCACTAATCCCATGAGCAAGAAAAGAAATGATCTTTGGAGCGAGCCCGGATACAGGCGACTTAATAGCCGTGGAGGAGCGAAGCAGTAGCCGACATACGCTACGCAGAGTGGCACCGCTCGGGTTTCTAATGGGCGACGGGCCGGGAGTGCTAGGCCAAATGAAGGTGTGGGACGAACGGCGAGGACGAGAATGGTACGTCGAGCTCCCACTATAGTTCATGTGCCGAGTAATGATTTAAGAGCTAGCCTCAACGAAACGAGAGCGGGGAGGCTCAATCTGATTTGAGGACTCGGTTAACGACCAATAGAAACGAGACACGTTTCCCGGCCCGAACACGAGAGATCGGGGTCTCAAAGAGACGAAATGGGCATAGGTCGCTGTGAGAGGGGAAAGGCGCAGTCGCCACATGGAGATCACGGGCGCAGTCGCCGTCTGGCTGGCGAGAGGCGCGGGTCGCCTCAAAGAAGTAACAGACATAGATCTCCAATAAGATCGAAAAGGACCAATTCTCGCGAGGGACGAAGGAGTAGGCGGGTGACTCCCCGAAGTGAAGGCCGAGAGGTCCAATCTTTGCTCCCCCTCCGGGAGATGAGAGACCCGTGCCGAGAGAATGGTTGTTGATGAAAAAGAAATTTGAGCAATGGGAGGAGGAGAAGAAAAAGAGACGGGAAAGGTTGAACGAATTGACTTTGCTCTTCGACCTTTTTCCAAAGAAATCGAGATAGTCGACCTCCTCCTACTTTCGGGTTGCCTCTTACGGAGAAGTACTGCGGGTCGACAAATGCCGGGAGCCACATATCCCATCTGGAAGCCACTATGTGTTTTGTCGCCAATGAGGATGACAACATGTGCAAAGCTCTCCTAAGCACTTCTTTGGGGCGGCCTTAACTTGGTTGATGGTTTGGGGCTGGTAGTATCACCACGTGGGCATGCTTGAGAACAAAATTCTTAGATCGCTTCTCATTGCGGGAGCTCGAAAGATAGCAGTCACGGATACGAATAACTTGGTGCGGGGTAAGAATGAAAGCTCGATGAGCTATTTCACCAAGTTCAAAGAGATGGTTGATAAAATAGAGGAAGACCTCACAGACGGGGAGGTAATCAATTGATTCCGAAGTGGTATTTCCTCGAAGACATGGACTACGAGCTCACGGTCCGAACGGTCACAACTCGACGGGAGTTGTTTGAAAAGGTGTATAATGTCGCTCTGGCCGAGGAAAGGAAAGAAAAGAAGAACGGTAAGAGCCCCAAGGTTGAAGTCGGCGACGATAAAAAGGACTCCAACAAGAATGGGGGAACAATAAAAATGGAAAGAACGAGAACTAGGGCGACAGAGAAGGTGCCGAAGCTTTCACTCCCCTCACGGTGAGTCGAACGGAGATTTTGAATCTTTGTTGAGCTGGCTCCTCCGGTCCCAATGAATCCGAGCAACAAGTTTAGGAGGGACAACGGCAAATGCTTTGCGACTACCACAAAGACACTTTGGTCATCTCACGAGAGGATTGCTTGGGATTAAAGCGTATTATCCGAGAGAATGGTCGACCGGGGAGACTCGAAGCTTATGTGAAGAGACCTCAGCCGTGGGGAGGTGAGCGGCCGGCGGAGTGGACAACAAGGACCTAGGCGGCCTAGGCGGAACACAGGGGTCATCAGCGAACAAGCGAGCAACACGGCCATCAAGCACAAGATATTCCGGCTCAATAAGGCCCAGCATGTGCCTCCCGGGAGAGAAGTAAGAGATGAGGCGATCGGCTTCTACCCCCACGAATTGGCAACTAATATGGCGGCTAGGGAGCAAGTTCTCGTCATCCCGAGGTCTCATTGATGGATGTACGACGAAGCGGACTCTTAGTCGGCACGGGGGCTGCAAGGATATTTTGTTTTACAAAACTTTCAAGGAGATGGGTCTTAATGATGAACAGTTGGAGAGATATGATGGCGAGGTTGGAGGGCTTTACCAACCACCGAGTTGATGCTAAAGGCCGAGATAGTGCTCGGACGTCGACCTAGGCCGGCACCCCCTCGGGATTGTCTCGAAGGTACAATTTATCGTAATTGATGTAAATAGTGACTATGCCGCCATACTTGGAATTCTGGACAGGTCGCTCTTGGAATGGTAGCATCAATTCCTCACCGGCGAGTAAAGTTCCCCACACCTGTGGAGTGGGTTGCGTACAAGGCACGGCTCGTGCTTATCTGGATCATGTTCGAGAGAAAGAAAGAAAAGGGAGCTGGAGATTGAGGCTAGCGATGGTTACTTGAAGGCTGTCTCGATCGATCACCAAAACTACCCGATTGTCAACAATCACCGACGTGGTAGAGTCGACCTATCGCTCAAATGACGAGGTCATGCTTGAGTCGACACGTCACTCTAACACCACTTGAGGTCGATTCGGATGTAGTTATGGTCGATCAAGTCGTCATAGGTGACCTATGCCTCCGGATAGACAATAACTCGGGGGCCCCTACCAACAAGGTTGCGAGACAAGCTTGATGATATGATAGGCGAGGAGGCTCCACACTTGGGAGGCGAGGAAAGACAAAAGGTCGGGAGATCATAGTGGAGACTCTACAATTCGAGAGATGGACCGAGCTAGAAGGCTGTGGAGGAGCTAGAGTCAGTAATCACCAACCCTTCTTACCCCGATCAAAAAATTCAAGTTGGAAAGCAGTTATCAGCTGAGGAGCGAGCAAAAATTATCAAGCTACTCAAAGAAAGCAGTGATGTCTTCGCATGGAGAGTAGAGGACAGGAGGGGAATCAAGGAGGAGGTCGCTGTTCATCGGCTCGAAGTCAACCCGACCATTAAGCCTAGACCCGAAATTGAGAAGCTTTGCTCGCGACAAGGAGGAAGCTATAAAAGCGAGGTACAAAAACTTTTGAGTGCGGGGATAATCAAAGAGGCCACTCATACAACGTGGTTGGCCAACGTGGTCATGGTGAAGAAATCAAATGGCAAATGGCGGATGTGTGTCGACTTCACTACTCTTAATCTAGCTTGCCCCGAAGGACGGTTATCCCCTTCCAAGGATCGACAAGCTAGTTGATTCTATTCTTTGGTCACTCCACCCTCGGTTTCCTCGACGCTTACTCGAGGCTACCACCGGATTAAGATGCACGAGGATGATATAGTCAAAACGGCATTTCCAAGCGGTGGGGGCATCTCTGCTACAATATGATGCCATTTGGTTTGAAGAATGCGGGTGCAACTTATCGGAGAATGGTGAATAAAGTCTTTGCCTCACAAATTGGTCGAAATATGGAGGCTTACGTTGACGACATGGTCATTAAAACCAAGGCGGGAGTCACGTAGTCGACCTAAAGGAAACATTCGCCAATTTACGAGCAAACGACATGAAGCTCAATCCCGACAAATGTGTGTTTGGAGTGGCTGCTGGCAAGTTCTTGGGATTCATGGTATCTCAAAGAGGCATAGAAGCTAATCCGGAAAAGATAAAGGCTTTAGTCGACATGAAGGCTCCTACCGATGTCAAAGAGATGCGGCGACTTAACGGAAGGGTAGCGGCTCTTGGTCGCTTCATATCTAAATCGGCGAGAGATCTCTCCCCTTCTTCAAAGCGTTGAGGGGACGAAAAGCTTTGAATGGACGACCGAATGTCATTCGTCGTTCCAACAATTGAAGGATTATCTTGCTACTCCACCTCTGCTCGGTAGCTTCGATGGTGGTGAGACTTTATTTGTGTATCTATACGTAGGAGACAAGTCGATTCTTTGCAGTATTGATTAGAGAGGATGAAGGGCTTCGAAGCACATGTACTATATCGCAAAGCTTTATCGGATGTGGAAAGCGGTATTACAACGCCGAGAAAGTTGCTTATGCTCTAGTCGTAGCTTCAAGAAAGTTACGAGCTTATTTTTACGGCTCATCCAATCGTGGTTCTTACCAATGCTCCTTTAAGAAAAATACGCTGGCGGAGAGTTCGGGTCGATTACTCGGTGGTCAATTGCCCTCACTGAATTTGACATTGAATATCGACCTCGAAAGGCGTTGAAAGCTCAAGCTCTGGGCGACTTCTTGGTCGAGCTTACGCTCACCAAAAGGAAGATGACGAGCGGCGAGCTCCAAAAGAAAAGGGCAAAGGGAAAGAGCCGAGTCACAAGTCGCCATCACTCTGCCGTCGATTGTTGGAAGGTCTATTCGGACGGGTCGGCAACCAAAAATGTCGGTGGAGCTGGAATTGTCTTGGTCGAGCCGAGTGCAGGACCATTTACGAGGAATCGCTAAGGTTCAAATTTGACGCTTCCAACAACCAAGCTGAATATGAAGCCTTGATTGCGGCTATCGAGTATGCCAAGTGCTTTGGAGCAACTAAGATCATGGCCTACGTGACTCACAATTGATAGTCAACCAGGTCGAGGCGAGTACGAGGTGCTCGGTTCTACTCTCATCAAATCTTTGCGACCTGGTGAAGGAACTAATAAAGGACTTAGAATTCGGGAGATTCAAAGGATTGGAAGAGAAGATAACGAGTGGTGATCTCCTTTCGAAACTTGCTACTTCGGATGAGCCACATGACGAGCCCATCTCCTTCCTCGAAAATCCCGACTTATGAGAGGGTAAAAATTCGGTGCATAGATGATCCCTCAAGAAATTGGACTCGGGAGAGGTGTTGGATCGAGGAAATGAAAGCATATTTAGAGAATGGAGAGCTGCCGGATGACGAAAAGAAGGCTCGAGCTATCAAAAGAAAGCTCCGAGGTATGTGATTCGGGGAGGCGAGCTATTCGGAAGATCCTACACTCGACCATTGCTAAAGTGTTTCCATCCTCAAGAGGTCGCCCTACTAATACACGAAGTGCATAGTGGAATTTGTGGTGGACACCGGGGGCCGGGACTCTAGGCGACAAATTAATCACTTTGGGATACTGCGGCCGCACATGAGAGGCGATACTCATAATTTTGTTCAACGGTGCGATCAATGCCAAAGGTTTGCCAACTTACCTCATATGCCTACAACCGAGCGAGACTCCGGTAATTGCGGCTGGCCATTCGACATGTGGGGTGTCGACTTGATTGGACCCTTCCCTCCCGCCCGAGGAAATTGCAAATATGTGATCGTTGCTATAGATTACTTCACTAAATGGGTTGAAGCTAAACCATTAGCTCGTATCACAGAGGAAAATGCTATCAATTTCATTCATGATTTCATTTGGTGTCGATTTGGTTTTCCTCGAGCCATAGTATCAGACAACGGATTGCAATTCTCCAGAGCTTTCGAAGCAGAGATGAGCAGTGGGAATCGAAGCATTGGCAATCTTACGTCGCCTACCCTCAAGGAAATGGGCAAGGCGAAGCGGCGAATAAACTTGTCCTATCGGCCTCAAGACGGGACTCGTAGGTCGACGCAACAAGCGGTTGGACGAACTCCCACTTGCTCTTTGGGCGGTTCGCACAACCACTCGGGGGCCTACGGGGAAACCCCTTTCGCTCTCACATATGGATCGGAGGCCATGGCACCCTGCGAGCTCGAGATTCCCACGCTAGAGTGACTTTCTTCAATCGGGAGCAAAATGATAACAACGAGATTGATCGACCTAGATCTAATCGACGAGAAGCGAGAAACGACCTACCTCCAGAGATGGTCAACTACAAGCGGCGAACTAAGAGTTACCACGATAAGAAGGTCAAAGCAAGGTCATTCCAAGTTGGAGATTACGTATTGAGAAAGATTGAGGCAACGGGTGAAGGACCCGGCGGAATAAACTATCTCCTATTGGGAAGGTCCATATGTGGTTACTCAAGTCGTCAAGGAAGGGACCTACATGATAGCTCATCCTGGAGGTGACGAATTGAAACATCCTTGGCATGCTACTCACCTCATCAAATACTACTTCTAGTTTTCAGTTTCAAAGTTCGAGCTTGTATTAAGTTCTAGTTTCAAGTTGATATAAGCATATTTTCTACTTCAATAAAAAGTGCAGTTCATTCCATCAAGCATAGTGTTACATTAACATCAACAAGCTCGACTCTTAGTCAGCTTCGTTCCAACAAGCTCGATTCTTAATCAGCTTTGTTTATTTAACAAGTCCGACTCCTAGTCGACTTTGTTCTCATGAGCTCGACTCTTAGTCAGTTCATCTTAACTCGACTCTTAGTCGGCTTTGTTCATTTAGCTCGACTCTTAGTCGACTTCGTTTTGCTATGCAGCAAGCTCGATTCTAAATCAGCTTTGTCCACTTAACAAGTCCGACTCTTAGTCGACTTCATTCTAACAGACTCGATCCTCGGTCAGTTTGTTAGATTTAGCTCGACCCTAGGTCAGCCACAATAATAAGAGCAGGTTCGACTCATGGTCAATCTTGTTCACAGGATAAAGTTAACCAAGTCTAAGGTCGACTAAATCAACAAGATTAGGTCGCCTCTGGGCTCAAGTTGACTTATTTGCCCTATCTATATCTAGCTCGACACTTACTTCAACAAGCATACAACATGCAATCAAGAAAGGTTGGCTATGATTAAATATAAACAAGTCTCCCTAAAGCGGGCTAAGACTTAAAATATGATAACTTGTTTCTATGCCTCCCAAAAACTGGGCCAAGGCATTCAGATAATGTTAAAAACAAAAAAGCAAAAATGTTTGGAACTTGTTCAATTACATCAACCATAGAAGCCAAAGTCTATTCAAGGGGAGTGCCTTCCACTTGGCCAGTGATGGATGCTTGACTGGTTTCATTTTGTTCACCCACAATAGACGGCTCACCGAGAACATTCTCTGTTTGATAGACAACCTTCCTTGAGTCGCTGATCGTATACTTTGGAGTCTCATCATCGAAGCCTGGATCTGCATAATCTTCTAGCTCGGCAAGAATAGTGTCAAAGTTAACTTGCTCTCTGCGGGGAGGATCCCGTGGTGCGGCTTCGGCCTCTTCATCATCCTTGGCTATGAGCTCCTTGTCATTATCGGTATAGGGCACCAAGGAGTGGCCACTGTCGGGCTGCGGTATTGTAAGGATCTTGAGACGCCCATTGAGCCGGCTTCTCGGTGAAATGTCAAGCGAAGGATCCACGATGATACGCAGAGCCATATGGCTTAGACCGGCTTTGAAAAATACTTGGGCCTCCTTGGTGACATGCATATGAAGCTCGTCATTTGTCTTTGTAAGCTTTTATGGCATCCTCCTTAGCGCTCTTGAGCACCGGCCAGTCGACCTCCCATTGAGCCCTAGCGGAATTCAACTCTTCTTGTTTCCCTAGCCAAAGTCACGGGAACCTCCTCCAGTTGTTGCTTGGCCGGTTCAAGTCGGCTACCATCTTCTTATTCTCCTCCTTGAGACGAGCGAGTTCATTTGTTAGCTCCACCCAGGCTCTTCCCGGGCCTCCTCCTTCAATTTGATCTCATTATCTTTCACAAGCTTCAAAGCTTCATAAGAGCTATCCAAGTCCGAGTTCTCTTCCTTCAATTTGTCGAACTCTCCCTTCAACTTGGTGTAGTCCTCTTTCAGCTTAGTATGATCACCTTCCAACTTTCCTAGTTCCTCGTTTTTACGAGCCAACATAGTCTTTGCCAGCTTCTCCTGCTCCTCTGCCGCCTTCCAGTAAGTGGTGGCCAAATCAATCATGGCAAGACTCTGAAATGACGAGTAGATATAAGAGGTCAGATCAAGTAAGGAGAAAGGAAGGAAAAGCAACAGGAAGATTTAAAAAATTAAAAGCATAAGGGTTACCTCGGAGGAAGCCAAACCAACCCTAGCTCGACAGGCTTCTGGTGTAAATGGCTTGCGAGTAAACTCTCTGATCAGGTCTTGAGTCGGCCCCCTCCGGACGACCACTGGCCATATTCCGGTTCGGGATATTCTCTCGCCCAGTTTGTTGACCACTGGTTAAAGGAGTCACTTCACTCGGTTCGGCCTACCGGCTCGAATCAATTCGTCGTAAGAAACTTGGACGGGGAGAGGATTGGGGGCCCCAAAGTTTCGGTGCCCGCGAGCTCGGCGGCATTGACTTGATCGAGGTCGAGGTCGCTCACGGGGCCCGATCTTGATTACCTTGCGATAGGGGCACCATCGTCTTCATCTTCATCCTCATCCAAAGAGATGACGTGAGATTTTCTTTTGGAGCGGCCTTGGCTTTGGATTTGTTTTCAACTTGGCTTGAGCTCGGGTCTGGCGCGGCCGACCTCCTCCTCGGGCTCTACATTTGGCTCCACCCCATCCACGTCGGCGGCGTGGGCCTCTTCGAGCCTTGGGCATTATTGCCCTCAACATCTTCCCCAGCTGGGTCTTCATGCGGCTCTTCCAATTATCCTCTCTTGGGATATCGGCGGCGGGATTCACATCGGCTGTCGTTAGAATCTCATGACGAAGGACACCCTCTCTCTCTCGATGATTTTTAGCATTGGGCGCCCCGACTTCTCTTGCTCTTCCTGACATCAACAGCTCGACCCATGTTTGCTTCTTGCTCGGGAGTTAAAACTGCACCAAAGTAGAAACAATAAAAAATTAGGTCGACATAAGTAATTTCCACATACGAGCAAATGGTTCTATGTACGAATTAAACATATGCGAGCTAATTATTCTACATACGAGCAGAATGTTCTATGTACGAATTCAAATTGCAAGTAAGCAAACAGCGAGTTAAACTGTACGCTAATTAATGAGTTCAACACCCGAGCAATTAGTCTAAATATGAGCAAGACATTTACTTATCAACAAAGACAGGAGGTGTCAAGGGACATGGAATGGTCGAGTTCTTACCCCCGAAGTGTTCCACTTTTTCTTTACAGTGATCAACACCTTTCTTACAGTAATGGCATTCTTTCTTGAACCTGAGTCGAGCTCCCTCATGGGTGACCCAATCTGGATATCTTTGGCATCTAACCACTGGAACCATGGGTACGACCTCCCCACTCCCGACCATCAATCCAGCACGGATAAAGTTATTCTTGTTGGTTCCCAGGGCATGCCAACTAATAGGCCCCTTTTGGTAAACTCCATCAGCTTTCTACGCAGATCATCGTGCCAATAGGGATCCCAATAATTCTCCTCGCTCACACCAGTTGTATCAGCACAGGGCAAGGGAAATTCCCATCCTCTTCTACTTTCCACTGCAACTACATAGGAGTTCCATCCGCTGGCCTTACCAGGGAGATTGGCGAACAGTTTGGGAATTTTTGGCTTGGAGGGAGTACTTATTCCCCTATCTTTGTCAAACTTAATGTTGAAAAACTCCTTGAACACCCTCATACAAGGCTCGTATCCTAAAAATCTACAAACCATAATGAAACAAACCGGTACCACTGCGGTGTTGGCCCCTAGTTTAAGTGGCAAGGCATTTGTGCATTCTAAAAACTCATTTATAAAGGGGTCCAGGGGTAATCTTAAACCGACTTCCAAATTGGCCATAATAGAAAGCCACCCTTGTGGGATCCTCCTCGTGATACGTATCCCTCGGGCGATTGAAGTAATCATTTACGCTATACAAGGTGACATCGAATTCTTTCCTATCAACCTCGCAAAATTCATGTATCATACTCGAAACGAGATGGAAAATTCTGCTTCCCTCTAAGTGCCTTTGGAGGAACGTAACCCTGTTCATTCTGCCGGCACCACGGTGGTCTCGAAAGCATCCACGATGCGTGGGCTTGGCAGGTCGATGCATGAACTTCACCTTGGGTCTCCGTATCTGTACAAGAAGAGGGGAAACGGGGAATCGAGTTCTACATGAAGTCTCGGGGGCTCTAATAGACGGGCTAAGGGGCGACCTAGATTCCCCGGGAAATCCAGTCTGTTCCTAAGGAAGGAAGGTTTGTTGGGGCCACGAAGGTAAAAAATGGCAATATGGTCGAGGAGCTCATGAAAAAGATGGAAAGACTCAATTCTTGGGTCATTCGTCCCTAAAGTACCTAAGTCCTCTCCTACAGGCAAAGCCAATTCAGTAAATTGCAAACCCCATCGGGTTAAAATTGAAGTACATTCCTCCATGGTCATCTCCCTCCACTCTCCGTTTAAATGTTTATAAACCCTACGATTGACTTTACAGTACCCATACCAAGCTCCGGGTTCTGTGCTAAAGGTCCTAGCCATGGCGGAATCAAAGGAATAGCAGAAATTAAAGCCCTAATTTTAAAGGATGAGGAGAATACCTTTAGCAGTGAAGGGAAAACGGAACGATGGAGAGTGAAACACCGAGTTATAGCAGAAGTCAATGTCCTTTATCACCGCCGGAATCACGTACAGAGTTCAGGGATGGCAAAAGTTGTAAATGGGGAAGGATTCTCGATTTTATAGTTCCCTGAATTGGAAAGGGCAAAGAGAAATTCAAAATTAATTTTCCTAATTAATGGTGGAAACAGTTTCCTAGGCGGACTCTCAAACGTCTAAAGTGTAATCATTGCGAAAATCGGCGCTCCTACATCTCCACCGTTCATCACCTACGATCAGGATGTTGCCACGTCATCATGGTCGACCTACTTCCAAGACTAACATCGACCTGCGAGTAAAGCAATTTTCGTCACGGAAATCTTCTTAACTTCCAAGTCGACGAAGTTAACTCGAAAGTTGGGGGCCACTGAACATACCAAAAGTGCCGAGCTGGGCCAAGCAAGTAAAGCCCAATTACATCCAGCTTTGATTATCACATTCTCAATAGGGCTGGCCCGGTCGAGCAAGGCCCAAAGCCCGTCTCAAGCGTCGATCGACTAAGCCCGTGGTCCGACCTACGGGTCCCGAGGCCTAACTTAGTCAGACCTCATGATCCATATCATAATTCGGGTACGAACCATGCTCTACCGCCGCCAGGTCGACCATTCCACAAGTGGCGACCTCGACCTGATCACCAAGTGTCGACCTGACATTTGAAGACGCATGTGGGTCAACCTTTCCATAACAACCTCCCTACAAATCAGGGACAGTTACAGGCACGTTCCCACGAGCACAACCGCAGCTATAATTTCGGAGCTCATGTAGCCCTGTCATTAACTACCTACACCAACTATAAATACTTCATCACTACCAACGGTGCAAAGGTAACTGCCATTTTGTTATCAGAATTCATTATTCTATACATTTTTGAGCTATAAACAACGGTAATCTTACTCTCGCCCAGAGCGTCTTCGCCGAGACACATCAGAAGCTAGTCGTGGGTTGTTTCGGAGTCGAGTCAGGTGATCAGTCCTGCCACGTGGAGGAAGATTGATAAGCACATTTCCTGCAGCATCAGTAATATTTCTTATAAAATACTCCATCCGTCCTAATCGAAAATGTACAAAATTTTATTTTGGGTGTCCCATTTAAAAAGACACACTCCCAAAATAAAAAGTTTTTTAATAATTCTTAATTCATGAGATCCATTTGTCATAATAACAATAACTATCCACTAAATATTTCTTACCTCACATTCTCTCTCCCACTTCACTTTTCATACTTACAACACTTATCGCATTATACACTTTTCTTAATTCCTGTACAATGTACAAGGGTCATTTTGTGTGTTTTCAGGTGGGACAGAGGGAGTTTGTGCTAATGAGATTTTACATTTAAAAAAATTTATAGTCTTCATTATATATTGGTTGAAAAATTAGCAAATATTATTCACATTAAGTCACATTACTATTTTTTTTTTTACTTTTAGCGAATATGTTAACGAAATTAGTACATTTTAAAAATTGTGAAAGTTAAGTGAAAATAAATTGAAAAATAAGTAAATTTTAATGGCGAAAATATGATTTTTGCGGTAGTTAAGAATAGTTAAGAAGAGGGATAAATTTGACAGCTGTAGTTTCTCTGTCTATTTCATATGGAAACCCACGCCGTTTTCACCTCCTTTTCTCTCCAATGCCGTTTCTTCTCTTTTCTTTTCTGTTTCCTTCCCATAAGAACAATAACAGCAAGAGCATAAGCTTAATCTTCTCTCAACCATTTTTATGTGATTTTATAATTTTTTATTTCAAATTAGAATTAAGTTAATTTAAAATTAAACTAAAAATGACACAGAAGAAATAGTATCTAATTCTTTTCCGTTTCAAAATAAATATAAATTTTCATACAAGGAACATTCTATAAATGTTTTTTGTAAAATTTAATAACAAAAATTTATAAATATTCTTGGTATTCACATTTAATTTTATGAGTTTATATTGAATAATAAAAAATATTAAAAAATTATTTACAAACAGTTTCTTTTGAAACTTTTTTTGCTAACTTGAGATAAAACCTTTTAAAAAATAAATATTTATTTATGAGCATATGAATGGAATATGAGTTGGTCTTATGAAAAACTAGTTTTTTCTTAAGATATGAAAAAACGTGTTTTCAAATTAAGCGGTGGCAATTTTGTAAATACTGGCAATAATGTTCAAAATAAACGGTGGCATTTTTGTAATTACTGGTTTCCCCGTTTATGCCGATGTACGATTTAACAAAGCTAGGTGTGATAAAGTGCCAGTTCATGTATCACAAATTGCCAGTGAAAAAAGTGCCAGTACCAATTTAACAAAGTGCCAGTGTAAACTGACACTGGCAATTTGTTTAACTGGCACTGACACTTTTACACGGGCACTTTTATAAACATGAACTGGCACTCTTCACACTGGCACTCTGTTCAACTAAAACTGGCACTTTGTTACACTAATATTTTTGCTGGCTCTCAAAAACAAGCAACGGCATTCAAAAACCATGAACCGGCATTCAAAATCACGTACACTGGCACTCAAATACACAGACACTGGCACTCAAAAAAACACTGATAATCATTTTTGCCGGCATTCAAAAAATATGGGTGGCACTCTATTATACACTAACCGGCACTCCAAAATACATGGTGGCACTCCAAAACACATACATGGCATCTAATTACCCAGTCCACCTGATGCATCAAATTCTCAAACCGGTACTTAAATTAACATGTACCGGCACTCGAAAAACATAGGCGGCATTCAAAAACAATCCTCAAAATTCCAAAATAAAGCGGCATTCCACAATACATAATCGGCATTCCAAAACTATTGAACTGGCGCTCAAATTAAAATAAACTGGCATTCCCAAACTGATCCTCAAATTAATACTTATACACTGATTGGCCATTGGTGGTAGAAAGAGAGAATTGTGAAGGTCTCTGTTCGTTTTCTCTCTCATCATGGAAGACGACGATGAGTTCCGCGACGTCCTCCGGCCTCGTAATTGAATTTGCCAACGCCGTCTCACCTGTTTCAAAAACCAAATCATCTCGGTAAGCATCGTCTTCATCTTCCATTCTGTTTCCGCCCAATTCAATTAGGGCTCCGGTATCAATTTCTTCTTTGTTTATTGCATTAGCTCGGAATTTCCATCGGTGTTGGCCCTAATTCGGAATTGGGTCGTTGTTTTGGGTTTGGATAGAGAGGGTCGCCAGTGAAGATTTGGGTGTGAGGGAGAAGGTTTGGCCGGAGAAGGAGACGGATTGAGGAAGAAGTCGACGCAATTGCGTCTAGAGAGAGAGGATAGAGAGAGAGGGTGCGTTGTGTGTGTTTGTGCGTGGATTATGTGAGCGGTAAAACACGTTTTTTGTTAAGTTAACAAAAAACGCGTTTTTTGTGAGTTTTTGGCATGAAATATTACTTATAATTAGAAAAAATACCTATTAAATATTTTAAGATGATATAGTAGGTAATACTTAATTTAGAATTAAACTAAAATCTCCTTAATAGATGGAAATACTCGCTTTCTCCGTTTTTAAATAAATATTTAAAAAAAGTCAAAAACTTATAAAAAACGCGTTTTTTGTTAACTTAACAAAAAACGTGTTTTACCGTCTTCCTCTATATACACCGTTAACACACACACAACACATAACAACATCTCTCTCTCTTTCTCTCTCTATCCGAAATTACTCTCTCTCTCCTCTCTCTCTCTCTATCCGCAGACGCCAATCGCTCCCTCCATTCGCCGGCCCAAGCTTCTCCAACCTAAGCTCTCCCTCACCGGCCAAACCTGCAATTAACACCTTCCTCACAACCACCATTAACCGGCGACCTCCAATCACCCAACCTGAACTACCGGCGACCTCACCCTTCTTCTCTGATCCCCAAACCAACCGGTGACCTTCAATTCCCTTCAATCACCAATTGCCGGATCCTAATCGCCTTCTTCCTCAGCAATCGCCGGCGACCACCATTCCTCTGTCAAAATTCAATTAACGATTAGAGAGAGAGATTGATTTGCGTTCAACACACCTACAATTACAATTGCAATTGCCGTCTTTCTCATTTGCGTTTAGAGAGAGATTGATTTGCGTTTACTGAGAGAGTTTTGATTGCCGTGTTATTTATGTGCCAGTGTTAGGGATTTTATGTGCCAGTTTTAGTGTAAATTAATGCCAGTTTATAAGTATTTGAGTACCAGTTTGAGAATTTGATGCATTGATGGGTGGGTAATTAGATGCCAGATGTATGTGTTTTGGAGTGCCGATCCATGTATTTTGGAGTGCCGGTTAGTATATAATAGAGTGCCGGTAAGTGTGTGGCGAGTGTCAATGTATTTTTTGAATGCCGAGATCTTGTAATTTTGAATGCCGAGTCCATGTTTTTGAATGCCGGTTCATGTTTTTGAATATCGGCAAAAATAATTATCGGTGTTTTTGAGTGCCGGTATATGCATTTTTGAGTGCCGGTAAATGTGTTTTCAAATGCCGAGTCCATGTATTTTTGAAAGCCAGTGCTTGTATTTTTGAGAGCCCGGCAAAAATATTAGTGTAACAAAGTGCCAGTGTTAGTGTAGCAGTGCCGAGTGTGAAGAGTGTCGGTTCATGTATTTAAAAGTGCCTGTAAAAAGTGTCGGTGTCGGTTTAACAAAGTGCGATGCAGGTTTACACCGGCACTTTGTTAAACTTGCAATCGCCACTTTTTTCTTGGCACTTTGTTACATATGAACTGGCACTTTGTCACACTGACAGTTTGTTAAACACGCACTGGCATAAACGGGGGAACCATTAATTATGAAAATGTCACCGTTTATTTTGAATATGGTTGCCAGTAATTACAAAATTGCCACCGTTTATTTTGAAAACACGTTTTTCCTTATCTTAAGAAAAAATTAGTTTTTTATAAGACTAACTCTTAAAAAAAATAAAAAAATTTATTTTTAATCAAAATAATTTTATTTATTTATTACGATAGGGACAGAGGAGCAATAAATATGAATACTATTAAGATTTGTTTAGATAGACATAAAATTTAATAAAATACTTAATTCTTAGTGTCTTCCTCCCCCTATCACCGCCGTTGTATCTGGCCCTTAAAAACAGCTTTCCTTTTTCTCTTAACATTCCCGTTTCAATATTCCTATTTTCCTTTTCACAACTTTCTTTCCCTTTCAATGCCCACTCATCAAACCCTAACCACAATAATTACCCACTATTCCCCTCTTCAACCTCATATTTTTTCTCACCCGAGAAAATCATGAACAACACACCCAGAAAAATGAACAACACACCCCAAAAAACCAATCTTTATGTCTTCCTCCTCTTCTTCTTCATCATCATTTCGGTTGTTCACTCTCAGTCCGACGCCGACGTAATGCAAGCACTCAAGAAAACCCTCAACCCACCGACTTCACTCGACTGGACTGACTCAAATCCCTGTAAATGGAGTGGAATCGGGTGCTCTAATGTTAACCGGGTTACCCGTATTCAACTCCTTGATCAGAACCTCCATGGAAGTCTTCCTCCTAATCTCAACAAGCTTACTGAATTACAAGTACTCGAGCTGGGGAAGAATCAAATCACTGGGTCACTCCCAAGTTTGTCCGGGTTAGCTTCACTCCAAACCCTTATGCTCAACAACAACAATTTCAGTTCTATTCCGTCTAATTTCTTCGATGGTATGTCTTCTTTGCAATCTGTGTTTCTTGATTACAACCAATTTTCTTCATGGTCGATTCCTGATGGGATTAAGGCGGCGTCTACCCTTCAAACTTTCTCTGCTACGTCGGCGAACATTGCCGGAATCATCCCGGCGTTCTTCGGTGGCGATACTTTTGCCAGTTTGTCGAAACTGCAACTCGCGTTTAATCAGTTGAGTGGTGGTCTTCCGGCCAGTTTTTCCGGTTCCAATATTCAGGTTTTATGGTTGAATGGCCAACAGGGTAACTCTAAATTGAATGGTACTATTGATGTTTTGCAAAATATGACTCAGTTGACTCAGGTTTGGTTACATGGAAACTCGTTCACCGGACCTTTACCGGATTTTTCTAGGGTTACCCTGTTGAGTGATTTGAATTTGAGGGACAATCAATTTACGGGTCCGATTCCGGCTTCTTTAATTGATCTACCATCGCTTAAGACTCTCAATATTTCGAACAATCTTTTTCAGGGGCCTACTCCAAAGTTTAATTCATCTGTTGCAGTTGATAATAGTGGGATTAATATGTTTTGTTTGAGTGTTCCTGGAGCTGCTTGTGATTCACAGGTGAATTCGTTGTTGGCTGTCGCACAATCTGTTGGTTACCCACAGAGTTTTGCGAGTGCTTGGAAAGGAAATGATCCTTGCAATGGGTGGCATTGGATTAGTTGTTCGAATGGGAATGTTTCTGTTGTTAATTTCAAGGGAGTTGGACTTACTGGTACTATTTCTCCAAGTTTTTCTTCATTTCCGTCTTTGAAAATATTGGTTCTTGCTGATAATAATCTTACCGGAACTATCCCTAATGAGCTTACAACTTTGACTAATCTTCAGACATTGGATGTTTCAAATAATCAGCTTTATGGTAAAATTCCCAATTTTAGGAGCAATGTGAATGTGATCACTACTGGAAATGTTGATATTGGAAAAGCCGGTCCTAGCCCAACACCTGGTACCCCTTCTCCTAGCTCGCCTGGGGATCATAGGGGCGATTCTGGAAGTGGTGGGAAGAAATCTTCAACTTGGGTAGTTATTGGCTCAGTTATTGGTGGTGTTAGTTTATTTTTCTTGGTTGGTTTACTAGTTTTCTGTCTTTACAAACGTAAGCAGAAACGTGCTGGTGGATCACAGCATCCTAGTACCGTTTTGATTCATCCTCGTCATTCGGGGTCTGATAATGATGGAGTCAAGATTACGGTTGCTGGCTCGAGTGCTAATGGTGGTGCAATGAGTGAAACATTCAGTCTTGGAAGTAGTGGACCTAGTGACCTTCGTGTTGAGGCGGGCAATATGGTAATTTCGATCCAAGTCTTAAAGAACGTGACCAACAATTTCAGTAAGGATAACATATTGGGACGGGGAGGGTTTGGAACTGTTTACAAAGGCGAATTGCACGATGGGACCAAGATTGCGGTTAAGAGGATGGAATCGGGTGTGATGAGTGAGAAAGGGTTGGATGAGTTCAAGTCTGAGATTGCAGTTCTTACGAAAGTTCGACATAGACATTTGGTTGCTCTTCTTGGCTATTGTTTGGACGGAAATGAGAGGCTTCTGGTTTATGAGTATATGCCTCAAGGGACGCTTAGTCAACATCTTTTTAACTGGAAAGAGGAAGGTTTGAAGCCTCTTGAGTGGACTAAAAGGTTGACTTTAGCATTGGATGTGGCTCGAGGTGTTGAATATTTACATGGTTTGGCCCAACAAAGTTTCATTCATAGGGATTTGAAACCGTCCAACATTCTTCTTGGGGATGATATGCGTGCTAAGGTAGCTGACTTTGGTCTTGTCCGTCTTGCTCCAGATGGAAAGGTTTCTGTGGTTACGAGATTAGCGGGAACTTTTGGGTATCTTGCACCTGAATATGCAGGTAATTCTTGTTTACTTTCTGTATTTTAGATTAGGTTGATTACGTTTTCTTAACCCTTTTTGGTAGTTAGTGTTTGTCATGCACAATGGGAATTTAAGCTCAAGTCCTTTTATTATTAACAAAATTTGTTCAGATAAGCAAAATTGATTACTCCACTCAAAACCCTAAATGAATGTCTAATTTTCACTTTGAGGGACATTTGCATATAGGTTAATCTTTAGCATTTTTAGTAGCATAACTGCATAAGTACATCAAAACCCTTAATGATTTCATTATATTGTATCATAAGTGTAAAAGTGAATTAGAACTTGTTTGATGATGGAGAAATAGTAACTTCCCCAAAAATTGGACATTCATCTTGGGACAGTATTTTCGGAAATTTAGACATTCATTTAGGGACAGAACAGAGGGATTAGTAATTAAGCGTGATTATTTTGAAGTAATAACCAGAGCTCCGTTCTTGAATTTTCTTGTGAATGCAGTGACCGGTCGGGTAACTACAAAGATTGACGTATACAGCTTCGGAGTGATTCTAATGGAAATTATTACTGGAAGAAGAGCTCTAGATGAGACTCAGCAGGAGGACAGTGTGCACCTTGTCCCTTGGTTTCGCAGAATGCACATAAACAAAGAAACCTTCCGAAAGGCCATTGACCCAATTCTCGATCTTGATGAGGAATCCCTTGCAAGTATCAGCACAATAGCTGAGCTGGCGGGCCACTGTTGTGCTCGTGAGCCCCACCAGAGACCGGACATGAGTCATGCAGTCAATGTTCTTTCTTCTCTAGCTGAGCTTTGGAAGCCATCAGAAGTTGACCCAGAGGACATTTACGGGATTGACCTCGATATGTCATTGCCTCAAGCAGTTAAGAAATGGCAGGCTCTAGAGGGCATGACCGGAAACGATTTTTCTATGATGGGAGGAAGCAATGATAATACTCAAAGCAGCATCCCCACTCGGCCTACAGGGTTTGCAGATTCATTCACATCAGCTGATGGACGGTAGAGATCAAAAGAAGAAAAACGAATAGTTGATGGCTCGTTTAGAGGTTTGGATTGCTCATTCTTTATTTACGGTTTTACCCTTGTTTGTTTACAGTATGCTTACTTTCTTGGAGGTGTTGTTTTCTATGTTGTTGGAATAGCTTTGACTTCTTCCCCCCTTCCCTCCCTCCCTCCCTTCTTATTATGAAGTTTCGGAAATGCAAATAGATAGAATTTCGTATCAGTCTATTGATTAGTCCTTGAAATTTTTGAATGCCTAAAATGGCATTATTGCAATCCAGTTGTAAATACACTGTATTGTAGTTGTAGTTTGGACTAAACTTGTGGACGTTGTCAGATTGTCAGAAGAAAAAAAGAGAGTAAAAATATTGTCAATCAAGAAAGCGAGTAATCCTCCTGGAATTGAGCTGTATAGAGTAAGATAAAATGAAAGAAACTTTGAAAGCAACCTTATATTTGCAAGAAACAATAGATGTTAGTAATTGGGACAACGGCAAACTTTGGTTATTGATTAGAAAGAATGGTTGACTAGAGTGTAATTTGACAAAGACTGAATTTTGGATATCCATACCCTAATGGCTACTTAGTTGTTTTTTGATTAATATTGTCTTGATGATGTTGCCAAAAACGTTTGGATCAGCCTAAATTCAGTAGTAGGTTGTATCCTGACGATTGAATAGTCTGAAAAAGATGAACAAAACACGTAAATTTAGCCGGGACTTCACCGGCGAAGGCCCTCCGGCGTGAGTAAGTATTTGTCTTTTAGAGAGAGAAATTAATTGATAAGAGTTGAGAGTCAAAAGATAGCATACCAAAATATGTGATTTATGACTTGTATATATAGGCATAGCATTGTATAATTCATATTGGATAGGAATGCATGTAAATAAGATTTTACTTCAAAGGATGATTATATCTTGTTCGGTCCTTGTTGTATGAGAATTCTTGTGAAATAAGGTTATAATCTTAAGAGAATTATAACTGTTCACAGTCCTTATTTGTGTAGGATTGGATAAACTGCAATCTGCACGTGCGCCAGTGAGGAGCTTCCTCGGCTTATGTGGTCTTATCGGCCCAAGTCGAACCGAGGAGGAGAATAGTATGTGATGCCCATTTCTGTGTTAAGTTGATAACCGATGAGGGGCTCCTTGTCTTCAAGGGGAGGTCTTCCTCGGAATTGGAGGGAGGCCTTCCTCGGCATAGATGATAATGCTTCGTCAGTCATAAAATCGTAGTTGGGTCTTAGTCATTATATGTCTGCTATGTCTAGGTCGACGTAGGGAAATGATGAAGGAGATCTGACGAGCAAAGGTAGTGAAAGCCCACTCCCTTCGTCGTATATGATATGAGACTTGTATGGATTATATTTTAAGCCCAATCCATTGGGTCTTGCCCGGTCACGGATCGACGTTCGTACCTCGATTTATCTTTATCTTGAATTTGTGAATTGAGCTAAAGTATTTCAAAAAATAAAATAAAATTGGAGAGTTAGAAGTAGGAGATTTAGAGTAAATGGCAAAAAATAGTAAAAAAAAAAAAAAAATTGTTTACAAAATTTTAGATTTAATAATTTTGTAATTAAATATAGTCAATTAATTTTGTGATCAAGATTTAGATTTGTTGTGAGTTTCTTTTTTTCCCTTGCATTATTAGGAGATTTATGTTGTTTGTGGTCAAAGTCAATTGACATTATTTCGATGTATTAGGTTGTGTTAAGTGATCATGACTTATCATGTACTCCCTCCGTCCCATTAGTAATGGGAAATTTACTGTAGATACGGGAATTAAGGAAAAGTGAATTATAGTGGAGGAAATAGTGAATTATAATGGTGTTGTGAGTATTAAAATAATGTAGGAGAGAGAATGGGTGGAGGGAATAGTAAAGATTCCTTTCCATTTTAGGAAGTTTGTGGTTTGTAATGGGACGACCAAAAAGGAAAGTTTGTGGTTTGTAATGGGACGGAGGGAGTAAGTGCCATGTGTTGGACCTGCTAGTTTTAAAAGAAAGAGGAAACCTGATTTTGTGATACTCAAAAGTAAATTAAGTCAACCCTACCAGACATTAATTAATTAAATATATTATCTCATGGTGATAGAATTATATTTAGTGTTTACGTGATGGCATGTCTTATTGGGATGGTCCATTTTGGAGGGAATGATTGTAACAACTCTTGTCCCCTTGCCCACCTAATTCCTGTTGAAAAAAAAAAAAAAAAAAAGTTGTTTTGAAGAAAATAATGTGTTGCTTTCTAAATGAGTTGTTTGTCAAATGACCCAATTAATTGTGGGTTTGTGTTCTACTCCATGAGAACATTGAAATCATATGTTCATTTATTCAAAATGATTGATGGATGAATGAGATATTAAGATTCAAAGTAGGTGGGTTGAAAGTGGGAAATGTGATTATCCCACATTGGAAAGGAATGTAAAAAGAGACTAGTTTATATGAGTAAGATTATGAAGCATAGAGCCTCTCTCTTGCGCACATGGGGGTGCAAATCATGGATCGAAATGGGCTTCGTTCTATCAAACTCATGTGCATGCATGTCATGCGGACACGAATGTGTCTCCGAATTGGCCTACTCGCGCTAGCCCACCTTCTGCATTTTTTTTCTTTTTTCAAACGTGATTAAAACCCACAATCTATAACTACCGCAGGCTTGATGACGCTAATGAATTCAAAGATTTGTAACTGCCCATCAATGCGAAATTAAAAAGGGTGTTTAATTTCGGATCAATTTTGATCCTTCCTTGGCAGCTATAGATAGGGAAGAACACAAACATAAGAAAATACACACTTATTTCGAAAATCCTCCTCTCTCCAAATTCGTTGCATATTGAACAATCTGTTCCTTTGGCCTCCTGCATCTTTCATTCGTGGCGATACTGTCCAGGCATAACTTCAGTTCGCCAGAGGTACTAGTGTGCAGAAATCGTCCGGTCAGTCCGTTTCATCCTGGGAGGCAAACGTCCTGTGAAATCTCAAGCACAACTCGATAATGGGGCGAATTTGTCTTAAGGAGAGTGTGTCACACACGACTCGAAAAACTTCGACAAATCAGTTTACATTTTTCGTTTGTATTTCTGTTTTATTTTGTTTTCTGTAATTTTCAATTGAGTTTATAATTTTTTATTCCAACAATTCCAACCTCCTTCACTTGATCCTTATACAAAAAAAAAAAATCAGTGATAAATTAAAACATTTATGATCCGTTTGTTTTGGGGAAAATATTTTTCTCATTTTTCGATATTTGACAACCATCGAAAAATAAAGTTAGCGAATTTTTTTTTTTCGATCAATGAAAAATTGGCTTGTTTACTAAGTAAAATATTTTTCGGATTTTTCCTTCTCAAAACATTTTCTGAAAAATGCTTATTAACACCATCACCCCCAAATCCCACCACCACCTCCCAACCCCCACCCTCACCCTCTCTCCTCACCCCCACCCACCCCACCACCTTCGCCCCCGGTCAATTTTTTTTTTTGTCGCTTATATCAATTTTTTTAACAACTCTCCTGTCGCTCCTACAACCTCTACCACCACACCCGTCCACCCACCCGTCAAAAAAAACAATTCTCATAATTTTTTATCAACTCTCTTGACGCTCCTCCAAACCCCCACCCCACCACCTCAACCCTCTTCAAAAAAAAAAAAATACTCGTATTAAAATGTTTTTTGAAAAATATTTTATGTAAATTTACCAAACAACTAAATGTTATATTACGAAAAATATTTTCCCCAAAACAAACCAAACGTAGCCTTACTTTCCCTCCATCATCACGATTTTTTTAAAAAACTTTTTAATATAATTTTGTACGATTATTACGAAACCATGATAACAATGGTCAACAATAATGTTGATGAGATAATTGTCGGAACGCTAATTCCAACCCCCTTATCTTGATCCTTACAAGTAAATTTATTTTTTATTTTTTGTAAATTAATAACTTTGTTTGTAAGGAGAAAGTTGTCCAAAATACTGTTTGTATTTTTCATAACATTTGTTTTTTTTTTTTTTTGTAATTTTATATATTTATGATTTTTTGTCAATAGATATTTTATTTTATTTTGAAAAAAATGTGTGCATTAGTTTTTTTTAATAGTATTTTGTTAAAATTTAGGTATATTGCCAAATTAAATGAAATTTTTTTTATAGACAAAATATATTGAGGATAATTTGATATTATATTTGGATGGCGTTCCGTTGGGGACGGTGTAAAATTGTTTAATTAGCTAGCGGTAGACGTGGGCACATCCACCTAATGTATACTCCCTCCGTCCCAGCGAAAGAGTCGGTAAATTTGTCCGACACGCAAAATAAGAAATGTGATGTAGGAAAGAGAAAAAGTTTAAATGTTGTGAGTATGAAAAATTAAATAGGAGAGAGAATGAGTGGGAGGTGATGTAAGAAAGATAATGTTGTGAGTGTAAAAGTAAAGTAGGAGAGAGAATGAGTGGAGAGAATAGTGATTTAAGGTTTCCTTTTTGGGAAAGTGGCTTTTTAAATGGGACGCCCAAAAAGGAAATAAATGGCTCTTTCGCTGGGACGGAGGGAGTATCTGTGATTGATGACGCCGCCCTTATTTTAAGTTGTTAATTTCATTTAATTTTTTACATACTACTCCCTCCGCCCCACCAACATTGATACCAAATTTTTGGATACGAGGATTAAGAAAAAGTAAGTGAGAGAAAAAATAAAAGAAAATATTGTGAGTATGAAGAATTAAATAGGAGAGAGAATGAGTGGGAGAAATAGTTAGAAGAGAGAATGTTGTGAGTGTAAAAGTGAAATAGGAGAGAGAATGAGTGGGTAAATAGTGAAGATTTCTTTGCTATTTTGGACAGTATCAATTTTGGTGGGACAAACCAAAAAGGAAATAAATATCAGTTTTGATGGAACGGAGGGAGTATTTATTATTGTTTTTTCTTTTGGTACATATACTATTTATTATTCATTAAACGTGTATTTGTGATCCACTTGTGCTCTACAATGCCCTTCTGAGTTCTGTCCTCTACATGGAGTATATTGTTGTAAACAGAGTAATAATTTATGTGGTCTGCGGATTTGGTGCCGCTTGTTGTAAACAGAGTAATTATTTATTCTTTCCGTATTTGGTGCCTCTTATCCGCTTCAATGTCTTTAGCAGATCGATTGTACCTTCTCGTCTCGCATGCCATTTTTTTTATTCTTTCCGTATTAGACAATTTTTTATGTCATTTTTCTTTTCTAAAATAACAAATAATCTTTACTATTTCTCTCTCTCATTCTTTTTTTTTTTTACTTTATTTTTATAATCATAACATAAGTTAATTTATTATTTATTCCACTCATTATCTCTTATACCTTAGTTTTTATAATCATAATACTTGTACCATTTACAATTTTTCTTAATTCTCGCACTAAACGGAGGGGTATATATTGTACAAGAAATTTATTTTTCCTGTAATATTATTTGTGCTGAGTGTTGAGTTTCCAACACATGTTATTCAACTCAAGTGGGCTCATTTTGTTTATAGATAATTATGATTCATGTTGCTTTCTCCGTTTAGAAGAGATAGTATGAATTTAGTTTTAATGACTATTTCTTGTGAAAATGTGACAATTCTGATGAAAATATAAAATTGTCATTCTTGTACCGTTAAAAATTTTGTCAAGTAAAAGAGTAGTTTTTTTTTTTTTTTTTTTTTTGAAAAACGTGTTTTTTTTCTTCTAATACTACGTGTGAGCAATGAAAAGAACGTACTCGTTCCGCCCCAAAATACTTGTAATTTTAAAACTTTTTAGAAATATTAAAAAAAAACAATTATTATATATTAAATATATTAAATTACCCTTTGAATATTTGAAGTAAACATGTCCAAACGGTTTCGGTTTCGGTTCCCGGTTCCGGAATCGCCGGTTCCCGGTTTCCAAATAGCCGGAACCGTATTCAAACCATATTAATCCGGTTCCCGGTTCTATTCGCCGGTTCCTGTTCCAACGGTTCCATCACCATCTAACTTTTTTGTTTTTTTTTTTAAATTCAAACCTCTTAAGACAGTAAAGACACTAACTAATCTGTTTTTTTTTTCTCACTTGGGGAGTATGTTTTTTGAAAGAATGAGAAGTGGATAAAATTTGGTTAGTATATTATTAAAGATAGAATAAAAATTATAACAATATTTTTAGAATTTAAATAAAACAACACTACACTACAAGTACAAATACTAAATAAATGCTAAATATTACATTTAACTTATATTGAGTTCCGGTTCCCGGTTCCGAAACCGCCGGTTCCCGGTTCCGAAACCGCCGGTTCCCGGTTCCGCCGGTTCCTCGGTTCCCAATATGGTGGATTGGTATTCGAACCGTTTCAATCCGGTTTCCGGTTACGTTCGGTTCCCGGTTCCGGCGATTCCCGGTTCTCCCGGTTCCGGTTTTATCCGCCGGTTCCGTCGATTCCCGGTTCTATTTGGACATGTCTAATTTGAAGTACCTAAACACTTAAATGTCTTTACACTGACAACTACCTGATCGTTAAGAAGGATAGTTTAGGCAAAATTTGTCAAAGTTTTATGAAAAATTTCAAAACTGTAAGTAGTTTGGGACAAAAAATCTCTCCTAAAACTGCAAATATTTTGAGACGGAGGGAGTAAATAATTGGAACCTAGTTTTTTAAACTCGAGATGACATTTTTGTAAATAGGTGAATCTTTTTTTAAAACGTAAGGTCGTAGTATCGCAAATAGCTGTAACCTATTAACGCATGGACACTGAAAAACAGTCACTAGAACTCAAAAACACTATAATGACACTAAAAATCTCCGTTTTAAAAGACCCCGCCTAAGGGCGCCTAGGCCCCGCCTAGGCGCTAGGCCCCTCTCCAACGCCTAGTTCTAAGTCCCGCCTAGGTCCTGACTAATCCCGACTAATCCCGATTAGTCCCCGACTAATCCCCGCCTAGGCGCTAGGCCCGGCTCCGCCGCCTAGCATCCGCCTAGCGCTTTTTAGAACCTTGCTAAAAATACTAAAAATAGTATCACCCATGCTAAAAAACACCATCACTAACGCTTAACATATACTCCCTCCGTCCCATTACAAACCACAAACTTTCCTTTTTGGTCGTCCCATTACAAACCACAAACTTCCTAAAATGGAAAGGAATCTTTACTATTCCCTCCACTCATTCTCTCTCCTACATTATTTTAATACTCACAACACCATTATAATTCACTATTTCCTCCACTATAATTCACTTTTCCTTAATTCCCGTATCTACAGTAAATTTCCCATTACTAATGGGACGGAGGGAGTACTCCCTCCGTCCCACTTTAAGTATCACTTTTTACTCAAAATGACGTCCCATTTAAAGTGTTACATTTCCTAAAACGGAAATATTTTATTAATATATTTTATTATCCCATCCACTATTTCCTCCACTAATTCTCTCTTCTCTACACACAACACTTTTTAAATTCACTATTTCCTGCACTAATTTCCTCTCCTATTTTCAAATTACACTCACAACATTTTTTCTTCCTACACTTTTTCTTAATTTGCGTGTCACCCCTAAAAGGGTGTCACTCTTGATGGGTCGGAGGGAGTATTTTCAATGCACTAGAAAATGCACCGTCAGTTCATGTATATTCTTAGTACTAGTAGATATTTTAAAGAGTGTCAATGAGTGTTAAACAATTCTCATGCATTTATTTTGTTAGTGTCAATGGATGTATATAGAGTGTCATTACATTTGCTTAAAAAGTGTTAAGTGTATGCATTAAAATTAAAGAGTGTCGGTGCTATTATGCAAGAGTGTTAATGGTAATGTTAAAAAGTGTCTGATTGTGTTAATAAGTTCCAAACATTTACACGCGTGTTTTCACAAAAATTTCATTTATTTATGAAAATATCCTTACGCGTTTAAACCGAAGATATTTATAAAAATATTATCACACATTTTAAAAACATATTTTTCTTATTTTTTAGAAACTGCGGTTTATTCCAAATTTTCACCAAGTGTAAATAGGGAGTATATTATACTCCCTCCGTCCCACTTCAAGAGTCCTACTTTGCCTTTTGATCCGTTCCAGACTAAGAGTCTCATTTTATAAGTGGCAAATTTTGAACAGTGTTTTGGACATTTTTACCCTTATAATGTAAATATATTTACAAAAAAACCATTCATTATGCCCTTTTAATGTTAACATATTTAAAAAAAAAAAATCAAAAAGAGGTTTTATCATAAATGTTTTAACTTTTACATTCTCCCTCCTCTAATCTTCTACCCACTTGCAATTCTTTATTCATTTTTTTAAAAAATTTCTTAAAAAGCGTGAAATACTATCCTAGGAGGCTAGGACCCTTAAAGTGGGACGGAGGAAGTACTATTTTAAAGTCGGTGAAAAAGCTTGTGGCTGTGTCACGTCATGCGTTTCATGAGTTTTTTTTAATTTTCATGCTTTCAAGTGGGATGATCTTCCAAACTCTTGTTACACTTCGAATTCTACGTATTAGTTGATACCTTTAATCGATAATTATATGTATTCAAATGGATAATTATAATAAAATAATATTACATATCTAAGTAAATAGAAATGTATACCTTAGAATATTATATATATAATGAATATGTATTTGGTTATGTAATTTACTAAATTATTTGGTCATTTAATAATCTACATGTATCATGCATGTATTATTTACTTATAATAGTACATGTACCAATTAAATGAAAGTTATAATTTAGATATAAAAAGGTATGGATACAAAAAGAATAATCAAGGTGAAAGATAATTCAAATGCAATAGGTATGTAAAGAGTTGATTAATAATATGAAATGTATAATCATCATGAATTGATCACTTTCTTATTTTCTCTCTATATATAGTATTTGGATATAAGTATTATAAAAGAAATCATATAGATAATAGAGGTATCAAGCCGAAGCATAAAAGACTCAAGTATTGAAACGTTACACAAGATATAAATTGTGTATCTTGATAGATACATTGGTGAAAACACAATTGCATTATTATCTTCTCTCTACTCCAATCAAGACAACTCCCTCTCTTTTTCGATTCAATTTCATGATATCATTTTCATCCGCAAATTGACATGTTAACAAGATTCTCAGTTAAGATTATTTATTCCTTCGCATCATCATTCTTTTTATTGCTTTAAATTTTGTTTTGGGTCAAGTTATACTTTTATTTAATATATAACTTCATTTTTATTTATATTTGTCACTATTTTTTTTATTGGAATTTGATTTTGTGTTTTTTATTCTTGCTTTGTCTTTGTTTTTTATTTTGACATTGATTTAGTTTTTTGTTTTAATAAGCTATTGTATTTTTTTTATTTGTTGTTTATGTACATTGCCAAAATCTTACAAAAAACGTATTTTTTCTTAAAATAAAAAAAAAACGTGTTTTGTTTCCCCCGCTAGTGTCAGTGTTAGTGTAACAAAGCGCCAGTATAAATAGTGTCAGTGCATGTATTATTAAGTGATAGAGTAAAAAATGTCAGTGTTAGTGTAACAAAGTACCAGTGTAAAGAGTGTCAGTGCATGTATTATTAAGTGCCAGTGTAAAAAGTGCAAGTGTTAGTGTAAAAAAGTGTTAGTGTTAGTGTAAAAAAATGCCAGTGTAAAGAGTGTCATTGCATGTATTATTAAGTTTCAGTGTAAAAAAGTGCTAGTATTAGTGTTACAAAATGCCAGTGTTAGTGTAAACAAATGCTAGTGTGAAGAGTGCCAGTGCATGTATTATTAAGTGTCAGTATAAAAGAGTATCAGTGTAGGGTAAAAAAGTGTCAGTGTGAAAAGTGACAGTGTATGTATTATTAAGTGCCAGTGTAAAAAAGTGCCAGTGTTAATGTTACAAAATCTCAGTGTTAGTGTAAACAAATGTCAATGTGAAGAGTGACAGTTCATGTATTATTAAGTGACAGTATAAAAGAGTGACATTATATGATAAAAAAGTGTCTGCGTTAGTATAAAAAAGTATCAATGTAAAGAGTGACAGTGCATATATTATTAAATGCTAGTGTAAAATGGGTTTTCCTTATTTTTATAAAAAAAACACGTTTTTTATAATAACAACTCATGTACATTTTGATTGTTTATGAATTATTCTTTTTTAATTATTTTTTTTTATAAATATTTGAACTTTTGTATTTTTAGTTACATGTGTTTTTCTTATATTTTATGTTTTGATATTGATTTTAATTTTTAATTTATTTATTAATTTTCATATTTGTTTTGATTTTATTTGTTTCTTTTGACAATTTCGTTTAACTTTGTTTTGTTTAGTTTTGTTTTTCATTATTATTTTAAATTTGAATAAGAATTGATTTTCTATATTTATTTAGTTTTTTTACTAGCATTCATTTCGATTTTTTTAATTATTTTTTTTAATTTTGATTTTTGTAATAGTACTTCTTATTTATTCAAGTTATAATCGTCGTTTTTGTCTATATAATTATATTTACTAATGTTAATTTTTAATGTGCTTTTCATTTAATCAAAATTTTATTTTATTTTAAAAAAAAAGTCTTTGCTAATGATTTTTTGTTTTGATATTGATTTAAATTTTAGTAATGTTTTTCTCATTTGTTTATTTCTTTTTCTTTTTTGTCTTATTTGATTAATTTTGTGAATGATTATTTTTTACTATTTTTAATTTTAATAAGATTTTTTAATATCTTACTATTAATGTTTTTATTGATTATTGTTTGTCATATTGATTTATAGTTTTAGTTGTGATTTTTTTTGTTTATTTTTTAATATTTTTGTTATATTTTTGGGTTATTTCTTTTATTGTTTTATGTTATTAATTTTTCTTTTTGGTTTATTTATTTATTAAGATTTTACTTTTTTTCTTATGATTTTTATTTTGATATTGATTTTTATTTTTGTTGTGATTTTTTTTATTTGCTCTTGCCTATTTTGATTATGTTTGTAATTGATTTATTTTATTGTGAATGATTTAGCTTTATTATGATTTTGTTTAGTTTATTTGATGTTTTAATCTACTATTTTGATAATGTTCGTGAATGAATTCTCTCAATATTAATTGGTGAATGATTATTTATTTGTTGTTTTTTTGTCTATTTCGACTATAGTTCTTAATACTGTAATTATTATTAATTTTTTCCCTTCTAATTAAGACTTGATTTTTGTATATATATTTATTCAGATTTTATTTATTATGTTTTTCTATGTTAATTGTGTTTGTGAATGTTTATTCTTTTTCTTTATTTCATTTGATTAAAATTTAATTATTTGAATAATGATTTATAAGTTTCAATATATTTTTGATTTTCAATAATTTAGATTTTGTATCAAGGTTATTAATGCACCATCGCCAAAATAAAGATAATGTCAAAATAATCATCCAATGCTACTGGAGGTAGAAGAAATTGGAGAAAGCAAATAAGAAAAAGTTTAGAAAGGGAAAAATCTTCAATTGAAATGTATATGATCGTCTCTAAAGAATTATTAGTATGAAATTGTAATATTCATTTAATGTTTATGAAAATTTGTATATAAAACCTGCAATTGTATATGTTCATTTATGTTATTAACATTAGCTATGAATTTAAATTTTAGACATTAGTAATTTAAATTATTTGAAAAGATTAATGAGAAAGACTCACGAAGTATATTTCTTCAATAATAATAAGTGATGCCGCAGGAAATGTCCTTATCAATCTTCCTCCACGTGGCAGGACTGATCACTTGGCTCCTTGACCTGAAAACCAGAACCCACGACTAGCCGGATGTGTC
Organism: Adenophora triphylla var. japonica; assembly: GCA_022495995.1. NCBI lineage: Eukaryota > Viridiplantae > Streptophyta > Magnoliopsida > Asterales > Campanulaceae > Adenophora > Adenophora triphylla. The sequence goes on from JAFEMH010000918.1 coordinate 551,078, forward strand.
TCTGGCTTAGACCCTCGGGCGTGAGAGTAAGTATATGAATCGGAGAGCAAAACGTATTGAATAAAGATGATATTCAGATAACAAAATTGCAGTTTCCTCATAACTGTAGTAGTGGTAATGTATTTATAGTTGATGAGAGTGGTATATTTGGTAGGGCTACATGAGCTCCGTAATTTGAGGGACAGTTATTAAACATGTGAACGTGTCCTGAACGGCTCCTGATTTGTAGGAAACCAGTTATGGAAAGACTTGAAGCACGTGCGCCTGTAACCGTTAGCTCGACGCTTGCTTTGGCAGGTCGAGGTCGACACTTGGGGTTGGGTCGACCTGACTGACGAGTAGAGTTGGATCGTACCCGAAGTACATCTTGGATCATAAGGTCGGACTAAGTTAGGTCGGGACCTGGTAGGTCGGACAATGAACTTAAGTCGACTGATCAATAATATGGGCCTTGGGCCATGTGATAATTGGGCCTAATCCACTGAGAATGTGGTAGCAATAATTGCTTGCGGACTGGGCTTCACTCGCTTGGCCCAGCTCGACACTTTTAGTATATTCAGTGGCCCCCAACTTTCGAGTTGACTTTGTCGATTAGGAAGTTAAGGATATTTTGACGTAGATTGCCGTGACTCGAAGGTCGTTACTCGTGCTGACATTTAGTCGACCAAAGATGACGTGTCACAATCCTGGACGTCCACGACGAATGGCCAGATCTGGAAGAGCGCCGTTTTTCTGTAATCATTACTGTTTTTGACGTTTGAGAGACCGTCTTGGAAAACGTTTCCGCATTCAATTAGGAAAACAAAACTTTTGAATTTTCCTTTTCCTTCCCAATTACTGAAAATATAAATACCAGAATCCATCTCCTTTTCGAACTTTTACGCTTTCTGAGCTCTTGCATAACTCCGGCGACAGCAATTGAGGCAGTATTTGCTTTAAATTGAGCTTTCGTCTTCTCCAGTGACCAATCCCCGTTACTCTGATTAAGGTATTCTCCTCACTCCTAGTATTAGGGTTTTATTTCTGCAATTTCTTCAATTCTGCCATGGCTAGGACTTTTAGTTGTGAGCCTGGAGCTTGGTATGGTTACTGTAGTGTCAACCGTAGAGTTTATAAACACTTGAATGGGGAGTGGAGAGAGATAACAATGGAGGAATGTACTTCAATTTTGACCCGGTGGGGATTACGTTTTACTGAATTGACCTTGCCTGTAGGAGAGAATCTAGGTGCTTTAGAGTCAAATGATCCCAGAATTGTGTCTTTCAATCTTTTCCATGAACTCCTCGATCATATAGTTGTGTTCTACATTCAAGGTCCCAATAAACCCTCTTTCATTAGGAGTAGGACGGGCTTTCCGGGGGAATCTAGGTCGCCCCTTAGTGTGTCCGTTGGATCCCTTGAGGCTGCGTATATAACTGATTCCCCTTCTTCTTGTACAGATATGGCGACTCAAGGAGAAGTTAACGCCTCAACCTCTTCAAGCCCACGCATTGTTGATGCTTTTGGGACTTCTGTAATATCTGGAAGGAATGAAAGGGGCTACGTGCCTAAAGGACCACTCAGAGGGAAGAAAAACTTTCCTTCCCGGCTAGCCATGATCTACGACTTCTGTGAAGTGGACAAGGAGGAGTTTGATGTCACCATTTACAGTAAGAAGGATTTCTTTAACCAGTTTGGTGGAACCTATAAGAGGGATTCTACTAGGGTCGCCTTCTATTATGGCCAATTTGTGGCTGGCCTGAGATTGCCCTTGGACCCTTTCATAAATGAATTTCTAGAGTGTGCCAATGCCTTACCCCTCCAGCTGGGTGCCAATACATGTAGAGTCTTGGTTTGCATTGCCATGGTGTGCCGCTTTTTAGGATATGAGCCTTGCATGAGGGTATTCAGAGTGTTCTTTGGTGTGAAATTTGATAAGTCTAACGGCATAAGCACTCCCTCTAAACCGAATTCCCCTAAGTTGTTCATCAACCTTCCCAGTAAAGCTAGTGGTTGGAACTTTCACGTGGTCGTAGTGGAGAGTAGGTTAGGTTGGGAGTTCCCTTTACCAAGTGCAGACACCCAAGTAGTGAGAGAGGAGGACCACTGGGAGCCCTACTGGCATGCAGATTTGTACAAGAAGCTGGTCGAGTTGGTTTCTCAGAGACCCATAAGTTGGGAAGTTCTAGGAACTACAAAGAACAATTACATCCAGGCTGGAATGATGCTTGGAGATGGGGATGTGGTGCCTCTGGTCCCCATAGTGAGGTGCACTATATATCCAGATTGGCTCACCCATGCTCTGGTTAGATTCGAGAAGAAATGCTCCCTTTGCCAGAAGACACCCAACTAATGCAAAGATAACGGGGAGCATGTGGGTGGTAAGAATTTACTCGTCCCTTCCCTGTTCATATGTAGACCCTTGAGATCGCACGTAGGATTTACTTGAACCGTGTCTGTTACCTTTGCACTTGTAAATACTTTACTCGTAAGCTAATCGTGTGGTTTGAGTATGTTCAGCTCATACGTAGAACTTTTAGCTCGTACGTTGAACTTAGTATTATGATTTTTAGCTCGCGGTTTATTTGCTCGTATGTAGAACTCGTAGCTCGTACATGGAACTTTCTTGAACTGTCGAGCTAACACTTTATTGCTTAGGTTTTGTGCAGTTTTGACTCCTGCTCAAGAAGCTAACATGGGCCGAGCTATTGACGTTAGGAAGAGCAAGAGGAGTTGTGGAGCTGCTAATGCACGGGAGAACCGTGAGGCTGAGGGGGCCAAGCGAAACAAGCTTCTAAAATTGGTTGATCAAGATACTTCCAAATACATTCCTGCAGAAGATAATCATGAGGAGCTGGATGAGGACCGAGTGGATGGAGATGCCCAAGGAGTAGAGGGGGAGCAGGCTGTTGAGATAGAGGGCTCAGAGCAAAGTGTGGAGCCGGAGAGGGAGGTCGTCCGGACTAGAACCCGAGCTCAAGCCAAAGCCAAATCCAATGCTGCCTCCAAGGCTAAGTCACCTGTTATAGATGTGGATGAGGAGGATGAGGATGATAATGCTCCACTGAGCAAGAAAATTAAGACAGGGAAGTCCAAGGCAAGCTCGACAACTGATCAGGTCGATGCTGGTGAGCCAATGGAAGCTGAAGTCAGGAGCCCCCAGTCTTCTCCCATTCGAGTCTCATATGTCGAGTTGATTCAGGCTCGTGTTGACGAGTTGAGTGAGGTGGCTCCATTGACTAGGATCAATTGTCTGGCTAGGGAGTATCCTGAGTTGGAATATGGCCAAGTGATTGTTAGGAGGGGAGCTGACCAGGATTTAATCAAGAAGTATACCAACAAGGCTTTGACTCCAGAAGCTTGCCGGGCTAGGGTCGTGTAAGTACCCAAATCCGGATCGTCCAAATCCGTCAGAAAGTTAACCGAAATCCGTTAACTGGCCCGCTCCAGGTTAACCGGAACTCGTTAAACTCCCCGTTGCTGTGCCAACGAGACGTGCCGGGACTGCCCCGTGCATCCCGACGTCGAACTGTACTTAACACGTGTCGTCACACGTAAAAGCACGGCTTTCCCTGAAAAATGCATTTTCCGGCACTTTTCGGGGGCGTTTCGGACATTTCCCGGACTGTTATTTAAAAAAAACGGATAAAACCGGGACCGGGGGACAAAATCCCACATGGCTGGTGACTCAGAGGGGCACATGGCAGCCATGCCACCTCCCTCTAGTCACCCTTCAATCAAATTCAAAGAGAAAAGACCAAAATACCCCTGATTTGCAAGCCTAGTCCGGCCGAACTCCCTGTGTACTTTTCCTGAAATTGCCAGCAAGTCCCCCAGATTTCCACAATACCCAAAAACCCCCTGGATTCAGTCCAAGTCCGTCCGGACTCCTACTACAATTTTCACCTATAAATAGAAGTTGCTGTCAAAGCTTTCAAAAACAGAAAATTTACTCCAAAAAACTCACCACCCCCTCGGCCCAACTGATTTTCACCCTTTCCGAGCTTTCGTTCTGTCTCGATTCGCGTGAAATCTTCGTATTTCGATCAAATACGCACCCTACTACTTCGAAACAACCTTTCGAATCACTTTCCGTGTCCCGTACACACCTCCCGAGCCAAAGGAGTCGACCCTAGCCATAGGTATAACTCCCTCTCTCTAAATCTCCCGTTCCGACTCGGTTTACGCGCCAGTCGCTATAAGCTTCGAACGTCGTTACCAAAATGTAGACGCCTCCGTCTAACGGAGTCCGATACGTTTTAGCCCCTCGATCCTCTTCTCTTTCCGTAAGAGAAGTAATCACGGGTTAAAACGGCGTTCCGACCCCGTTCCGTTTATTTTTATCGTCATATATCAATTCCGGATCGATCGATCCGTTGATCGTCATTTAATATCTGTTATTTACAAATCCGAGCCGTTTGGCCTCGTTGATCGTCATTTACAATTCCGAGCCGATTGGCCTTGTCGATCGTCATTTACAATTCCGGATCGTTTGATTCCGTTGACACTGCTTTAAATACTGTCATTTACAAGTCCGATCCGTTTGGATCGTGATAGTATTTACTTTTCAAAGTCCGAGTCACAACCCGATTCGTTGATCGCATATCATTTAAAACGCATTTTTCTCGTAAAAATCGTTAACAATGTAATGCCCGGTTCAAAATCGGAGTTCGTCCGTCGAACTCTCTTTCAAAACGCGCGAAATGACATTCGGCCTCCGAATGCTCATCTTCAAACTAAAAGCCGCCATTTGACACTTAAAATCATTTAATACGCATTTTTCCCGTAAATATCGTTAACAATGACTCGCACGGTTCAAAATCGACGTTTGCCACGCAAACGCTCATTTCCGTCACAAAACCGACGTTTGCCACGCAAACGCTCCTTTCAAACTCAAAGTCGACGTTTGCCTCGCAAACGTTCATTTCTGTCTCAAAATCGACGTTTGTCATTCAAACGCTCGTCTTTTCAAACAAAGTCACCTAATCAAACATTTGTCATTCAAACCAAGATTAAGCTTGTCATTCAAGCCCCCATTTCAAAAGACACACACACACACACACGATTTCGAGAAAGGTAGAAAGACTCGTCATGCGAGGCGTTTCAGGCGATCTCGTAATACTCTACCCGAAACGTAACGTGACCTCCGAACCTAACAATCTCTGGTACTAAAAGATTTTTTACTCGTTTTTGCTGCCAATAAAAATGATCCCCTTTTTCAAAGCCTTTTCCTAAGTTTTTGCTACCAATAAAAACGACACATTTTCAAAAGCCGTTTCTCAACGTTTGGGCTCAAAATAAAAAAACCGCGTGGCGACTCCTCATTTTGTTCCTTCTCATGAAGCGAGGTCTCAGACACCAACCCCCCGCGAAAGACAACCGCCTTTCCGCGTCCGCGCGAAAATCCGGGTAATTTCTCTTGGCGACTCCGCTGGGGAAAAGGATACTTTTTTTCAAAACTGCCGATGTTTTCTAAAAAGCCTTCCGTGGGTCAAACTTTCGTTTACCCTTCCTCGTTTTCGTGTGTGTGAGTTCCTTTAAACCTCGAACGGTTTTTGTTTCAAAGGCATTACATTGACGACTTTTCAAAATCTTACCATGTTTGTGCATCCTCATTCATGTTTGATTTTCATTGCTATCTTTTGAACTGTGCATCATAAATTCTTTAAGACACATTCTGAAAAAAATCTCCGTTTTACTCAGAAAAAGAATTTTAGTGACCGCACACTACGCGCACTTGCTGCCTCGGAACACCGCACTTCACATGCACTTGCTGCCTCGGTACACTGCACACTACAACCCCTAACCCGGGATGGCCTTATCGCTGCACTCCGATTGGTCCGCGCACACCTTTCGGGGCGCACAGGGTCGCCCCAAACATCCCATCCTAGCCCGTGTAAGCCATGCACTCTTTGTGTCACACTTTGTCCAAGACCCCGGTTGGTTTTTGGCTTAGCTCGTGTCATAAAGCCTAAGTGTATGTTTTTCACGCCGGGCCCCGCTCCGAGTCAAGCTCGAGAGTTTAAGACCGGAGGTCGTTCCCGACCCGAAGTCTTGAGCTTTTCAGCCTTGACTTTGACGCGGAGCTCTGCCGAAAAATATACCCGAAGGTTCAATCTGACGCCGTGTCACCAAACCTCGCCGTATGTATCGTGACAGCCACAACTTGGCCAACGCTAAAAAGCTAAGGTCTCTCGCACAAGCGAGTCAGGAGAGGTCATGCCCAAATTTTGGCACGATCCCCGCCTTAACTTAAGGACGTTGACTTCGACTGTGGCCCGTACGTCACACACGTTGAAAGTTTGCGTGATCAGCTATCCTTAAGTTCACTTTTTCCTTTGTCGGTGGAACTCGCTTGCCTTATTGTAAGTGCTCCAATTTGAGCTTGTTAGAATTTTCGTTAGAAAATTAATGAAAGTTATAACATTTCTAACAATTCCTAACAATCCTAACTTTTCTAACAAAGTGAGGGTAAAATGGGCATTGTTATTTAAGGTCAAACCTTAAAAAAGAATCTCAAAAAGAAAAACAAAAGAAGAAAACCATAAATAGAAATGCTGGAAACATAAACTGGCTGCTTAATTTGAATTTCAAAAAGAAATATTCCTCTTGTCCAAAGCTGGAGCTGCATTTAATGAACAGTGCACGCTGAGGGTTCCCATCCGCGCGGATGAGTTTGTCATCTCAGGAGGGCTATAAATTGAGCCCTCCAGTCACAAAAATAAGGAGCCACAACACATTTTGCACCGAACCTCTGGCGAAATATAGAGAGAAAACAGTGAGAATTCACTTGAATTGTCACCATTTTCTCTCCAATCTTTCCCAATTCATACTCATCCACTCACTCTCATATTAAAGCCCTAAACACTCATACATACAAGCGAAACACTCAAGAACACAAGGAAGATTGGTAAACCCTCCTTCTCCTAACCCTAAATCTCAACCATGCATGCATTTGCAAACTACAAAATGTAGTTCTTTCATCTTCTTGCTCTAGATCTAAGAAGATCACCATGGAAGACCATCTCCATGGATGATCTTCTACAAAGATCAAATATATTTTCAAGTTCTCTTACTTTCTTGCAAAGAAAACTCATTTTCAAAACCCTAAAAACCATTTTCAAGCATAAAATCTCATTTTCAAAGGATAAAAATCCCCTTCCCAAGCAAATGAAATGCTTAGTCCTAATGTACCCCAAGGATGGTTTGGTATAGTTGATTCACCACTAAAATGTCTAGTGATCACTAACCAAAACCTAGGGAAATGGGGACAAGCATGGATGCAAAATCCCCTTTAAAATCATATTCTCCTTCTTGGAAAGTTGCTGTCCAGTAGCAATTTTCCCAGACCTCAGTCCATTATTTTAACTTTTGGACACAGATGAACTTGGAATTTGGTGTTGACTACAAAACACTTTTTGTAGCCAACATCAAGAGATTTCCAGACATATTTTTACTTTATTTTTTGGGTGAGTAAAAATCCTCTTTTCAAATTTTCTTTCAGAGGATAGTTCATCAGCTTCTGGGAATCCAGATCTCATATCTGAGGTTTCCAGAAGGTTTTGACCCCTCAAATCTTCTCCAAAATGGAAAATTCCTTCGCACAAGTCTTATTTAAGGTGTCTAGAACAACTTTCATTCTCTGAGTTTATCCAGATTATGAAGTTTTAAGACCCTTGAATCCATTTCAAAATCAAAGGTCCACTGCCTTTTTCATTCTGGCAGAAATGGCTCTCAACTTCAAAAGGTCTTTTGAGTACCAAATCTCAATCCAAAAATCCTCCAAAAAATCATGGGATCAGTTTAAAGTCTTAAAAAGATATCCCAATTTTTACTTTTCTGAGTTTCAAAGTATTTTGGCCAAAACACACACACACACACACACACACACAAATGATTTTCAGCTTGGAAGACTCGTTTTACGAGGCATTCCGGGTGCACACTAACGTCCTTCCCGGCGTGTAACATGACCTCCGAACCTAAATCTCTGATCTCGGGCTTTTTTCAAAGTTTTGGCCCTCAAAATTAAAATGGCGTGGCGACTCCGTTTCGTTGATTTTTTCAAACAAAAATGGGAAAATTTTCGGATACACATTCATCACAGTGGCGACTCCGCTGGGGACTAAGCTTTTTTTTTAAAAAAAATGAATGATATTTGGTATATTGGTGGAAACCATTAAACTTCCCGTTATCGCCTCCTAACACGAGTCGGGGATAAATTGTGGTCTAACAATCCCACGTACCGGTATCACCGTTTTCCAAAAAAAAAAGCTTTGAGGGTCAAGCTTCCGTCCCGGCTTCGAAAATCATTTTTGTGTGTGTGTTGATTTTTGCACGCTTTCATGTTGTTTTGGCCGCTCTCGAGAAAGTCAAAATTTTGACTGTCGGAATAATGTCCCTAACCTGTCGGAATTTTCGTGCTTACGTGCTTATGTGCTCATTAAATTTCAAAAAAAAATTTTCAAAAAAAAAGGATTTTCAAAAAAAAAAAAAAAAAAGGAAAATTTTCAAAAAAATCATGCATCATATTTTTAAGACACATAAAAATCTCTATTTTACTCGTAAAAGAATATAGATCGCACACTACGCGCACGTGACCGTACACCGCACACTACGTCCCTAACCCGGAAATCCTTGCCGCGGTCCGTTTGGTCTTATTACGCCTCTCGGATGAGCACAGACTACCCAAACATCCTACGGAGCCTCGTGTCGACTACATGAACTTGTCCGTGACACACTTTGTCCGAGACCCGGTTGGTTTTTAGTCCGGTCTCGTGTCATGCCCCGTCCGTGTATAGACCTTTCCTTTCAAGCCTTTGTCGGCATACCGACTCAATATCTTTCGGACCCTAATCGCCGAAGTTCTCGCCGGTTTTCCGCCGCAGACTTTGACCAAGATATTGACCGGCGCCTTGACTTCGGCTCGACTCTGCACAAATTATACACTCGACTCCCAAAGATTGACACCGAGTCATCAAGGATTAATGAATATTCCATGCCTAATTACGGCTTAACCGACGACAAGTCAAGATCAATTGTGGACGCTTATCGCTCCAAATCATGCCGACTTTTCGTCGAGCCCTCGGACATGATCTTGACTTTCGACGCGCCTTTGTCCGTAATTTACATCGAATGCTCGTTAAGACTCGATTACCCGCCGACTTTTAGGATCGTTTTTCTTTCTGGTCGGTGGGACCCGCTTGCCCTATAGGACCCTCGCCCGGGCCGTCCACCCCCGGGAGGTCGAAATACGGGTGGAATACGAGGGGCTTATAGACGTAGTGACGGGCCCACCGATCCAGAATCGAGTAGTTTGCGAAAAGAAGAGCAATCTTTTCCAACCGACTAGGTTAATAAAACATGTTTTAAGTAAACGTGAACAAATAACCGCATGTTGCATGAGCCTAAAGCCCAAACACCTACCCTCCTTCCATTCCTGCACATCTCGAACCTTCATGTCCTTTCCCGCAGCCTCCTCATAAAGCTTGGTTTCGGGCACCGGGTCACCGTTTGATCGCTGGGAAGAGTCAAGCGCATCGTCGCCTTCACCGTTTGTTCCGACTCCGGGTTTCGTAATGTCTCGCATCGCCCGGTAATGATGGGGATAACGTCACTCCACCTCCCTAACCCCTCGACAGAGCAACAAAGTGGAATTAGTTAGCGTAACGTATGAGGTTACGACAGAAGCACGGCTAAACAAATTTTTATGGAGGCTATTAAGAGTCACGGTATGGCCGCCACTCAATCCGTATGGCACCTTCACCGTGGAAGAAGACGAGGATGCCAACCCCACCGTCGCCGCCCCGATTACACCAGATGCCGCCACCCACCTCCTATGGTGCCACTACCGTAACCCATGCTCCTCGATTTTCGGGTCACCACTCCCCAACCACGTACCACCGGATCCATGCAGCCCGACGGCACAAATCGCTGGGGGCAAAATCGCACGTGAATGTCTTCTCATGGTTTGGGCTATCTCGAATGCCACGGCTAATCGGGATCCCGCCGCCTCGGAACCGATCAATCCGGACCTTCACAAAGAATGCCTACAGCTTGGAATGCCGCCACAACTTGGTTCTCGACCACGCCAGAGCCCTCCTCGTAATGCACTAGTTCACCAAGCCCTCACACAAATCCATTCCTCACTCGGACTTCTATGGGTTACCAAGCCTCCATCCCTGTCATCCGAATCACCAGACCGCAGTACCCTGTTACACACCTTCACCACAGTACCATGCAATTCAACAATCCGGACAAAGCACTCGCACTCAAGCCTACTTACGGGCCCCACTGAAATCCAAGTTATCCGGCTACATCGGGGCTGCCTCCACCTACTTTGCCGCTGAAAATCAACAAAGAAGCCGCAAGGTTCTATCCTTTTGCTCAGCTCCTACCCATGCTCCCTGTGGTAATCTCACTCCCCAGTGATGTGTTTTCACCTACGTCCCCGGATCGGCCGTTCCACTCCACCTCGCCCGCCTCCGCGGTAGCTCCTCTCTCTAGCTCAGCCACTAGCTTGAATGCCATGGTTCCGCCACAAGACCCTCATCCGGCCCGGTTCATGGAACAACACAAGGAAATGAAAGCGCAGATCGCCGAACCGACCGCCAAGAAGTCCGCTCTTCCGGCCTACTGCACTGACTCCATTGTTCCTCTCGCCCCACAAATTCGTGATGCCTAATCTGGATCTCTTTGATGGGACCGCATGCCCGAAACCCATTTGGACACATATACCTTGGCGATGAAAGCCAAAGGATGTACCAATCGCCAGCTTGGCCGACTATTTCGCCTATCCTTGAAGTCCAAGGCCTTAAAGTGGTTCTTCCGTTTGAAACCTCGAAGCCGTGGCCACATGGGACCAGATTACCAATGCCTTCACGTAAAAAATATAAGGCCAACTTGGAATGGGAAACAAATAGGGTTGACCTACAAACAACAAGCAAATGGCCCCGATGAGAATGTTTGGGGACTTTACAAGCGGTGGAATCTCGAAACTCGTGAAATGGCCATCCCTCCTTCCGAAGAGGAACAATTGGACATCTTTCCAATATGCTTGAAACCTCATCTCGAGAGCCTCCCTCAGCCACTTCCCATACTCGGACTTACGGGCCATGGTTAACTCTGCAGCCTAAGTTTGAAAAGGCCTACACCGCAACCTGGCCGCTGCACTCGCCTGGCGTATATCGGGCTCCTCCCGCAAACACCGCCCTCGCTCTTGCTAAAGGCAAAGAGATGATTAACTATGCGGGACAGAATGTAATAACACGACTCCTTTTGCTCCCAGAAACCAAATGAGCCTGCACCGCGGGTCATAAATCTCGAAAACTTTGGAATGCCCCCGAATGACATCTTTAGGGGACTCGGTGAAAGAAGGCTTGCTGCGGCCTTTGGAGAATTTCCAACCCGTAAATCCGAATGCTCCCGTGGATACTACAAAGTATTGTGCTTTTCATCAAGCTCACGGACATCTCGATCGATACCGCTTCACTCGAAAAAGGCAATCCAGGCTAATAGAGCAAGGAAAGTTGGAAGGCCCCGAGGGGCCTAACACAGCCAAAAATCCGCCGCCAAGGAACCATAATCGTGCGAATATGATTGAATGCGGAGAATCTTCACACGCCCAGAAGATGCCGATGAAGGTCCCCAAATACCCGTGGCCAACCTCGTCGAGGATCCCGAATTCCGGATTCCCTCGGCCTTGAGGATATCGAACGAATCAACCCATCTTGGTCTCATGTCGAGACTCCTTGCAAGAGTACGAGGCCCGCTATTTCTCGGATAAAGGGAAAACCGATACCGAAGAACCGGGGTTGTTCCGCCGTAACATGAAAGAACCATTTACACAAGATGGTTGGAACAATCAAGAAGAATCGAACAAGAAAGCTTCCTGGCGAGCGCTCGCACCTGGGCTTATCAAGAAAGAGGCCGAAGAGCATCTTGAGCTAGTACACTTCGCAAATTGGCTTTGGGAGAGCCCGAATATGATCCCGAGAACAGTGCCAAGAATCTAAGAGGAGGATTCCTTCTATATCCTACCCGGGTGTCAAATACGTGCCACCCCCTCTCACTCTTCCCCCGCAATTTCGGGAGGAGAAGCCGAGTCACAATTGCCACTTCCGGAATGGGAACATATGACAATTTCGCGGCCGCACGCACCCATATTCCCCTAACGGGTTTGACCGGCTGTTCCCTCTCCGCCGAAATCCCGATAGTATGGGAAGATGATTCCGATGACAAATGACGACGATGATGATGACGAGAGTGAGGAGTCAACTGAGGCCCCGATCCGGAAACAATCTGAACAATCATGCCGAAATGAGCCCATGGGAGCCGTGCACAATGGTTGGTTGTCGCAAGCGACGACGAAGACACTTTGGGAGACGAATATGAAACCGAGGACATGAAGGCCATGAAGTTTCCTGGATCTCGAACACGTGGATGTCTTAGAATTCAACACTCGCCTACCATGCTTTGGGGAAAGGGTTTTCGTGCGTTCGATCCAGCCGATAGTCGAAGATCCGATCGAAAGAGGAAAATTAACTCCCATCCGCCCAAATGAGAAAATAACCATGGTTAGATCAAATCCACCCCATAACAAAGTAACACTCCTTGTCGTGGTTACCCAAGAAGAAGTCACCTTCCCCGAATGTATGTCGGCTTTCGTAGAAGTCCTAGAAACCGGCATGATACCGGGATGCGCCTCCCACACGTAATGCTATAATCATCTCCAACTCGAGTATTACGTAAAAGGAACCGTAATGGTTGCACTACACCTGGATGAAATCGAAAAGCCGCCGAGTCCCGACAATAGCGACTCTTGTTGCATGATAACTATGAGCAAGGCCGGCCATGAGAGTGAATCGGAGGACGCCCTAGCTCATGGGCCATCCAAGGGGCAACAACACAACCCCACTCAAAAGCCGGTGACTGGGAAGCGCTTATAAGGGCCGCCCAGAAGGAGCCAAGACAGCCACCCTCACCGTTGCTAGATTCCGTCGTAACCAATGGCCAATAGCCAAAAGGGCTCCCCGTTGACCTTAGCAAAGATTGAAGAAATCCATCAAGAGACGACGGATGAGGAAGTTAACTGCTTGACCCGATCTCGGCGTATCTTCCAAGGAAATCCCAAGGCGTATAAGAAGGCCACGTATCAAGCACCGAAAGAAGATCGCCGCCCCTATGCTAAGACAACCGAAACTGCACTCGAGAAAGAGGATCCCGTGCTCACCACTTGAAGCAAACACAGCCAACATTTCCTCTCGGTCTCTACTCACCTCGTCCTATCCCCATAAGTCAAGCCGGAAGAAAGCCCGGCTCGCACTCTCGTGCCTATTGATGCTACTCCCGATGATGTGGTACAGCCTAATTGGAAACATCCATTACGGGAATATAATCACTTTCACGTATCTCGACCTCCCTCAATTTGGGGCTGATCATAACGAGCCTCTCTTCATCACACCCACTGGATGAACGACGCCTCCCTCGGGTCCTGGTTGATAATGGGTCCGGAATGAACATTCTTCCCGCAAAGATCATGAGCTTGCTTGATATCAAGACTACGTACTTGAAGCCTTCTTCTCTCACAAGCCAAAGCTTACGACTCAACATCCCGAGCAGTCCTTGAGTCGCCACTTTAGACCTCTCGGTTCGGACGTAAATTGATACCGTGGAATTCCAGGTTATCGACATCCCGATTACTTTCAATGCCCCGCCGGGAAGACCTTGGCTCCATCAAGTCAAAGGGGTCGCCTCAAGCCTCCACCAAAGGTGTGAAATTGCCTCGAATGGGGATCTCGACGACCATTTACGGAGATTTAGTCACTTTGGAGGGCACGTATACGGGCGGAATACCTATTCGGGAAATCAAACATGACGAGGAAGGTCACATGCTAACGGGCTTCACGGTCGAGCCTCCCAAGGCCCAAGTGTGCAACATAGATCTGACGGTCACTCGGGATAAAATCCCACCGGTCTTGAAAATGATGAGAAAATGAGCTATCTACTCCGGCCTCGCCTGGGAAAGCACCAACAAGGAACTCACAAACTCATCGAGGTGAAAGGACAGAATACTCGCCACGGCCCGGGATATGAGGCCTCCTCAGTGACACCGCAAAAGGAAAAAGATTTGAAGCCGCCACAGAAAGGTCCCGGCCGACAACCCTAAATCTCTCCCCTTCGCTCCTAATTTGGCCGACTACTTTGTAAAGGGTCCCACACAACCAGGAAACATCACAAAGAGCCCACTCCTACGGCAGATGGCTAAAGCTACAGGATAGCCTCAACAAGTTTAGAGGAACCAAGGCTAACCCGGTCCGTAGAATGTTCCTAGACCTACCCAAGATACCCGGGGCTACCACTACCATGAAGAGTGAGTATACCTTCAAAGACGTGCCTCGACTGGGTGGAACAAGCTCGAGAAGCTTACCACCACAAACCCGATTGCCCAGAAGATCCGAAACCCGAATTCGAATTGACAGCCAAAAGCTAAGGCCACGGAATTTCCCTCGTATGATTGGGATGGTCTCGGTTATGCAAAGAATTGTTCGAAGAAGAAGTCCAAAGTGCCGACTCCGATTGATCTCGGCTCGGTCCAAGAGATGATAGCAAGAATTGAGAAAGGAAAACAAAACAAAGACAGCTTCCCGAGTCATGAGGCCACCAACAAAGCAAAGCCGCTAAGAAATTGGGAAAACCTCTCAGTCCGTCCGCGACCAAGGAAGAAATGATCACCAAGCTTGGATTGGTCCCCCGTCCCTTTGTGTCAATCTAGGACAAGTCCTCCCGCCTCTCTTTGTTAAGATCGAGTCTCTAGGGTCGTCCGACGGCCTTACGCCCGAAGACTACGAGTCTCAGAGCAAGCACCGTATTCCTTTTCGTTTTCAATGAAATGACGAACCTTTCGGGTATCCCTCGATTGCCACTTTAACTAATGATGAATTAATTAATAAAAATTTTTTTAATAATAATTCATTAGATAAAGAAGTGCATACATTAAACAAAAAAATCAAACAACAAAAAATCTTTAAGCAAAGTTGTCCGGAAAGAGGAAAATCGAGCCCAAGCCGCCGAAGAGATTTTGACGAGTGTGAATTTGGGAACTCATGAAGAGCCTAAAGAGACGCAGATTGGTGATTTCTTCGAAGGAATCGGAAAGGATGCTCGCAAAGTCCTACAAAATCCTCAACTCAAGGAAAGTAGCCCTCTTCATCAAAGAAAACATCATGTGCGGAGATACGGGTTGCCGGTGAAATCATCTCGTATAATGGATCCCACTTCGAAGGGGAATGCGAAAACCGCCGGCGGAACTCCGAATAACCCGTCACAAGTCATCTCCCTACAGTGCCCCAAACCAACGGAGCCGTCGAGGCAAAGAAACAAGACTCGGAAAATATCATCCGGAAAATGGCCGTCCAAGGCGTAGATTGGCCCGAGAAGTTACACCTCGGCACTCGGGCTACGTAACATCGCTAGAACGGCAACCGGGGAAACGCCGTTTGCCCTCACATACGGAATGGAAGCCGTACTCCCAATCGAGCTAGAGATCCTCGCTCCGTATACCGCCGGGAAAGCCAGATCAACGAGGTCGAATGGCTCCGCAGTCACCATGACGAATTGGCCCTACTAGATGAACGCCGATCAAGGCCATGGAACACATCCGAGCCTACCAAGGAAGAATGGCCAGAGCCTTCGACAAGAAAGTAAAGCATCGGGAAATCCGAGAAGGGGATCTCGTTTTAAAGAAAAGCCCCCACCCGTATCAACCCCTCGGAAAATGGGAGCCTGTGCAGTCGGGCCATATGTCGTCCGTAAGATCTTCTCCTGAGGAGCCATGCAACTCGCAGACCTCGACGGGAATCCCTTTGTACACCCAAAGGAATGGTGACAAGCCGCGCGTATACTACGCGTAAAAAAAAAAAAAAAGAGAGAAGAAAAACAAAAAAAAAAGAGTGCTAAAAGAGTAATACCCAACTAGGTTAGAAACCCGAAAAGGGCGGCCTAGGTAAAAAACAGTGGTTGCACCAAACAAAAAAAAAAAAAAACAAAAAAAATTAAAAAAAAGGGAAAAGTGCTAAAAGAGTAATACCCAACTAGGTTAGAAACCCGAAAAGGGCGGCCTAGGTAAAAAACAGGGTTGCACTAAAAAAAAACAACAAACAAAAAAAAGAGTTCACCAGGTTGAACTACGAAGACCTGAGCTCCTCAAAATGAGGGGAACGTAGGCAGCCGGAAACGGTTCGGTCTAAAGCACAAATAAAAGTCATACTTTGGCATCAATACAATTGATCGACCATGAAAGCGTCTCGAAAACTCTAAAGCAATTCAAATATTCATTACAAATTAAAAGCTCTTTGATGAGTCTAAGCCCGATTCATTCCTACAACCGGCAACCTCGCTAAAAAGAAAACTAAGATACATAATCAAATTAATGTGTCTGCCATGACAAGAAAGGGATCCTCGGAAACCTCAGAGTCACTCCAAGCCACTGCATCGGCCTCTCCCCTCTTCTTCCCCTTCGAGTCTTCTTTTTCCGAACAGGAAAAGATGTCAGGTTTCCTCCTACCAAGCTCGGTATAGGGACAGGATCTATCAAACCACTCCGTCGTGGCCTTAGTAGCCCTAGCGTCATCTCTCATCTCCCGTAGCCTAGCCGGTAGCGTAGGAGCCCTCCTCTCCTCGTCTCTTGACGTAAGCCTCATAGTCGGCCGCGCCGTCTCCGCTCCCCGCTGGGCGAGGGTTGGCCTCGCCTCGGCCCTCCTCCTCTCGTAAACAAGTCCTCCGCACCCATAATGGCCTCACGCCGCCTCAAAATAGCCACCTGAGTCTCTCTCAGATGCCTCTCATACCAATCCAGGTACCAAGTGGTCAAGAACACCGGTCTCGGACGCCCGAGAATAACCCGAGAAGGAAAGGCGTCATACCTCCATGCTCGGGAAAGAAATGGAAACACCGAGGGATCATCCATAGAAGCAGGAGTCACCACCCTGGTGGCTATATCATCAAAGCCCTCCAAAGGAACTCCGCTCCAAGCCGAACCGTTCTCGTGACTAAAGCCGGAATATAGAAGCCGGACCGAGAAAGCCCCGAAGCATGACCACGGAGACCCATCCTCAAGCACTCGCGAGTCTCCACCCGCCAACAAGGCACCGACCATCTCGATATCCTCTCGTCCTGGAGACCAGCCATCCAACGCTCCCACGAGCCCCGATCACCAAAATCCACCGCAACCCCCTCCCCGGCAAATGTCCAAGGCTTGATCATGTCGGGAGTTTCCCGAAGAATCCCCAAGCGCTCCATCGCCCACGTGGTCAAGAGAAACGGGCCGCCCCGCGCATATACCGTCTTCCGTGCTTGACCTATCAAGAGCATGAAAAGTCTTCCCCAAAATCAAAGGAACGACATCTCTCGCCTGTGCGACAGTGAACGACAACATCCAAGAAAGACCGATGGCGTATCCCAAAGGAATAGACCATGAACAGGGTGCCAAACATACAAAGTGCAAAGGCATCCCAATAGGCATCATCCACCAAGCCTAGGCCCCTAAATCTGTTGGGAAGACCGGAAATATCGAAATGATCGGGACCACGGATCATACCTTGCGCTTCCTCCGGGGAAAGATGAAGGAGGACGCACACCGTCAACAAAAGAAGCTCCCTCCGGCAAAGGAATCGCTATCTCTTCCACCTCCCACCTCCAAGCAAGGCCCGAAATTCTTCCATAGTCGGAACAATCTCGTTGAAGGAAAGGCAAAAGACATGCCTTCTAGTGTCCCAAAATGATGAAGAAGCTCTCAAGAGGTCGTAGTCCGGAACCAATTCCTTGAGAGACCATAAGCACCTCACCTTGTACCTTTCTTCAAAGAAGGACCTCCTCTCATGCATAATCTCCTGACCAATCCTTGAACTTGTTGAAGAATGACATTTGGGATTCTTGGGACAATTTTAATGGATCTTTTCTAAAGTTTTCCATGGTTTTTCTCTTTCTCCCCGAAAATGGCTGTTTGACCGGAGGTTGAAGAGGATATTTGAATTTGAAATAAAGCAAGACCAAACGAACCAAAATTAAAGGACAATGTCGGAAAGTCGCCCTATCCGCGCGGACATGATTGTCACAAATTTAAAAATTCTCGCAATGTCAAGCCGCTACATCAAAAGAGGAATATTCCGTCCCGCTGCTCGAAACCTGTGCAAAAAAAAAAAACATCCCCAAACCAGTCCATATACCAAACACCCTTGCAAAAAAAAAAAAAACCAAGGCTCTCGGCTGCAATGCTTTGCATTCATACTGCATTGCATTCATAAAATGAAATCCTAAATTATTACATCCATAAAAAAAATGTACATAAGCTGTACAAATCTAAATCTCAATTTCAAATCTCAAAAAAAAAAAAATCAATCGGAGTCTCCAGCGCCCGATGTCCGCCCTCGGCCCTCTTGCGACTCGGGCCCGCCTCCTCAGGAGCCCTGAAAATCTCGGGCTCAGAATCGTCCTCGTCTCCAGAAAGAGGCTCGTCAGGACCAACCGGTACGCTCTGATAGGGCAAGCCGAGATCTGCGAAAAAATCGTATCCGAAGGTGTAAGTGCTCCAATTTGAGTTGGTAGCTTTTTCGTTAGGAAGTTAACGAAAGTTTTAACATTTCTAACATTTCTAACAATTCCTAACATTTCTAACAAAGTGAGGGTAGATTAGGGATTGCCATTTAAAGATAAACAAGGAAAAGAATCCTAAAAAGCAAAAGAAATGGAAAAAACCCGAATTGGTAAGTTGAAAAACAAGCTCGCTTGAATTTTAAAAAGATTATTCCTCCCGTCCCAAAAGCCAGATCGTAGCGTATGAACAAAGGCACGCCGACGAACATATCCGCGCGGACATCTTTTTGTAAATTTCAGAGGATTATAAATTGAACCCTCCTCTCTCGCCATAACACAAATCACTCACAAAGAACGAAACTCGGCGAAATATAGAGAGAAAACAAAGGGGAATCCTTAGATTGCCACCATTTTCTCTCCAATCTTTCCCAAATCTCACTCACTCACAAACACTTCAAATCACTCTCATACATACTCTCATACATACACCAATCCAAGCTCAAATCACCCTTTAGGAGGAGGATTAGAGAGAAAACATAGAGGACTTCATTGTTATCTACTTGTTTTCTCTTTAACCAACTCAAATCATCAACCCTAAACACCCTTAAACACTCTCATATTCAAGCCTTAAAACACTCTCACATTCAAGCCTTCAAACACAAAACACAAGGAAGAAAGGTATAACCTCCCTCTCCTTACCCTAAAATTCATCCATGCATGCATTTTCAAGCTACAAAATGTAGTTTATTCATCTTCTTGCTTTAGATCCAAGAAGATCACCATGGAAGTTCATCTCCATGGATGATCTTCTACAAGGATCTACATTATTTTCAAAGTGTTCTTACTTTCTTGCAAAGAAAACACATTTTCAAAACCCTAAAAATCATTTTCATACATCAAATCTCATTTTCAAAGGATAAAATTCCCTTCCCAAGCAAATGAAGTGCTTAGTCCTAATGTACTTAAGGATGGTTTGATATAGTTGATTCACCACTAAAATGTCAAGTGATCACTAATCAAAACCTAGGGAAATGGGGACAAGCATGGATGCAAAACCCCTTTTAAATCATATTTTCTCTCTTGAGAAGTTGCTGTCCAGTAGCAATTTTCTCAGACCTCAGTCCATGGTCTAATTTTTTGGACATAGATAAACTTGGAATTTGGTGTTGACTACAAAATACTTTTTGTAGCCAACATCCAGATCTTTCCATACATATTTTTATTTTATTTTTTGAGTGAGTAAAACTCCTTTTTTCAATTTTTCTTTTAGAGGCCAGTTCATCAGCTTCTGGAAATCCAGATTTCATATCTGAGATTTCCAGAAGGTTTTGACCCTCAAATTACTTCAAAATGGAAAGTTCCTTTGTAGAAACCCTATTTAGGGTGTTTTAAGCAACTTTCATTCTCGGACTTTCCCCAGATTCTGAGGTTTTGAAGCCTTTAAGTCCATTTCAAAGTCAAGAGTCAACTGCCTTTTTCATTCTGGCAGAATTGGTTTTCAACTTCCAAAATCTTTTGAGTTACAAATCTCAACCCAAAAATCACCAAAAATCATGGGATCAGTTTAAAGCCTTAAAAGAGTTCCCAATTTTTACTTACCTCAGTTTCAACTTATTTTGGCCAAAACACACACACACACACACACACACATACAACAAAGGATTTTGAATGTTTGGAAGACTCGTTTTACGAGGCGTTCCGGGTGCACACTAACGTCCTTCCCGGCGCGTAACGTGACCTCCGAACCTAAATTTCTGATCTCGGGCATTTTTCAAAGTTTTGGCCCTTAAAACAAAAATGGCGTGGCGACTCCGTTTTGATTTTCACAAAAATCGGGTACATCACAAAGGGCGACTCCGCTGGGAATAACAAGTTTTATCTTTTCAAAAAAAGAAAACTTTTGAGGGTCAAACTTCCGTCTCAACTTTTGAAAATCCTTTGCTTGTGTGTGTTGATTTTTGCACGTTTTCGTGTTTGTTTTTGGCCGCCTCGGAAAGAGTCAAAATATTGACCGTCGGAAATAAAGTCCCTAATCGTCGGAATTTTTGTGTTTATGTGCTCATGTGTTCATAAAATTTTCAAAAAAATTTTTTAAAAAATCATGCATCATGTCTCTTAAGACACATGCGAAAATCTCTATTTTACTCGTAAAAGAAGATAGATCGCTTGCACACTACGCGCACGTTGACCGTACACCGCACACTACGTCCTTAACCCGGGAAATCCTTGTCGCGGTCCGTTTGGTCTTATTACGCCTCTCGGATGAGCACAGACTACCCAAACATCCCATGGAGCCTCGTGTCGACCATGCACTTGTCCGTGACACACTTCGTCCGAGACCCGCTGGTTTTTAGTCCGGTATGTGTCATGCCCCGTCGGTGTATAGACCTTTCCTTTCAAGCCTTTGTCGGCATACCGACTCAATATCTTTCGGGTCCCTAATCGCCGAAGCTCGCCGGTTTCTCGCCGCAGACTTTGACCAAGATATTGACCGGCGCCTTGACTTCGGCTCGACCGGCACAAATTATACCCCGACTCCCAAAGATGACACCGAGTCATCAAGGATTAACGATTATTCCATGCCTAATTACGACTTAACCGACGACAAGTCAAGATCAATTATGGACGCTCATCGGTCCAAAATCATGCCGACTTTTTGTCGAGCCTTCTGACACGATCTTGACTTTGACGTCGCCTTGTCCATAATTTACATCGAATGCTCGTTAAGACTCGATAACCCGCCGACTTTAGGATCGTTTTCTTTTCGGTCGGTGGGACCCGCTTGCCCTATAGGACCCTCGCCCGGGCCGTCCACCCCGGGAAGTCGAAATACAGTGGAATACGAGGGGCTTATAGACGTAGTGATGGGGCCCACCGATCCAGATCCAGAGTAGTTTGCGAAAAAGAAGAGCAATCTTTTCCAACCGATTAGGTTAATAAAATACGTTTTAAGTAAACAAGAACAAATAATCGCATGTTGCATGAGCCCAGAGCCCAAACACCAACCTCGTTTCGCTTCCCGAGTTTGAACCACACCCTTTGTGCCTTCCACAAGAAGCAAAGTTTGGATCAAGCCCCGGTCATCGCTTGTTCACTCGCCATTCCGGAGTCGATACGTCATCGGTTTCCTCCTCGCTTCAGCTCAAAGTTTCGTAATGGCCAACTCGTAGGAGAACGGTGGGGGACGTACAACTCCGCACCCCGAAAATCCGCAAAATGACGAACAATGTGGATCGATGGTTCAGATCGCCGCTATTGGAAAGTGTCGTAACCTGTGGGCTAACAATTGTTCGCCACCCTAATGGAACCTTTACGATTGATGCGGAGATTGAGCTAATTACCCTCCCGGACATGCCAACTACCATCAAATGCCCCGTTCCTTTTCGTGTGGAACTACTAATGGGCCAAACATCCCCAGCCTATCACTCACTCGCCTCTCGGCCGCATCGTATCGATCTTGGTCAACTTCCCCCTGCGCCTCTCGCCACCTGGGGTTTCACCGCCCGTTTCGCCCCACGCCTTGAATGGGCCGCTTGCTACTCCAAAACCTCGCCCGGCCCGGCCATCGGGCCTGAATTGGTCGGCCTAAGACATCTCACCCTACAGCTCGATACTCCTCAACAAACCGATCTAGGTCAACCTCGCCCCCGGTGCCTCTCAGCCTCACCACCAGATTGAATCCGCTGGCTTTCGCCCCACGCCTTGGAAGGGGCCGGGCTCACTACTTCACAACATCGGGCCCGGCTCTGATCATCATCCCGAATGGGACAGCTTCACTTCTCAGCTCCATGGTTCGTAGGGGGCCGCCTTGCTTCCTCCAATTCTCGAAGCACACTTGCCCCTATGATACCGCAAGATCACACGGGTCACTGTGCTTTTATCACCACTTCATCGTGCTCTACCCCGCCCCTTCGGTTGAGAAGTCCGACAAGGTCAAATGTTCCTCATCAAATTCTCCACCCGGCCGTTACGCAAGCCGCTCCCGCCACCAAGTACGATGCACATTACCCTTGTAGTCACGTTCCTCAGCGTGGTCAAGACACGTTCAATCCTATCGTTACAATGCCTCAAACCTCATGTTTTCAGCAGCCTTCTCGGATCCGCCTCACCGCTCCTCGGTATCCACCCATTACGAGCCATATATCCTCATCTTCGGCAACCGCTGTGCCTTATGAGGAGGGTTACGGTCACGATTTTAATGCTCGCATTGTCATACCTCCCACCAAAATACTTCCTACTATGGTTCCATTTGCCGATGCCAATCTTGTGGCGGGGTCATGCACCCTAATGTTCCTATTGACTCATCCAAGGGATTATTGGTAGAACCAATTAAGAAGGTACAAGGAAAGCCTAGCAACGAGGGTATCGACGATCGTTCGACTCGGGCCATCTCGCCATATCAATCTTGTGTATCTGACACGAATGAGGTTTACAAAAGGTCGAATCTCGACGATTACATCGATGATTACATCAAAAGGGTTCGTGCACGGGAAAAGACTACGAGTCTGAACATGTCTCACCGCTATAAACCTTACCCTTCCAACACGGCTCCGACATCCGGTAAAGGAAAGAAGGCATTGTGTACAATTGATGGCACCCAAAAGCAACCAAGAAATGGTGGTCCTTTAAGGCAACGAGAACGTTTTGATGATTTTGGGATGCCCATAGGCTTAATTTTCAAGGGTTTAGTAAGGATAGGCCTTTTGGAGCCTCTCAAGGACTACCATCCAAGGAGCTCAAATGCACCTCTCGACATGAGTAAGCACTGCGCCTTCCATGATCATTATGGCCACACGACCGACAACTGCATAGTCTTGAAGAGAGCGGTTCAAAGGTTAATCGAAACGGCAAGCTTGAGCGCCCCAATGGACCAAAACCGGCAAACCCTGCTCGTGATGGTGACCAAGTCAACGACCAAATCTCTAATCAAAGAGCATTAAGAGTTCGTCCTCCCCAAAGAAGAAACCACATCCCGAGGATTTGGGTGTTCCCTTAAGCAAAGTTTTGAATAGCTTGCTAAAGCAGGGTCTCCTCGAACCCATGAGAAACTATCAGCCCAAAGATCCCAAAATCCCTTTTGACACCACTAAGCATTGTGCTTTCCACTCGCATCACTGGCCATATGACCGACAACCGTACATGCCTTTGAGAAAGGCGGTTCAGTGGATTAATTAAGAAGGGCAAACTTGAGCGCCTCAAGATCTCAACCCCGCCAATGATCATTTCCCAAACAACGCGAATGTAAACATGATTGAGTTTTATGATTCAAACTCGTGAATTCAATGTACTCGACAAGCCGATGATTTAGTCGCAACAAATGCTGAGAATGGATGGTTTGACCGCAACAAGCATGCGGCCATGGCAAAGCCGGACTTGGTGAAATGCTTTGAACTCTCGCCCTCCGATAAGTTCACGATCGACGCCAAGGTTAAATGGGATGATAATGATCTCGATGGCGTATTTGGCGTAAAGAAGAAGGGTACAAGAAATCCGATGATTAGTAAGGAAGAGTTAGTCCCGGCTTTGGAAAACGCCCATAAGATTCATGAAGAACAACAACTCGCTCATCAATGCTCTCCGCCGCCATGGAGTTCGTGTAATAACTTGAGGCGAATGGTTCCTCGGTCATGGTCGAAGATGAGACTTCGTAAACAAGTGATTTCGGGCCCCTTCATCCTATAACCAATACTCTCCATCCCATAGCCAACACCTCCCTCCATCCACATATGATCCCTTGCCAAATACTATTCCTCTTCAGCCCTTTCCAAAGACTCGTGCCATTAGGGCTCCATCGCCCTCGCCTCCTCGTAACGAGTTGGGTTCCATCACACCTGCTCTCTTCAAAGAATACCGCCAGCTTATGCTCCAGCCTTCACATAATCGCTTGAGCTATGTGGCTATGTTCAAGCCTCTACACCCACTCCGAATGCAATCATGAGTTGCCAAAAGAAAATCCGGATGCTTCAAGTTTTCCGTTGCCATCTACCGGACTTAGTGAATTCACCCGTCGGGCCACTCACCCGCGGCCGTGTTTCCTCTCCGATAAGAGTCTTGTTGCAAGTTCCAAGAACTCGAATGTTCCCGTTGATCCCCATGTGGCAATATTGATAGAGCAAGTGAAACAAATGCAGGAGAAGCTTGATCTTATGATAAGTACTAGCACTCCTTTGACCCAAGATGTCGAACTGTGCAAAGAAATGATTCTCGTCGCGCAAAATTCAAGTGCCCGAAGTGAGAGAATCCGATAGGACAACCTCGCCCCAGAGCACACTTGTCTAATGCCGCTCCAAGCTTGAGAAAGGCCCGAAGACACACCGCCTAGTATCACCCCTTTCACTCAAAACAACCAAGACATCGCCGAATCCTCCCAAACAGAGCCCAATACCCCTCAAGGTCCTCTCAGTTCACTTCCTTCCATCAATATGCCTCGCCGACAAAGTTCGTCCCCGTGACTTTTCCGACCCGTTTCTGGGACAACTCAGGCTCGCCCCAAATGCTCCATGGCCTCAAATTCCTCCACTCCCACCAAGCATCATGGGCACGTAATCGATCACCGCCTGGGCCTCAGCAATAATGGAATCGGTTAACCGTAAAGATGGAAAGCTCAAGCGTCTTGGCAACCCAACAACAAAGAGTAGCTAGACTAGGGGCTACCCATCCTTTAATATTAAAACAAATTTTTAGTCAACCTTCGTAGGTTCTAGTACTTTCTTGGTTCAATCAAGTCCTCCTTGGACATTGTAGTTAATCTTAAGTTTTCTATAAAAGAGTCTTTTTCTTTTCTCGCTAGACTTGAGACATTATTTGCACACCTACATTACATTTAATGAAATGGTTTTATTTTAAATGATCACTCGCATCGCTCAACAAATAATCTCTCGAAATGATTAAGATTTTAATTAATTGGTGCGAGAAAGTCAACTAATGCCCTCCCTATACACTTTCCTCACCTCACAAAGGCCTCCATCAAGCCATACACTTTCCAAAACATATCCCCATCATCACCTTGATCAAGTCAACGAAGGCGGCAACATCAAGGGACAACAAAAGGTCACTCAAAGATCGGAGATCGACCCCATATCGAAAAAACAGGGGCTTGCCTCCGCCCCATGCATCAAGAAAGTTCAAGTAGAAGCTTGCCTTCGTCCTCAAGTGCTCAAAAAAAAAACAAAAGCTTCAAAAAAAAAAAACAAAAGCTTCAAAAAAAAAAAAAAAGCTTCAAAAAAAAAAAACAAAAGCTTCAAAAAACAAAAGCTTCAAAAAAACAAAAGCTTCAAAAAAAAAACAAAAGCTTCAAAAAAAAAAAACAAAAGCTTTAAAAAAAAAAGAAGCTTCAAAAAAAAAAAAACAAAAGCTTCAAAAAAATGAGGCCAAGGACCTAGCACCGCCGATCGAAGGTTTGACATATGGGCAAAATTAAAGCCCGAAGAACGGAAGTTGTCGACAACAAGGGAGCAAGCTTAAAGCAACGGCAAAACATATCATAAGCCCTTAAGCCGCATCCAAAATCTTTCTCCCCCGATGAAGGACGACGATCAAGAAGCAACGGAATCGCTCAAAATGACTTGTCAAGGAATCACCTCAAGGCCCGCACCTTATCATCCAAACTTCCTATCCGAGCCTTTTCACCAAAAGTACCACATATGTTCATACCCCTTTTCTAAATCCAAACACGCTTCGTACCCGAACTACGGCGACCCGAGCTCCTCACAATGAGGGGAACGTAGGCAACCGTAAATGGTCCGGTCATAAACACATTCAAATCCCTGTAAAATCCGGCCTCACCAATAGCCTCTCCTATACACGATCCCTCTTCACCATTCGCCAACTTCGACTCTTGGTATCGCTTGACTTTCTCCTCATGATTAATCAAAATGTTTGTTCATATCGAGATTAGGGGTTGAATAACCCGAACATTAATAAAGGGTTTTAAGCAATCTTGTGATCATTTTGAATAAAACATATTTTCGATGTCTCGACAAGTCTTCTTTTTCTACATTATAGGAAAAATAGAGCTAAACACTAATTTTCTCGTCACAGGGGCTTCCATACACTTTTACAAACCTTTCTAAACTTATGCTCTCTCAAAAGAGTCAAACCCAAAGCGAGTTCTTTTGTGCCTTCGTCAAATGAGGCCATCAAATAATACAAATCGGGATTCATCCCCACTTTTCGAAAAAATATATGCCCCCGCAGTATACATTCCTAAAATTGTCTTGCTTTTACATTTTCTTCCTAGTTGACTAATTGAATAAAGAAAATAATAAAGTAAATATGGAAGGATGGGTTGCCTCTTTGCTACATGATAATTCAAGAACGCTGGTTCTTCACTTCGCTACAAGATGGGTTGGGTCTCCGTTCGCATCGCCCACGTGCCTACCAAGGTTGAAGCCTCTCTAATTGTGTCGATTCACAAATATGAGACCGAGGCTTTGCCAAGTTACTTCTTCCAAATCAAGACTTCGCAAATACATCTCTTCGTACCAAGGCTCCACCAAGCAAGATGAGATTTGATCGCCATGTCAGTCATGGGCTAGTCAAGTGCAGCTTCTTGATGTCCAAGGACGAGGACGGAATTTTAACCAAGACCAGAAATTCATCATATTTCCTATGGCTAATATTGGAACCCGAGTCCATAAAACTCCTTGTGCCAATCGAATGAGGTTTCGATGTTCATCCTTGGAAGATGTCAGAATTTTGGTTTGACGCATTGCCCTCAACCCCGATGGAACTTTCACTAGAAGAGGAAAAGGATCCCCATCCCTATCTTGGCCGTACAGACTACCACCACCTTCCTCACACTCTTCTCAACTCGCGAATCGCCCATCCTTTCAAATTTCTGGTCCTGATATACATTCACAGCTTCACCGGGGACAATGCTTGGGAAACAAATTGACTTCATCCGATTTGGGCCTAAAGATGGTATGCCTCAAAGCAATGGGCCGCCAGTATGTCACATAGCTTTGGTATGCCTCAGCTAGCCGGCATGCATCGCCAGAGCTTCGCTACATCGCTTGAAATGCCTCGACAAAGAACCCAGCTTCAAGATATCCAATCCCCTGCACCGCACAAGCCTCATAAGATTCCCTTCATGACCGTCTCAACGGGACAAAGAACCCCAAATACGTACTCACTGACCCATGCAGCCTAACGTGACCGATCGGGCTCACAGCCTCCTCGGGGGGCAAAATCAAGATTTTAATGTCTTCTCATGGTCAGTTACCTCGAATACCACAAAGAAATTGGAATCCCACCTCGCTTGGAACCAATCTATCGTGGCCTCCGCAAAGAATAGCTTGGAATGCTTCCACAAGCCTGTCTAGGGCAACAATGTAAGCCCTTCCTCGTAATGACGCTAGCTCGCCCGCTCCTCACACAACTTTCACAAATCCATTCCTCACTCAAGCCACGGGTTACCAAGCCTCCATCCCAGCTTTCATCGTAATCACCAGACCGCAGCATTCCCCGGTCATGCACCTTCGCCTATGCAATTCAACAATCGTGACAAGCAGCTCGCACTTAAGCCTACTTATGGGCCTCTACTCCGGAAATCCGAGTTACCCAGCCTACATCAAGATCGCCTTCGCCCTCTTTGCCGTTGAAAATCAACAACAAGCCGCGAGGTTCTATCCCTTTGCCTGTGGTCCTACTCAAGCTCCCCGGTGATTCGGGCCAAGGACAGATTTCACCTATGTCCCCGTATCGGCCGTTTCCTCCACCTCGTCTCGCCGCGCTGGTAGCTCCTCTCTCTAGCCTCGCCGCCGGTTTGAATGCCATGGTTCCACCACAAGACCCTCATTTGGCTTGGTTCGTGGAACGACACAAGGAAATGAAAGCACAGATTGCCGAATTGACCGTTAAGAAGTCTCGCTTCCGACCAACGAACCCGACTCCTTTGTTCCCCACAAATTCGTGATGCCTAATTTGGATCTCTTTGATGGCACCGCATGCCCGAAACCCATCTCGGACACGTATACCTTGGCAATGAAGGTCAAAAGGGGCGCCAATCAGCCAGCTGGGCCGACTATTTCGCCTCTCTTTGAAGTCCAAGGCTCTAAAATGGTTCTTCCGCTTAAAATCCGAGGCCAGGGCTACATGGGACCAGATTACTAGCTAACTTGGAGTGGGAAGCAAATAGATTTGACTCGCAGACAACAATGCAAATGGCCCCGACGAGAACATCGTGGACTTTTACAAGCAAGATGGCAACTCCTCCTTTTCAAGAGGAACAACTAGACATCTTTCACTCACGCCCGAAACCACATCTCGAGGGCCTCACTTAGCAATTTCCCTATCCCATCTACGGGCAATGATCAATTCCGGCTAAATTTGAGAGGGCTTACAATCGCTAGCCGAGTTTGCCGCACCCGCTACGGATACCGGGTTTCTTCCACCTCCAACACGACTCAAAAGGGCAAAGGTGAGAACTGACGAAAAGGGGACCCCAAGGACCCAATACACCAACAATCCATTCCCTAAAAAAAAGTAGGGTGAATATGATTGAAGCCACGAACAAGCCAAGTGCCACTACGGCTAACAGCTCCTATACGGAAGACACTCTTCGAAGAGAGGATTCTAGTTTCATAGTCGGTATCAAAGATGGGTTTCTCCTTCATGACAACTTCACTCAAGGCTCTCACGTTGATCGATTGGCTCGGTACTTCATCGCATGTCGGGCTCAAACCTTTAATCGGACCTCTCAGAGTGACGCTTTGTCAAACTCCGGGCTTCATCAAATCATTCGTAGAAAGATTCCGTGGTTTTCGCCATGTCTTTTCCATGGAATGGGGCTTTATCAAGTCACACCTATCTTCGTAAGAAAGGTCTGTCACCTCAACAACTGCCTTGGAGTTTCACTTTAGAACTTGGCATATGGCAACTCCCCGCATCATCAAAAGTTGAGAATTGGGAATCTCCTCATATCGCATTTCACAAATCACAACTAACTCCAAGCAAAAGAGGGTTCATTCATGTCAACATGCTTTGATTCTAGAGCCCGTCGCCGCGCCTTCAAATGTCCGAGACCGAAAAGAAATTTCAATCGAGACCCGGGTTCAAATCCAACTTCATCCCAAGATCAAAATTGACCTCATCAATAACATGCAATTCAGTCCGCGACTAAAGGATATCACCCCACCACCAAAGCTTGTCCCAAACAATAACAACACATATATCCCTCTCATCACCATGCATCCCCACAAAATCTCCCTGTGGCTCATGTAGCATGCACAAAACTTGAATCAATAGGAAAATCCTAAGTGATTGAAAATCATAAATCGTAATTTCCCGCCAAAAGCTTAGGCCAAGCGCATCTTCGAAAGCAAATAAACGCATCATCTCATAATCATTTTTGGTTCTATGCATGCATCTCGCCATCATGAATGCCATATATGCATCTTCCTCTTCACTAACAAATGCAGAATTCAAACGTAATCCCCTTTTTCGGCAAGGATGATCTTTCACCAAAGACGACCTCTCAAATGGATGAAAACAAATTCCCCAACATCCACAAACATATGAAGACCGCTCCAAAGGTCTACAAATCGGCCGTGACGCCAAGTTCTCCAATACAATTCGGGCCGAGACGCCAAGTTCTCCAATACAATCCGGCCGAGACGCCAAGTTCTCCAATACAAATCGGCCGTAGACGCCAAGTTCTCCAATACAAATCCGTCAAGGACGCCAAGTTCTCCAATACAAATCGGTCAGGGACGCCAAGCTCTCCAATACAAATCGGTCAAGGACGCCAAGTTCTCTAATACAAGACGGCCTGAGACGCTGTTCTCAAAATGCAAATCGGTCAAAGATACCAAGGTCTCAAATACAAGCACGGCCGAGACGCCAAGTTCTCCAATACAAATCGGTGGACGCCAAGTTCTCAAATACAAATCGGCCGTGACGCCAAGTTCTCAAATACAATGCGATTAGAGACACCAAGTTCTCAAAAGCAAGAAGTCCCAATGTGAAGACAAGCTCAAAACCTCTACAAGTTTGACGATCACCAAGAAGATGCAGACTCAACCAAACTCCTCCTTCAGTCAAAATGCCTCCAAAGACAAAGAAATCGTCGCCAGAACCGGGTCCCACGAACGGCAACCTAACAACTCTTCATCAACATCACGCCGTAGCCTCGCCTACAGTAAGACACAGACACATGTATTGAAAGCATATCTTAATCAACTACTTTTCTAAAAAAGTTAACATTATCATCAAATCTTAAGTGGCGACTTCCCAAAAAAATAGCCAAAACCTCAAATACCGCTCACAACCATCAAAGACCATCCCTGCCTATTTTCGAACTACGACCGCTTGATTCCCTCTTAAGGATACGTAGTGTAGCCTATCATTAGGTCCAACCCACTGACCAAAGACGGTCATCCTTTCCTTCGGGCAACAGACACGTAATGAAACCGATCCCTTCAAATGAAGTCCACTGGGGAGAGGACCATCTATCCTAAAACGCCATC